>LPNX010597407.1:35389-202538 GCA_001517045.1 Pseudotsuga menziesii
GCACTTTCAAGCCGACACAACTGCTAAGAAAATTCAACAGTCTGGCTTATGGTGGCCGACACTTCATAAAGATTGTAAAAACTTTGTCAGTCGATGTGATAGATGCCAACGACTTGGTCGACCACTGCCGAGTACAGAAATTCCCCTGATCTCAGTCAACCCTAGTCTCACCTTTGAAATTTGGGCCATAGATTTCATAGGACCATTCCCTGTCCCAGCCTGACGGTCAGGTGCAAGGTATATCATCACTGCAGTAGAATATGTTACTAAATGGGCAGAAGCTGAACCTGTCGACACATGTTCAAGTGAAGTAGCTGCAAAGTTCATTTATGAAAATATTATTACTCGATTTGGATGTCCACTCACCTTGATCAGCGACCAAGGCTCACACTTTGTTAACAAAACTATCAAAAATCTAATCGACAAGTTTCACATCGACCACCAACGTAGTACAACATACCACCCTCAGTCGAATGGTGCAATTGAAGCTTTCAATAAAACACTGACAAAAGGACTGACTCAAATATGCAGTGCTGACAAAGATGATTGGGATGAGAAAATTCCTGCAGTTTTATGGGCATACAGGACAGCCTACAAATGGTCGAATGATCAAACCCCATTTCGACCGGTATATGGACAAGAAGCAGTCGTACCTCTGCACTTCAGACAACAGGCACCTATCATTGCACAGATACTACATGTCGACGTCGAACAGGCCAGGAAAGATCGGCTACTTCAACTTAATAAATTGGAAGAACATAGAATTATGGCCATCCAGCACCAGGAAATACAAAAACAACAGCAGAAATCTTGGCACGACCATAATATCAGCAACAAAAATCTATCAGTCAGTGACCTTTCCCTACTGTATAACAGTCGAGTTAAAGGCAAGCCTAAGAAACTTCACACAGAATGGATGGGCCCATACATCGTCGAAGAAATACATCCCAATAGGTCGGTCCGACTAAAAACATTGCAGGGCCTGGTATTTCGGAAGCTTGTCAATGGAGCCCGACTTAAACGGTACAGGGCCTAAAAAAAAAAAAAAAAAAAAAACATATAACTGTCTTAACTGACACCAAAAACCTAAAAAAAGATAAAAAATTCCAAAAAAAAAAAACCGAACCCTCATAAACCACCATCATGACAGCCACTCACCCATTCGACAACCGACTTCATTTCCATCGACCATCTTCATCGACCGACCATGTCGGCCGTTCTCACCACCGACACCGACTGCCGACCTGGAGCGTCCCATCCCACATTAATGGCCTCGAGCCCCGCCCCAGATTCACGAAATCGCACTCGAGTGTTGCAGTTGGACTGTCAAGCCTGCCACTAATTCACCCAGTTCGACACTCCACCCCACCCGCTCCTATAAATAATGGACATTCCACAGTTCATTCACCACACCACGTACCCACAGAGCATTCGAACTCCCAGTCGACTGAAATTCGCGAGCCTTGTAAGAATTCCGACCAATCTGTTCAGTCAGAAACCATGGCACCCAAACGCACCAGAGCTTCGGCTAAGTCCCAAGAACTTCAGGCATCAGACTCACCCTTACTCCAGCGACTAAAGCGAATCCAAAACGTGAAAGTCCAGGAGGGTCCGTTTCAAAAGCTATGGACGGATATTCAAGAATGGGCGTTTGAAGATCGACACATGACCCAGGAGGCTGAGAAAGTTAGGCATAGCACCATATATGCCTATGCAAACGCACCTCTCATGGCCAGCTTCACTGGTACAAAGGAAGCCGCGATCAAATTCATTATTAGTCGTTACCACAACGGCCGATTTTACTTTGACCGACCAGTCGACATCAATGGGGATGTTATCTCCCGACTTACTGGTTTGTCAAACCAGGGTGACCCGGTCCCCATTGGGATCAAGGAAGGGCTATTCGAACACTTTACAGGTTCGACGTCGGGTAAAAACTCCAAGGGCCTAATGATCAGTCAGATAGAGGCACGAACACCACAGATTGTGGCGAAAATCATCGCCATTACTCTCACTTTGGCTGGTCGCAGCAGTGACCTCAAGCTAGAAATGCTGGACGCCGTCGACCAAATTGCAACCGACTGACGCATCTTCCGATGGGCAGACTACCTCGCAGACTTGGTCAAAACCATATGCGAGCGCTGTCAGGAAACATGAGGTATTATCAAATTCCCCTCCTCAATCATTTGGATTGCTATGTATTATATATGCCCGGAAGGCAGTCCCGTCTTCCGAGAGCCGACTAGGTTTGAGATGCACAGGTTCAAACCCTTTTCCCAAAAAGGAACTGTGCATGAACTGAGCCAAGGCAATATATTTCTGGAAAACTGGTTCCAGCAGCTTAAGCTGCGAATGACAAGGTGGAGGGTGCCCCAGAACATCTGACGAAACCTCCCAGTAGACTCACACATCCAGCTGGAGCTCGACCATACATCCGTATGGTCTTCAAACACTCAGGATTCAAATGCCAGGGACCTCGACTACTATCCCACAGTCGACCAGATCTTTCGGGAACTGTCTCGACAAGCAAAAGCTAAAATTCAAGTCCCGGAGGCGGCAAAACAAGTCGACTTCTCTATAGTCGAACCTCTGACCGACCAGGAGAAGGAGGAAGATTATGAGCTGCACTTGTATATTAGCACCTTTGTCACACAGGATACTCCGACCGGCACTCCTGGTTGGGTGCACTTAATAGTGAAACATCCGACTGCACCAGTCGTGGACCCCCCGACAGAGCAACATCAGACACCCCCACCAGCACAACGACCAGTACAACAAACAAATCCTCTAGCTACTCAGACTGTCGACCCAGCTCAGACCCCGACCGGGGAAGTCGAGGAGGACAACCCTAAATATGCTGTGTCTCGGAGCATTCTCAAGAAACTGGCGAAGGAGATATCCATTGCCAGAAGGACCATCAAGCTGCAGAAACGTCAGCAAGGAAAAGGTAAGCGTAAGCTTGTCCTTGCTGACTCCACCGACGACGACGACGAACTGGCAGCCTCAGCACTCGATATTGTCGAGGATGCCCGAGCAAATAAGGTAACTATTGAAACCCAGTTTCAACGTTTTTTCGAAGCCGGAGCACCCGAAGGTCGGCCAAAGAAGGCCAAAACAACACCACTGTCCGAATATGTGGTCGACCTGGTGACGACTCCTCCCCCCCCATCTCCGACTAAAATAGTCGAAGAGCAAGCACCAGTGCAGCAGGCCGACGTCTCCCCCGAATACTTTGCAAGAGTTATCCCTGAGGCACTCAGAGCCAGGGCAAGCTCGGACCAGGAGCTTAGAGCCTTCTTTGCAACACTGCCTGCACTGTTCAAATCAGCGCAGACAATCAAGACAACAACTCCCCTAAAAGCAAGCGAAAAGACATACGCACACCAAACAACAGTATTTACAAGGGTCCATGACGGTGGCGACATCACAGGACATGAACAGACCTTCACCGACTACCAACTCCCACCGGAAGAAGACGTTATATCTTTCGACCAAAGTCCCCAACACCATTCTCCATCACCACTAGGATCAGGACACCATCCCTCCCCACCTTCACCACCATCATCTCCACCACCCCCACCACCGCCTGATTCACAGCCGAGACCACCATCATCATCACAGCCGGAGGTGGACATACCACCTCCCCAAAAACAAAAACCCCCGACCACTGAACCAACTCCTCCGACGCAAACCCATTCGACCTCTGATCCACCTTCCACTTCTGCAGGTCCTCCCGACAAACCAACAGAGCAAGCAAAGGAGCCAACAGAACCTCTTCCTAGACCCGATCAGCTAAGGATTAGCTTACGGGATGTAAGCTCATTGACCGACTCAGAGGTCGGCCACTTACTCAACACCCTAGCGAAAGAGTCGAAGAGGAGGACGACCAGACTAAGGAAACAAATCAAGGATAAAGAGACAGAAGAAGTCGAATTCCTTGACAAATGTAGGTCTCTTGCTCAATCCATTGTTCCAGGCCCTGTCGAAGTAGCCACAGATCGACCTTTGGAGAGGGCATATCAGATATTGGAAGGGATGGTATCGACCATCCAGACACACCTCCAAGAGACCAAATCAGAACAGAAGGAAGAAACTGCCCGACTGTTGTTGGCCCAACACACTGCATTTTCAGAGGCATATAAGGTCTTACAGGACCATATGGAGGAATCTATTGTCACTGAAGAAGTACTCAGAGATTGGCTGACACACTATGGACAGGTATACCAGCAGACAAGACAAACCAGACAAGGCATCCAAGCTCTAGAAGCTTGGAAGTCCACAGAAGCTGAACTAAGGCAGACCGTCGAAGAGCAGATTGTCATGGAAACCAACAAGCTACAGAAATTAGAACGTGAGGCCCATCAATGGGTTCAACAGGCCCTACCTAACCTGGAGAAAGTTGACAACCTCTGTCCCCACATAAAGCGACTCCTCCAGGCTGCAGACGAGCAAAATCAAATCTTGGCCCGACCATGGAAAACATAGCAGAAAAATCCATGTCGGAAAAGATGTCGATCCTGTCAGGTCTCACTACTTTGACCATCGATATAGAGAAGGCATTACAGAGCTGGACCGACTTTCAACATCAATTGGCCATCACAGCGCCATCCATCGTCGAAGTATGTGTTCAGCGACGACCGACCATCCGCCTACATAGTCCTCAACAGGAGCAAATCTGAAGAGTTCGACGGGATTTCAATTTTGATACCTCCCTCTTTCTTCGGGACAAAGAAATGTTTTTTTTGTGGGGGAGATGTAGAAGGAGCAAGTCGACATAAGTCGACTTGAACGAAGACCGACTTAGTCGATCAGCCAACTAAGTCGAGAGACCGACTACGTCGGTCGACTGAGTAAACACAGTAGTTAGTCTGTTAACTAATAGTCGTGTCGGTTCGGTGAACCGACAGGTAGTTATGATTGTAACTGTTTGTAACCTGTATATATTAGGCTGTTGAGCCACACAAGAAGGAAGTTTAGTTCTTGGCTTTGTATGATCTATTGAGAATAATATAATCTGTTCATCTTATCAGTTCTTGTCTCTTGATTCTGTGTATTTTCTGTATATTTTTGTATGTATTATTGGTAACCTTATGTGATCTGTGAGATTACAACAGAGCTTTCAGAGTATCCCACAAATATACCCTTCTTTCCTAAAGGATCTAGTTTTGTTCTCTTCTATTTTGGGAAGTGTATGTACACTGGACAGCCAAAATATTCTGAGATGGCTGACTTCTGGCTTCTTGCTTGAAAATACTTCTTCAGGTGTCTTATTCTCGAGTACTCTATGTGGAGTACGATTCTATACATACACCATTGTTCTGAAAGCTTCTTTCCATAGATGCATGGGAAGATCTTGATCATGAAGCATTGCTCTTACAGCTTCCATGATAGTTCTATTCTTCCTTTCTGCAACCCCATTCTGTTGTGGATTATATGGAGTGGATAACTCCCTCTTAATCCCTGATTCTTTGCATAAGTCTTTGAATTCATTTGATGTGAATTCTCCCCCATTATCTGATCAAAAGGTCTTGATGTTCTTTTCTGTGTGATTCTTGATCAAGGTTTTGAATTCCTTGAACTTGCTAAAAAATTCATCTTTGTTCCTCATGAAGTAAATCCATGTCTTCCTAGAAAAGTCATCAATGAAAGAAACATAGTATACATACACAGTCTTAGTGAACTTGATGACATTGGTCTGCATACATCAGAGTGGATGCTTTCCAAGATTCCTTTTGCCTTGCTCTCACTACTTGGAAATGTCTTCTTTGTATTCTTTCCTTTCGCACATCCTTTGCAGATCCCTTCATTTTTTTCTTGAATTTTTGGAAGACCTTCAATAGCTTTGCTTGCAAGTGGTAGTGATCTGTAATGCACATGTGCAAGCCTTCTGTGCCAAATTTCATTTGGCTCTACTGAGTCATGGACCAAAGCTTTTTATAAATAGCCCTTCAATTTGTATAGTCCTCCTTCTTGTTCTCCAATCACTATTGCCTCGTCAGTAGTCTTTCCTCTTGAACACATGAGGACTTGGCCATCTACAAATGAAAACCTCATGCCTTTTGAATCTAGTGCTGATATGGAAAGAAGATTTTTATTTAGTCCTGGTACAAACAAGACATCCTTCATTTTCATAGACTTTTCGGAGTCTAGCTTGTAGGAGGATTCACCACTACCTTTTATGGGATATTGGTAGTCATCTCCAAGTTTCACCTTATGGGGTGAATGATGTTCGAATAGTTTCTAAAAGGATTCCTTGAAACCTATCATGTGTTTGGAAGCCCCACTGTTAATAATCCGATATATTTGCTTCCATGAGTGACAGTTCCCATGAGAGCAGAGATCAAAACATATTCATCTTCACTTTCTTGTTTTGCTCTCTTCTTGGGAGGATCATCATCCTCAGCAGTGTGAGCATGATGTATTATTTTGGAGTTCTTCTTATTCTTGGATCCATTCTTATTCATGGGACAATTTCTAGCAAAGTTTCCTATTTCATCGCATGCATAACATCTGAGTTTGGATGGATCCCTTCTTACAGGATTGTTTTTCTGATGAGAATGCTTACCTTGGTGATGATGATTTTCCCTTCTTCCTTTCCTAGAGTGTACTGTGAGAGCTCTATCTTCACTTCCCATATTTTCCTCTTGAGCTGCTATTCGAGCTTCTTCTTCTAAACATTCTTCCCACAGTCTACTAAACTTGACTAACTTCTTCCTAGCACAGATTCCTTGGATGAAAGAATCCCATGACCTAGGAACACCATTCAAGGTTGTCATCACAATTTTTGCATTCTCCACTTCTTCATCTACTGCTTCCAGCTATTCTTTGATATATGAGACCTTTGTGAAGTATGACTGGATGGTCTCCTCATTCTAGATCTTTACATTCTTCAACTGGTTCCTTAGAGTCATCTTCTGATTGATGTTCTTCCCTTCAAACAGTTTGGTTAGGGCATCAAACATGGATTTAGGTGTCTTGAGGGAGGACACCTATGGTATGAGGTGATCCTTGATAGAATCAACAATGATACTCTTTGCCATAACCAACTTCTTCTTATGTAAGGCCTTGGCCTCATCTCCCTCTGGAACTAGAACCTCCTCACTGACATAGGATTCCAACTCGTTTTTCTTCCAGGACTAGGGAGATGCTATACTTATAGGCTCAGAAGTTAGCATCTCCCTCAATCTTTTCATAAAGCTTGGTATGATGAGACATCTTAACTAGGAACCTCAAATGGAACTACAAAAGATTTAGATCTTACCAGGTCAAGATGTTGGATTTGGATTTGGAGCTGAAATCTTGTAGTGCTGGTTCAGGAGCATATTAGGGTTTTGATTTTCCAGAGTTCTGTCCAACAAAATGCTTTGATTTTGGGGAGGATATCAATCCAGGCTTGGGCTCACTGAAAAATTCCACTTCTGTGAAAAGCCCTACTTTTCAGCAGTAGTTTCGGGTCCAAAACTGAAAAACCTCAGAATTGGATTCTGCTTCAACAGAAAGATGCGCCCTAGGGAGGAGAGTTATTCCACCCTTCTTTTGCTAAAAATATGTGGAAAGAGATTCACAAAGTAGGAATCCCTAGTTCCCGCAGCTGCATAGTGTCTTCTTCTCATGTTAGCTCTGATACCATGTTAGATTTTTAACATTAGGCTAGCATAGCATTATGATCTTTAACTGAGAGAACAACAAGAACAACAATCAAACATAAGAGACAATGAACACATTATTTTTCCTCGGGGAAACCATAAATGGAGAAAACCCACAACTTCCTCAAAGATAGAATTAGCACCAAAAGTGAAACCCAAAAACAGTAAGATGATCTCCTGACAGTAGTAACCTCTTTCTTCCTTGCCCCAGTGTCTTTCTCTTCATCAACTATGTGCTACAACTGAGTGTGACTAAGTGTGTGATAAATAGAGAGGTTATCTCTCTATTTATACTAATTCCTGACTTGACTAAACCCAACTAGGGCCGTCTTCACTAGGTGAGTCTAATAACCCTACTGCCACGGAACTGTGGGGAATTTAACCCTTAGAAAATAGGAGGGTTACACACCTTGACTTGACATGAATTTTTTACATTATAGAAACTCCCGATAGGAACATCAGGGCATGACATGACTCAAGTACATTACAAATACATCTCGGAATAAACATCGGGTTACAATACAGAAGAAATACAAGTGAACACATTGTGAAATTACAATTACATCAACAATGTAGACTCCTTGGAGTAGGTTTTTCTCAATGGGGTCTTTCGCAAAGTGTAGCATGTTTCTAAGGGAATTGGGGGGAGAGAAGGTTACCCTAATGTCTCTTTTTCTAAGAATCTTGGAAATCTTGTTGGTTGTGCCATGGATGTAGGGGAGGACTACTAAGGGTGTGTATTTGTTGTTGTCTTCTTTCTTGTTTTTCCTATTGTTGTTTCGTTCTTTTTTGTTATCTTTCTTGATGGTTTCTTTGATTAGTTTGTCCCTATATCGATGATGGAGCAAACATAGACCTTGGTGATGGAGCAAAATGCTTGATGGAGAATGGTTTGAACTTTACCATAGCATATCCCATTGGAAGAGATGGTCTGTAATATTGAGAACACCGTAAGAAACATGCCAGAAAACAACGCAGAAGATATCAGACAAGAATGTGCCATCGTCATAAAAACCACTAGACCAGCAAAAAACAACTTAACAAAGGAGGAGAGGGATGCTCTGAAAGCGTTAGATAGGAGAGAAGACATCATTATTCTCAAATATGATAAGGGAAATGCGACCATTGTAATGAAGAAAGGGGAGTACGATCAAAAAATGAGAGAACATATAGCATGTGGAAGCTACAAGAAGGTCAATAAGGATCCAATGAAGAAAATTACGAAACTAGTAACCACAACCATAAGGAACTCATCATTGGATGACCACTTGAAACAAAAACTCATCCCAAAGATTTCAATAATTCCGTGGATCTATGTCTCTCCTAAGATCCACAAACAAGGTGGACCTATTGTTAACACAATAAGATCACCAACTTACAACCTAGAAAAATAATTAGCAAAGAGATCGAAACCTCTTGTAGGCAACACCTTCTCTAATGTAAAATATTCAACACATCATCTAAAAATTATGGAGGATTGGAAAATTGAGGAAGATGACATTCTCACAAGTTTCAATGTAGTAGCTCTCTACACAAAGATACCAATTGATGAATCCATAGAGGTCATCAGAGATATAGTAAACAACGATGAAACTACAAAACTTGTGGAAATATGTCTCAAGTCCATATTCTTCAGCTTCATAGGGGAAATATATGAGCAAAAAGAGGGAGTGGCAATGGGCTCACCACTCTCACCAATAGTTTCTAACTTTTTTATCGAAAAAATGGAAAGAGATGCAATAGATTCCTTCCCCCTAAAACCAAAATGGTGGCTACAGTTTGTAGATGATGTATATAGAAATTGGCCACATGGAGAAGAAGCTTTAAAGGAATTTATTGACCACCTCAATAAACAATCTGACAGCATGAAATTCACTACAGAAAGAGAAGAAAAATGTTGTGTTCCATTCCTAAATATCCTCACAATAAGAAAACAAGACGACTCCCTTGGGCACTAGGTATACATGAAACAAACATACATTGAAAAATACCTTCATGTTGATTCTCACCACCACCCTTCCCAAAAAATTGGCATAATTAAAATGCTAGTAACTCGGGCCATCAGAATAGCAGACAAACACCACCTAAAACAAGAATTGAACCACCTCACAAAATCCGTTATAAACAATGGATATAGGGACAAACTAATCAAGGAAACCATCAAGAAAGCTAACAAGAAAGAACAAAACAAGAATAGTAAAAACAAGAAATAAGACAACAACAAAGACACACCCTTAACAGTCCTCCCCTACATCCATGGCACCACCAACAAGATTGTCAGGATTTTTAGACAAAGAGACATTAGGGTAACCTTCTCCCCCCCAATTCCCTTAGAAACATGCTAGACTCTGCAAAAGACCCCATTGAGAAAAAACTACTCCAAGGAATCTACACCATACCCTGCTCTTGTGACAAAGTCTACATCGGAGAGACTGGTCACTCCATCAAGACAAGATTAAATGAACATGGTGCTAACATACACCATTGTAGGATCAAGAACTCTGTCATTGCACAACACTTGTGTGACACTAAACACCATACATGCATTGGAAAAGAAGAGGTACTCGCAACCATACCCCACCACTTCAAACGGAAAATAAGGGAGGCTCTTGAAATTGAAAAATACCCTAACAACATGAACCGAGACGATAACCTAAAACTCAATGACTCCTGGAAACCAGTCATCGAAATCCTTAAGAACAAACACAAAACAACAACGATGTAAACTTAAAAGAACTAGAACAAATACTAACCCTTCAACTTTAAACTCATATCATTTTTAACATATAATCAAAGGACAATAATTAGCAAGCATGTTTAAAACAAATTCTAAATACTAAGAGACCAATCTCAAAAACTCTTTTTACAAACCTACTAAATAACAATTTTCAAAAAATTAAAATACTTAAAAATACTTATTTCATCAAAACTTTAATCTAAACAATCAAACATTATTTCCTAAAAGCACTAACCTAACCTTTCAAAAAAGAACCCTTAAAAAAACTTTTTTAAATACAAAAAACAAATATCGACTCCTAAGCTAAAACACTTTAAAATTAACCTAGAGATTAATAAATAAAAATTTTATATAAAAAGTTTTGACTTTACTTTAAAAAAAAACACGTTAAAACTACTTAATATTTTAATAACACTAAATTAGAAATTATTAAAAATTTCCTTCTAAAACTAATTTGAAAACAAATTAAAAATTAAAAATTAGGAATATATTAAGTAAACTTTAACAATAAATAAACATTAAAAATTAATTAATACTAATCAAATAAAAATTTTAATAATTTTTTTTCTGTTTTTTTTAATAAATAGTAACAAAATAATTTGGAAAAAAACTTAAGAAACTAAAAAAAATTAAAATGTTTTTTTTAATAAATAATAATAAAATAATTTGGAAAAAACTTAAGAAACTAAAAATTTACTAAGTAAATAAATTAAAAAAACCGACAGACTAGAAACCCTAAAGACGACTTAATAAATTTTAATAAAAATAAAAGACATTGAGCTTACCTTCGTGAAGACTTCCAAGGAAGCCTCTCCTGATGATAGACCTACTTTGAGGTCTGAAACTGTCGAGAAACAAAAATCACCACCACAGATTTCCTTCTTCTCTAAAGAAGAAGTTTGTTAAATAGAAAAAGAGTTTGTTTTCTAAAGAAAACAATAGTTCATCCAAAGAAGATAGAAATGATGACAATCCAAGAGAAGTACTCTTTATGGAAATTGTAGAATACCTTCAAAATAAAAATTCATAAGAAATGGATAAATTAATAAAGGAAGAATTATCATATTAGGAAGCAGGATAAAAAAAGACACTTGAAATTTAGTCAGACTCTACTACAGGAACATTTAGTAAGTATTTTTACAATGGAATCTACATTTCACCTTCAAAATCCTATGTATAAAATGGATCATATAATATACTTGAAATGAGTAATAGTTAGATAGAAACCGAAAGTGAGGAAGAAACCTTCAAGTATTGAAGATGAGGAAACTACAAAAGTTTACTAGAAGGGTGAACTAATTAGTGCCTTGACCGATATAGGAAAATAAATAAGAACAAATAAGCATCTCATGAAAGAATTAAGAATAAAGAGGAGGAATTAGATGAGGCTATTTCAAAAATATATTTAGAAGGGGTCTTGGAATCAAACCACATCCAGAAGAATCAACTGGAGGAGAAAGAAAAGATCTATGGTGGTAGAGAGGATAATATCGTGTTCCTAAAGGAAGAGTTGCAGAAGACAAGTACGGTTGTTGAACAAGCAAAGGAGGTGGAGACACAGATGACTATTGACCTAAAAAACAAATAGAGGAAGCCAAGATTATTGAAAGAGATCTTACAACTCAACTTTATAAGAAGGAAAATACTTGCAAAGTGAGAGAAATTGGAATCATCTCTCTAAAAGAGAAAACTATGGAGGGTGCAAAAACAATCAATTAACAAATGACTCAACTATAAAAAGGAAAACAACAAGTTGAAGGTCTCAGAAATGAGGTTGTTAGGATCCAAACATAGCTACGAAAAATGATAAGTTCAGCACAAGTACATAAGTTTTGGAAGAGATTCTTAGCAAGAAAAGGTCACTAGAGGAAAAATCTAGTATTTGATAATGATAAATGAGTTGAAAAGGTCTGCAAAAACAATCACATTTCAGTCACAAATCAACAATGTACACTTCAAAAGAAGTTTGAGGACACAAGTGAAGTGCCATCAAAACAAGTTCAATTCAGGTATGAAAATTTCTTTAGTTATGAAAAAAGGTTTGATACATTTAAACGTTTAAGGCGAAATTATTTTGGTCATGTTGTAAATTATTGTCATACCGTAATATGTTATACATGTCATGGATTTGGACATAAGGAATAAAACTACCAAAGGAGAATAGAAATATCATAAAGAAATATTCCTTATAGCATCAATAGTAAAACATGGATGAAAAGGGAAAACAACTTTGTGTATTATCAAAAGGAGCACGCACACACCAAAAAAATGGGTAAGGAAATTTACACAGCAACTGAAGTTAACATTTCAAGCATTTCTTCAGTAGTATAAAATTGCTACTCATCATGTTGGCTTCCAGGACTACAAACATAAACCCTTTAATTATGTATTCTACCATGATTTCAAGAGATTTATAATTAGAACCAAAATGTTTAAAAAGGTGTCACACAAAATACATGTGTATTCAATCAACATGTATATTAAAGTGGAGTTGTGAAAAAGGAAGAAACATTGTTCTATACAACTAAAGGCTCAATTCTAACTCTAGACGAGGATCATAGGATGAGCTCCAAATATGATATGTGCATAAGTAGTAATCATGCAACAAAAGTAAATAAAGAATTGAAAATTGATTGAAGGCATGAAAACTAGAGTAAATATAAGCTACTTATAAAATTTAACAAATTTCCATTACATTCATGTATATTATATTAAAAATGGTTTCCATTACAAATTTAAGAGATACATATGTTCAAATGTATCCCAAAAGGAAATCTCTAATACAAGTATGTAAATGGGATATCTCATGCCCATGGTCTATTAAATTTGTGAACCATTGATCTACAGGAAAATGAGAGGAATTGAGAAGTAGAATCATGCAATGGAATATCAAAGACAATGTACACTGAGCAAGACAAATTTGAGACAAATCTGATAAGAATTGATCAGTTAATTACAACATTAATATATGTTCATTCCAGCAGTAATACAATGGTGTTATAATAAGAAGAATTCAGATAATGTGGATAAGATTTGAATCTACCAACTAAACCTGACTGACTGGATAACTCAGTGTGTCTAAGTCATTGTTGGATCTCACTAGTCTAACTCCAGATGTCTAAATCATTTCTACAATCAGTTAACTGATGAGGTAGGTGGAAAAAGGCACCACTCCCCATGTAGGCATGCGAAAGTGATGCTAGACTAACTAAGAGTGATCTAACTAATTGTAATTGGAGGTTAACTTAACATAAATTCCTACCTACCACAACCAATTGATGGAGGATGCTGGTGACACCCATAGTGGCTCCTAGAATGTAGGGATTGGCACCGGTGGCACCAATGGTACCAATGACATCAATGGAACCAATATCATTGTGGAACCAAATTCTCTCAAATGACTCCTAAGTTAGGAAATATGATCAATTAGACTATATATGGACAAGGAAGGATTAACTAATACTAACACCCCCCGCCCCCCCTCGCCTTAACCCTAACTTGGACAACTTTGGGCCATGGGAACTAGGCCAAAAGTCACCCATACAATCTAATGAAAAATTAAAACTGCTTAATAAACTAAGGAAAATGGGGAAAACCTCAAGGGAAACCCCCTCCGTCAAAATAAGCGATGAATAAGGAAAAGAAGATATACTTAAGAGAAAATTTTCCTCTTTAGGTAATAACTTGTAAATTTTTTTATGCAATTTGCAGCACTGTGCAACAGCAATGCAATATCTTGGTTCTTCTATGAAACAAAATCTTGATACTATGCATGTGAACCTCTCAATTGTATTTCGATATGATGAATTTTCTTTGTGTTTCTTCTTCTGGAGGAGGAATGGAATGATCAATTTTGTTCTTCAGTGGGCCAAATTGTTGATTATTCTCTATCATCAAGTAGCATTTCCATGGAAGTTTGTTCCTCAATTCTATAGATAGCGAAGATGTGTGAGATAGTGAAACATTTTCATTATGATACTGGGACCATGTTCTCCTTTTGTCCTATGGATTCCCAGCACCGTCCCCAACTGCTTCAATGAGATTTTGGGTCCATTTAAGCTTAGGCTACTGATTTGGAATGGGAGTTCGATCTGGATCTAGATTCTCATGATGTAAAACCTCAATATCATTATCATGTTGATGTTCTTCCTCTTAATCTATATCTGAAACCTAAGACAAAATATCATCATGAAATGGAAATGGAAGAGTTTTTATACCCCCTTTTTCTTCAGATTGTGGTGGATAAAGCAACTGATCTTCTTTAACCTAAACATTGTGCTCTATGAAGCACTTCCTAGTTGCAAGTTCCATCAATCTATATGCTTTTTCATCCTCACCATATACCAACCATATGAATCCACTACTCTAGGCTTGAAAGGCCTTTCTCTTCTATGTAGGAATTATGGCTGAATATTTGGAGCCAAAGATTCTCAAGTGAGAGACATTAGGATTATGCCCATACAATGCTTTGAAAGGAGTGGACCGAATCACTGATTTGTGAGGCACTCTATTATTTATGTATGAAGCACAATTTACAGCTTTGGACCAAAGAGAAGGAGTAACATTCTTGGCTTAGAGAAAACAAGTTTCCGTCTCCTTCAATGATCTATTTTTCCTCTCAGCCACACCATTCTGTTTTGGTGCATATGGAACTGAGTGTTCCATTCGAATCCCCTCTGATTCACAATACTATTGAAAATATATTTTAATGTATTCACCTCCATTATCTGATATAATGGAGTATATCTTCTTTCTGAAACTATTTTTAATAAAGGCCTTAAAAACTTTAAATGTTTTTAATACCTCTAATTTTTGTTTCATAAAATATACCCAGTAAAACCTTGAACAATCATCAATAACCGTAAGGATATAATTGGATCCATTGATTCATGTCTTAGGAATTGGTCCTAAAACATCACTATGTATAAGATCAAGTGTATAGATAGCTCTAGTTTCCTTCCCAACTTCATACCTCTTCTATGGATTCTTACCTACCAAGCAACCAAGACATACTCCATCTAATGTTTGGATGAGTGGAAAGACCTCAACAATTTTTCCATTGTGATGTTGTTGGAGATATTTGAAATTGAGATGCTCAAATATCTCATGCCACAACTTTCTGGTGTTAAGCATGAGTCAATAAAGATGTTGGATGTGAAGCAGGAAGGAAATCAGAGAACTCATATGCCTTTAAGGCATGGTTATCAAACCCGTTTTCTATGATATTTACAGTATATGTTTTAGTGATTTCTACTGAGTCAGATTTGAATGTAACTCTCTTGGGAGATCCTGTATTCTTCATATGATAAACAAACAACAAATTTGCTGCAAGAGAGGGCACATAGAGTACATTCTTGAATTCACCATGTTGTATTTTAATAGAACCTCTCCTAGTAGTTGGGATTTGTGAGTCATATCCCATATGAATGCTAGGTCCTCTGGATAGAGTGAGAGTGGTGAAATATTTCTTGGATGAAATCATGTGATTGGATTCTCCATAATCTATCAACTAAGGTTTCAACTAGGTGAGGCATACCTTCAAGGCATGGAACCTCTCATTATCTTATGTCGGTTGTCCAGCATCAAATTTCTTTGCACCTTGTGGGAGGCCAATATTGTTCTGTTCAAGAAGTGTTGACAGTTGGTCGATTGTGTTCTTCATGCACTAGCTCTCTGGATGAAATCCTCTCATACAGTATGGAAACTTAGTGGTCTCCGATTTCTTATTTTTCTTGGAACTCGAGGCTCCATCAAAATATCTATGATTCTCCTTTGGCTTCGAATCAGTGGTTCTGGTCTCCTTCTGTTTGTTCTTCCCTCTTTATTTTTCATTGTTTGAGTCTATCATCAAGTGTGCTTGATTCTTGGAGGTTTGAATCACTCCCATTTGAACCAATTTATATTTCTTTTGTATTAAAGACTCATCAAAAACATCTAGAGAAGGCATATTCGAATTAGGGACGGAAGCTCCTCTGGAATGGAATGTAGAGACAAATACTGAGTACTATGAGCCAAGATTTATTAGTAATGACATCACAAGTTTCTCATATTTCCTCTCTAGTACACAATGTTTGAATTGTAGTAATATTCACTTCTATTTTGTGAAGAATTGCTGAATAGATTCGAAACTACTGGGTTGTAGAGCAATGAGCTGATTCTCCAAAATATGCCCTCAAAGCTAATATTATTTTCCAAACAAATATTCAATCTTATCCCAAGCTTCCTTTGGAGTCCTAAGTCGCTCAAGGTGGAACAAAATATCTCGGGAGATATGAGTGCATATGAAGCCGAAGGCCTCATCAAGTTGATTAAAAAAACAATTCTTCTCAACATACTTCTAGCGCTTAGTTTCTCTGCCCATTTTCATCCTAAATAGACCAAGCTTGTGCAAGGATACCTACATATATTCCCTCCAATCATTGTAGTTGAAGGGTGTAAGGATTCAAAGTATGAGAGATGAAGAATCCATCTTTCTATACATTGAACAATCAATTCCTCAAGAAGCTACGTAGGTACCTACAAATAACACTACAAAAAACAATTCAATTTGAAATCATGTCAGTTCAAGCCTTTCCACCTTGACATGTCCACTTTCTCAGATTCCATCACAGCTAGATAGACTTCTTTGGACATAATGTAGAGGGAGCAATGCTATGATTCCATGATTTATGTGGAAACTCAGTTTCTTCTGGTGTACAATGGAGATCAGATAAGACTTGTTGCTAGCCTAAACAAGGCTTTAATACCATGTTAAATTTGTGAACCATTGATTTATAGGAAAATGAGAGAAATTGAGAAGTAGAATTATGCAGTGTAATATAAAAGACAATGTACACTGAACAAGACAAATTTGAGACAAATATGATAATAATTGATCATTTAATTACAACATTAATCTTTGTTCATTCCAGTAGTCATACAATGGTGTTACAATAAGAAGAATTTGAATCATGAGGATAAGATTCGAATCTACCAACTAAACCTGACTAACTGGCTAAATCAGTTTTTCTAAATCACTATCGGAGCTCACTAGTATAACTACATATGTCTAAATTAGTTCTATAATCATTTAACTGATGAGGTAGGTGGACAAAGGCACCACTCCCCATGGAGGCATGCAAAACTAGCACTAGACTAACTGAGAGTGATCTGATTGATTGTAACTAGAGGTTGAATCATCATAAATTCCTACCTACCAAAACCAACTGATGGAGGTTGTTGGTGACACTTAGAGTGGCTCCTAGAATGTAAGTATTGGAACCGGTGGAACCAATGGAACTAATGGCACCAACATCATGATGGCACCAAACTATAGAAAATGACTCCTAATTTAGGCAAGATGATCAGTTAGACTATATATGAACAAGGGAGGATTAATTAATCCTAGTATGGTCTACAATTATTATTTTTTTGAGTTAGAAAATGAAAGAAGCCTCATTAGTAAAAAACTCACTCATCAAATTTCTAGAATGATAAATGCAACTCTATATCTGAATGATGTGTCTGCTCTACCAAGTTTGAACTATACAAAATTATTTGCACCTTCTTCAAATGATCAAAAAAGTATTTATTTTGTATCTTCAACTGATCAACTAGGTCCTTCAGAAGTGAAATTGCTAGATCATGTCTCTTGTTCATTTGAACCCGTGAGTACCATTCCTTAACATCAGCTTATTTGAGATTTGATTCCCAATTCTCAAGAGAATTCTTAATCTTTACAAATCACATCCTTTACATCTTTAAGATTGCAGAAAGACATCCTACAGAATATCCAACCCATTGTTGTCGCTAAGACAATTTTTTGGTTTTACAATTAGACATCAGAGTGAATTCTGGAAAGATAATTGGTCACCAGTAATGACAAATGGTGATCTAGAGAGATATAAGACTCATATATTAAAGTTAGTAAATTTTATAGATAAGTACTCATTATGGATAAATTACTCTACATGCTTGCAAAAATATGAAAGGATGAGAAAGGGATTGAGTTAATTGCTTCACATGGGTGTTTTAATAATCATATTAAAGGACAAAGTATTCAATATTACATCACATAATATTTCATATGAGTTTATAGATCTTTCAATCACATAAATTTATTACAATTTTGAATGGAGATATGTACGACAACATGAGAATTCAATGTCACACATCAAGGAACAATTTTGAGAAATGTGACAAGACAAGAATAGTAACAAGAAGAAAATAAACAATTCAATAATTAATGTAGATCATGTTGCACGGTAGCATCTATGGCATGGCTAGAAACCTGGCATATCACAATGGAAGTGATAGAAACAAGAAATAAGAAGCATGAAGTTAGGGGGATAAGCTGAAACTATATAGGACAGATATACACAATGCTAATATAAGTTTGCATATATTACATTTTCCATTTATGTCAATATGAAATTTTTATAACAATTGGATCTCACAAGCATAAAATAATCGTCACAACGTATTCATAAGAATGCATAACAATGAGAAGAAAAAATGTAGAAATTGACACACTCATGTAAATTGTGAATATTTTTTTTATTGATATAACCTTTGCCAATATGTTGAACATCCAAATATATTACATTGGTAGAAACTTGTGAGCCTCCAAGGGTAATAGAAAATCTCACATGTGGCAAGCTTACATTCGACTAGTTTACCCCCAAATGTCACAAGTGGAAGCCCGAATGCTCCCTAATGGTCACAAATGGGATAGTGGAAGGCTAAGGTCACCCTTTAGATTTTATTATTCCATACAACTAAGGTAAATAGGGAAACAACTTAAGAAAAAAACCTCCCCTCTAAACATGGACATGTGAAAACTATAAATTTTTTTAATCTGTCTCCACCATGGAATCACTCACCCCAAGAAGCGACCTATGATGTGTGAATATATTATATGTAAATATATTGGTGAATATGTATGCATTTTGTTTTAAATATGGACAATACTATAGTGAAATGGTGTTGTCATGCACCAAGCCTTTGATGTAGTGCATGTGAATCTCGATGTTCTTTTTCCTATGCCTCTGAAATGGATTTGTTGATATTTTTATGGAAATTTAGTTAACACAAAATATTATTATGGCATAACTAGATTGAATCCCAAACTTTGAAGTTATTCCTTGCGACCAAATATATTGTGTAGTTGCATTGACAACCCCTCTATAGTCATCCTCTACAAAATAAATAGTAATGGAATTTTGATTCTTGCTTGACTAGAAAATAGGGCATGTACCAATCATAAATACATCACATAATGGGTAATTTCAATCGGTACTATCACTAGCCCAATTTGAATAAGTAAAAATAGCTAGATCTAGTGAGAAATCAACTGCATAGTGTATCCTAAAGGACTTGGTTCCTTGCACATAATGAAGTATCCTTTTGGAATACTTCCAATGGATTCATGTGGCTCATGCATGTATCTACAGTCTGCATTTACAACATAGGAAATATCAGGTTGAGTGTGAGTGAGATACAACAAACTCCCAACTAGTTTCCTATACAATGTGCAATCCTGCACCAATGGTGAGGAACCATCATCCTCTATTCTAACACCGAAGAGGAATGGATCATTATTATATGGAACACATTCTTCCATTCTGAATTTTTGGATCAGGTATAATCATATTTGTATTGAGATATCTTTATACCTAAAGTGTATTGTGTGATATCAAGTCCAAGAAACTATCTCAACAACCCCAAATTAGTCACAAAAAATGAAGAATGCAAAGTGTTTTTTACAAAAGAAATATATATAGTGGAAATCCCAGTGATCAAAATATCATCAACAAGTATAAAAAAAACAAAAAAAGAGGGTCATATTTCAGCTGCATATAAACATTTGGATAATATTTGCATCATGTGAAACCTTGTGACAGGAGGATGCTATACATCTTTGCATACCAATCTATAGGATATTTCTTGAGGTCATATAGTGACTTCATAAACCTACATACAAATGAGGGATCATGAATATAACCATAAATTTTATCCATATATATCTCCTCCTCAATATATTCATGGAGGAATTCACTTTTAACATCCATGTGGTGCACTTCTGTTGTAATCTCACAGATCACATAAGGTTACCAATAATACATACTAAAACATAACTATAAATCAGATACAAGAGACAAGAACAGATAGGAAAACCGATTATATTAATGTAATGAGTTCATACAAGGCACAGAACTGAACTGAGTTCTTGCTTGGCTCAACAGCCTAATATATACAGGTTACAAACAGTTACAAATAACTACCTGTTGGTTTGGTGAACCGACACGACCGTTAGTTAGCCGACTAATCTTTCTAGTTAGTCGGCCGACCGACTTAGTCGGCTGATCGACTAATTCGGCCCATCGACTTAGTCGACTGACTAAGTCGGTATTTGTTCAAGTCGACTTATGTTGGCTTGCTCCTTCTACATCTCCCCCACGAACAAAACGTTTCTTCGTCCCGAAGAAACAGGGAGGTACAAAAATGAACTTTTGTCGAACCATTCAGACTTGCTCTTGCTATGGACTGTGTAGACGGATGGTCGGTATTCTATCTAAAGCTCTTACCTTCTGTGTGTTCATTTTCTAAGTTTAAATGTGTCGACTGTGATTTTGATTCAGCTTGTATCTTGGTACAGTCCTTGAGTGGTCGATGGTCTTGGACGGGTTGTTTTTCTGTCGGTTGAAGAAACTGTTTGATTTGGTGTGCTGTCCCAACCAATTTTTTGTTTTGAGGTATGAACTGGAAGTCCTTAGTAAAATTTTCTTTAAGTTCATGCCAAAAGAAGGTTTCTCCTCTAGCTTCCTCCATCTTATACCATTTATTAGGCAAGTCGGCTAGGGTTGAAGGGAACAAATGTGGCTAGGATCGCTCATCTTTATGTCCAAGCCACCTCCACTCCTTTTCACAAAGCTTGATGTGTTCTTCTGGGTCATGGCCTTGGACAAAGATAGGGACTTGAGCCTCCTGATTTAACTTTTTCCCACCGAATCATTCGACAAAGAAAGTTGAAGCAGTTGTCCAGGTCTGCAATTTTGTCTGATGGGTGTTCCACCATCTAGCTGCTTGACCTCTAAATGTTTCCACTAAGCTTTGAAGTATGCCATGTTCTCCAATATTTTTAGATACTTGTTCAAGATGCATAATGGGGGATTCTCTTTCCTTATACCTGGGCAGTTGGGTATTATGTAAGTTGGTTGGCTGTAATGTAGGTCATTCCCTGATTTTGTTTTCAAAGACTTTGGGTATAATTGATACAATGAAGCACTGTCGGGTGGGTTTTTTCTATACTTTTTGTATAGTCCAGCACCCTCTTGCTTGTGTTTCATAATTTTCCATCTCCCAGTCATATAATTCAGCATCTGAATTGTAACCAATTGAGTCTTGGTTACCTAAGTGAAGCTCCCCATAGATGTTTGGCTCGGTATAGTCTGTATTGTTATGGACCTGGTAAAGCTGTCTGACATCGACTTCCTCATCAATCGGTTCAGTCCAAGGTGCTCCTTGGGAAGGATTAATGGGTACAATGACTTTTTGACCATTTCCTTTTAACTTAATTCATTCTTTGTCTAAGGATATGGAGGCTTTCATCTTTCATCCCCAAGGTCGACCAACTAGCACTGGGAAGGAGCTAGATCCTTCTTTTGGGTCGATGATTTCAAAATCAACCTTAGTCGAGATTCCTTTGATGGTCATGCCGACATCTTTCCAGACCCCAATGGGTTCAATGAGGCCTTGGTCGGTGAGTTTTAGGTAAATGCCTGACTCATAGAGTCGAGGTCAGCCCATCTTTTTCCTTGTATCCCTGGTCATGATATTTACCTAAGACCTGAAATCGAGCACCACTTGTCGGACGTGATAACCTTCGATTTCCAGGTCGACAAGTGGGTCGACATCGTTTTTGTCTTTTTTATTTAGGCTACAAATGTTCTTAGTTTGTTTTCCAAAGTTAGTGCTTTTTATTTCGTGTAATAAATCAATGAACTGGGCTACGGATTTGTCTGTTTGGATGAGATGAGTTAATTGTTGTGTCATGCTAAGTCGATTGGTAATAATGTCTTCTTGCTGTGCAATGTCTTGAAATATGTGGGTGGCTTCTTGATAAGTTTGTTTTTCCTTCAGAGGATCCGGATAACCATTTGTGTTTTTAATTTTACTAATTTGGGGGTTATCAGGCCCTGTTTTTGTGCCTTGGCATGTGACAATATGCAGATTTTTAGTAGTTAATACATCATGCTTTTGTACACAAGACAAGACATTAACATTTTTCTTATTATTGATTTTTTCTAACATGGTAGGACAATCCTCCAGAGAGTGATCGCCTACCCCACAATGCATATAGAATTTAAGGTCAGTTCTGTCCTTGTACGGACAGTCTGCACATCTGTGTCCTTCTTTATAGCAGATGAAGCATTGGGTAGATCGACGCGGTCGTATGTCACGATTCCTGACGAATCGACCTCTTCCTCCAAACCCTTGTCATCTATTTTCGTATCGGCGCTCATATCGTCGACCTTCGTATCTTTTCCCGTTCTGGTTCCTTGGTATTATTTTGCTCATTGCTTTGGGCCACTGCAGTCATCTGGTAGACCGCCTAATAGTTCTGTCTATTTTTCAGGTTTAATTGACATTCAGCTGTATTGTGACTTTTTGTCTCACAGATGGCGCACCAGGGAGCTTTTGCATTCTTCATGTTAAACAAACATTCTTTTGTAGAATGATCTCCGGCCTCCTGGAAAATGTCACAAAATACTTTAGTTTGCACAAATCGGACGTCTTGTCGGCTGTATTCGTGTCGACAATTATCTTTCGAGTGTCCGGCCGCCGAACATTTAGTACACCAGATTTCTTGATTTTTGAGGGACAGTTCTTTGAAGGACTTCTGCACATTCTCCAGCTGTTCTTCTATCCTATGGTCCATCGGATAGGCAGGTATGTCTTCATCCATTTCCACCTGCAGAGCTTTGGTCAGCACATCTTCATATGTCTTGAATGTTTCCAGACTGATGTGTCGGCGAAATTTTTGGGATAATCCTGTAAGGAACCATTGAATTAGTAATTGCTCATCAATAACATAATCTAATTGGCTCAATAGGTCCTTCCAGGGTTTGTCGTAATCGCGGACAGTCTCCCCTGGCTTTTGCTGCGTTGTCTTGAGATTTTTGGTGGCCAAGTGCTTAGCGTCTGGGGTCTTGAAAAAGGATAAGAACTGTGCTTTAAACTTAGATTTCATTGCTCTGGCTTTCCTTTCTGAAAAGGTCATGTACCAGGTCAGGGCCCTTTTTCGTAAGGCTCCTGCGAACTGATCCATCTATCGGTCTTCATCCTTCACCTGGTTTGCATCCCAGATGGACTCATAGATGAACCAATGTCGTCTGGGGTCTTCCTCCCCCTCGTAGAGAGGAATGGTGAGCTGTTCCGTGACCCATGTCTGATTCACTTTCATTGCTCTCAGAAGTTGGCGGGGTCGGAGGTGTGGGTGGTGGGAAAAGTGGTGGGATTGTTGATGAAGTCGCTCCTGCGGAGTTTTGGTCAACGGAATTGGTACCTCCTTCGGTGGTCTATTCACCTTCATCGTACAGTGGGTTGTTGTATATTTCTACTGTCGATGGTCCACTGAAACTTTGTGTGCATAGGTCTGCATGTTCAATTCCTTCAAAAGCTATACTTGGCGGGGGGGGGTGCTCCTTCCTGTTTCGGTAAGAGAAAGAGGATACTTCGGAGGGAGGGTGCTGCTTGAATCATCCCCCAGTTCCCTTCGAATGGCTGGCGTATGACAAGATGTCATCCGGTGTATGTATCGTCGCCTAGTCAACTCCAGATACTATAGTCACCAGCTCTTAGTCGAAGGTCGTCTTCGACAATAGTCTGTATTCTGGTATGTGGATCTAATGGGAAAAGGTTCGTTCCTTCACCGGGAGCTGTTAATTGGAGAGCGTCTGGCTGCTCTATCCATACTTCTTCCTCCGTAGGGGACACCTCTTGTTCGACGCCTTCTTCCTGTCCGTCATGACCCGACTCTGGCGGATTCTCTTCACGGTTAGTCTCCCTAGGGTTTTGTTCTCTGCGCGGCCCATCGGCTCTTTCGCGTCTTGCTTCCCTTCTCTTCTGTCTTTCGTCCCTTTCTTGTTTCTGAATGTCCGACATACTTCCATATAGTACTATTCTCTTCAAGTCTTCTACAGTCGAATTTTCATCACTGGCTACGTCTAACCTCCTGAAGTCAACTAGGATCCACTATACTCTACCTCCGACACAAGACCAGCTACCCCCCCATAGCCTACCTGATGCTTTTTAGAAAGCTTGGATAGTTCGAATCACTTGCTCAGGAAGTATTCCCACTCCCTTTCTGCAATAAATTTCTCCCACTTCCTCTGCTTCTCTGCCCAGTTGGTGTTTGGTGGCTGTTCGCACAGTGGTGGTCTAGGTTCAACAATGTGGCCTGCTCCGTTCTCTATCAAGAATTTGAACATCAAGGTCGGCAGGGAGCATAAGAATTGTTCGGTGAAATCTGTGTAGAATTTTGCTTTGACAGTTTCTACCGACGTTCGGTCTTCAACTGCTTTCTCCTCACAGAAGTCGTCGGAAATTTTCTCAAACCACTCCGACAGATTTGTTTGTCCCCCTCGAAATAGTTTATCTAGGAAATGCTGTTCTTTAGTCGCATCCGATCTTCTCATCCAGAAGTTGTTTCAACAGTTGTGGCACAGACTCGACGAATTTTTCATGTGTCTCTGTGAAAAATCTGGCTCTAGCTTCAGCGACTGTTAATCTGTTTTGTCTTGCGTAATTTTGCAAGTAGTTCAGAACTTTATGGTCCCCCCAGTCCTTGATCTCTTGCTCTGGTATCATATGTGAGCATATATTCTAGACATGTACTACCGGCAACGGAACCAATGTTGTAATCTCACAGATCACATAAGGTTACCAATAATACATACTAAAACATAACTATAAATCAGATACAAGAGACAAGAACAGATAGGAAAACAGATTATATTAATGTAATGAGTTCATACAAGGCACAGAACTGAACTGAGTTCTTTCTTGGCTCAACAGCCTAATATATACAGGTTACAAACAGTTACAAATAACTACTTGTCGGTTCGGTGAACCGACACGACTGTTAGTTAGCCGACTAATCTTTCTAGTTAGTCGGCCGACCGACTTAGTCGGCTGATCAACTAAGTCGGCCCATCGACTTAGTCGGCTAACTAAGTCAGTCTTCGTTCAAGTCGACTTATGTCGGCTTGCTCCTTCGACAACTTCCCAGTGCTTGGATGTTGCAATATCTAATACTAGTCGGATAGAATCCATCTTTTCCACTGGGGAAAATGTATCTGGATAGTCCAACCCTTTGACTTGAGAGAATCCTTTATAAAACAATATTTATTTTTAATTGATTTATGCACCACCAAGAACCACCTTTGTTTGAAATATCCACTTGCATTGAACCAATTTTATTCCATGGGGGAGAGGAACCAACTCCCAATTTTGATTCCTTTGAAAATAATCATACTCTTCATCCATGGACTATTTCTATATTGGTTATTTTTATGCATATACATATGATTTTGGATTAGACCCAATCATCAAATAACATCTCTCAGAAAGATATGGATCATGAGAAGCAAATGCACATTGTGCATTATGAAATTGAGACCTTGTCTTCCTAGTATCTTGAGGATTGTCAACTAGATATCCAGTTGCATATATGGTCATTTCAACCTATTTTTTCCTTTTAGGAGGATGTAGGTCTGAATTCTAATGTTCATATTCCTCAAAATCAAAATCAGAATCAGAAAATTCATTAGAAGCATCACTTACATCATCAAGTAGTGGTGGGGAATTTGAGCTATCTCCTTCTTCCAATTGGAATACTTGAAAAGGTTCTTCTTCAAACTTAAAACTACTTTCCATTAAGTATTTTTGAGTGGATGGATTGACTAAATTGTAGGCATTTTCATATTATGCATTTACACAAAAATATGCATGTCTAGATTTGATGGCTACAATGGATTTCTCTTCTCAAGAGGAATCATAGCCCATGCTTTTGAACCAAAAATTTTGAAATGAGATACATCCATATTGTTCCCTTTCCATGCTTATAATGGAGTCATACCTTTTACATATTTATTAGGAAACCTATTTTGATTGTATGTTGTACAATTTATGGCTTCATACCATTTTCCTGGAGACAAAGACTTGGACTCAAGCATGCAAATACCAATCTCCTTGAGAGATCTATTATTGTGCTCAAACACACCATTTTGTTGAAGTGTGTAAGGAAAAATATGTTGTATTTGTATGCCTCCACATTCACATATATGCTGCAAATATTTCTTCACATACTCTCCCCCATTATTAGTACAAACGACCTTGATTGTTTTCCCAGACAATGTCTCAACATAAGCTTCAAACACTTAAAATATTTCAACCTGTTAATGTATTTGTAACTTTGGAAGATATTTTGATGTGTATCATCATTGCATGTTGGTGTAACACCATTGGAGATGTGTTTTCCTCCTTTTGGGATGTCATTATAGTGTATGGACCTTGAGGTACAACCTGTGTTGTAAGTCGGGGAAATAGTCCACAGTGTAACATCATGTCATGTATTTGTGGAGTCTCTCTAAGAGAAGTTGACCCTACCAGGTTAATATGTTGGCCCCAATCATGCAATAGGTCAGTCACTTGAAAGCTATAAATAGGGACGTTCCCTCCCTCATTTATACACACCTCACACTCACTCAAGTTCACATGAGAAAGAGAGAGATAAGGAGGACAGATAGATAGATACTGAAGACTTCTTATTACCGAGTTTGTTCATCTTATGATACATTCTTTGTGACTATACTATTCTAAGGAAGTTTGCGGGCTTTTATCCTTTATGGTGGCCCCAGTGAATATATTTGTGTCTTGTGTATGTGTTCTATCTTGTGGGTCTTGTTGCATTTATTATTCTTTTAGATAAAGATCCTAACTATTCTAATAAGATATAGAAAAACCAACATGGTATTAGAGTCACCTCCCTAAAAGAAGGCACTATGCAACAACATAAACTAGAGATTCCTAGTTCAAGGTATTTTCTCCACATATCATCAAGAAAAGAGGGATAGGATAACTCATCTCAGTAAGGCACATATTTTGGTGGAAGTAGTTTCATATTTGAAGAAGTTTCAATTTTTACCCTGTCACTGGCGCCAGGAGAAACTAGGGCATCAAGTTTTGAAGTATTCCCACCTCATTCTTCAGAAAAGGAACCTCCTGAGAAACTCACCTCAAGGAAGCACATTTTTCTATCCAAACAGAATTAATAAACTCCAAGTTTGGAAAATTAGGGTTTCTTTGGAAAACCCTAGGTCATCCAGCTCCAGAACCAGGTCAGACACCTCAAATAGATAAGATATAAATATTTGCTATTTCCATTTGAGGTTCTCATTTGAAAATATGACTCACCATACTTAGCTTGAGGACAATCTTGGAGGGGCTGATAACTTCTGAGCATGGAATTACATGGTCTCCAT
Source organism: Pseudotsuga menziesii (assembly GCA_001517045.1). Taxonomy (NCBI): domain Eukaryota; kingdom Viridiplantae; phylum Streptophyta; class Pinopsida; order Pinales; family Pinaceae; genus Pseudotsuga; species Pseudotsuga menziesii. Next base: position 63,298 of record LPNX010597407.1, read on the forward strand.
GATCCTTGAAGAGAATGTTTTGGATCAATACATCAATGGAGAAGTTCCATAATTAGAGGGAGATGAGGCTAAGGATACTAATAAGAAGAAATTGGTTAAGGGAAATAGAATCATTGCAGATTCAATCAAGGATCAGCTCATCCCCCATGTTCCATCATTCAAGACACCAAAGAAAGTATTTTATGCTTTGACAAATATGTTTGAAGGAAATAACATGAAGCAAAAGATGACTTTGAGAAGCTAGGTGAAGAATGTGAAGATATAAAGCTCAGAGACTATATAGTCTCACTTCACAAGGGTTTCTCAAATCAAGGAACAACTTGAAGCATTTGAAGAGAATGTTGAAGAAGGAGAAATTCTGATGAATACCTTGAATGGTATCCCTTTATCATGGGACTCATTCATTCAAGGAATATGTGCAAGAAGGAAGATGATCTCTTTCTGCTGACTCCGAGAAGAATGCAGACTAGAAGAATCTCAACTCGTAACCAAGAGAAGAGAAGATGGGAGAAACTGAAGATCAATATCTCATAGTGTTAATGTAATTGTAAATTCAGAATGTATTCACTTCTATTTCTCATCTATTGTAACCCGATGTTTATTCCAGGATGTTCTTGTTTCATGTCATGCCCTGATGTTCCGATCAGGAGAATAAATAATGTAAACAAGTCATGTCAAGTCATTGTGGGTAACCCTCCTATTGTGTAAGGGTTAAATTCCCTGCAGTTCTCGGGCACTAGGGTTATTAGACTCTCCTATTGAGGTCGGACCTATTAGGGTTTTCGTCATGTCGAGATTAGTATAAATGGAGAGCTGGACTCTCTATTTAGCACACATCTCATACACACTCAGGTATAGCACATAGTTGAGGGAGAGAAAGACACTGGGGCAAGAGGAAAGAGCTTACTGCTGTTGGGAGATTGTCTTACTATTTTTGGGTTTCACTTTGGTGTTGATTCTATCTTAGAGGAAGTTGTGGGGTTTTCTCCATTTATGGTTTCCCCAAGGAAAAACACTATGTTCATTGTCTCTTGTGTTTGATTGGTGTGCTTGTTGTTCTCTCAGTTTAAATATCCTAATGATATGCTAGCTTAATGTTGAAAAACTAACATGGTATCAGAGCTAACATGAGAAGAAGACACTGTGTGGCTGTGGGAACTAGGGATTCCTATTTTTTGGATCTCTCTCCATAGATTTTTCAGCAAAATAAGGGTGGAATAACTCTCCTCCCTAGGGTGCATCCTTTTTTCGAATCAGAATCCAATTCTAAGGTTTTTCAGTTTTGGACCCAACACTGCTGCCGAAAATTAGGGATTTTCACAGAAGAGAAATTTTTCAGTGAGCCCAGGCCTAGATTGATCTCCTCCCCAAAATCAGAGTTAGGGATCAATTTCAAAGCATTTGGTTGGATAGAACTCCAGAAAATAAAAACCCTAATCTGATCCTAAACCAGTACTGCAGGATTTCAACTTCAGATCCAGATCCGACATCTTGACCTGGTAAGATATAAATATTTTGTATTTCCATTTGAGGTTCTCAGTTAATATGTTTCATCATACAAAGCTTGATGAAAATCTTGAGGGAGCTGATAACTTTCGATCTTGGAAGTATAGGATCTCCCTGGTCCTGGAAGAAAATGAGTTGGACTCCTATATCCAGGAGGAGGTTCCAGTTCCAGAGGGAGATGAGTCCAAGGCCTTACATAAGAAGAAGTTGGTTATGGAAAAGAGGATGATTGCAGATTCTATCAAGGATCACCTCATTCCATAGGTGTCCTCCCTCAAGACACCTAAAGCCATGTTTGATTCCCTAACCAAACTGTTTGAAGGGAAGAACATCAATTGGAAGATGACTCTAAGGAACTAGTTGAAGAATGTCAAGATCCAAAATGAGGAGACCATCCAATCATAATTCACAATGGTCTCCCAGATCAAAGAACAACTACAAGCTGTAGATGAAGAAGTGGAGAATGCAGAAATTGTGATGACAACATTGAATGGCCTCCCTAGGTCATGGGATTCTTTCATCCAAGGAATCTATGCTAGGAAGAAGTTGGTCAAGTTCAACAAACTGTGGGAAGAATTCTCTCAATAAGAGGCTCAGATAGCAGCTTGAGAAGCAAATATGGGAAATGAAGATCAAGCTCTCACATGACACTCAAGGAAAGGAAGAAGGGAAAAGCATCATCACCAACATAAGCATTCTCATCAGAAAGGTTCATCTAAACTCAGATGTTATATATGTGATGAAATAGGACACTTTGCTAGAAATTGTCCCATGAATAAGAATGAATCCAAGAAGAAGAAGAACTCCAAAATAAAACATCATGCTCACACTGCTGAGGATGATGATCCTCCAAGGAAGAGATTAAAGGAAGAAAGTGAAGACTCTTCAAGCGAGGATGAATATGTTATGATTTATGCTCTCACGGGAATTGTCACTCATGGAAGCAAAGATTATCTTATTGATAGTGGGGCTTCCAAACACATGACAGGTTTCAAAGAATCCTTTGAGAAACTATCCAAACATAATTCACCCCATAAGGTAAAGCTAGGAGATGACTACCAATATCCAATAAAAGGTAGTGGTGAATCCTCCTACAAGATAGACTCTGGAAAGTCTATAAAAATGAAGATATTATATTTGTACCAGGACTCAAGAAGAACCTTCTCTCCATATCGGCACTGGATACAAAAGGCATGAGGGTTGCATTTATAGATGGCCAAGTTATCATGTAGCCAAGAGGAAAGACTATTGACGATGCAATAGTGATTGGAGAACAAGAAGGAGGTTTATACAAGTTGAAGGGCTATTCAGAACAAGCTATGGTCCATGACACAGTAGAGCCAAATGAACTATGGCATAGAAGGCTTGCACATGTGCATTACAGAGCACTACCACTTGCAAGCAAAGATGATGAAGGTCTTCTATAAATTCAAGCAAAACATGAAGGGGTCTGCAAAGGATGTGTGAAAGGGAAGAATACAAAGAAGACATTTCCAAGTAGCGAGAGCAAGGCAAAAGGAATCTTGGAAATCATCCACTCCGATGTATGCGGTCCAATGTCATCAAGTTCACTAAGTAAGTATGTATACTATGTTTCTTTCATTGATGAATTTTCTAGGAAGACATGGATTTACTTCATGAAGAACAAAGATGAAATGTTCAAAAAGTTCAAGGAATTCAAAGCCTTGATCGAGAACCACACAGAAAAAAAGATCAAGACCTTTCAATCAAATAATGGCGGAGAATTCACATCAAATGAATTTAAAGACTTATGCAAAGAATCAGGGATTAAGAGGGAGTTGTCCACTCCTTACAATCCACAACAGAATGGGGTTGCAGAAAGGAAGAATAGAACTATCATGGAAGCTGCAAGAGCAATGCTTCATGATCAGGATCTTCCTATGCATCTATGGGAAGAAGCATCCAGAACATTGGTGTATGTATAGAACTGTACTACTCACAGAGTACTCGAGAATAAGACTCCTAAAGAAGTCTTCTCTAGCAAGAAACCAAAAGTCAGCCATATGAGAATATTCAGTTGTCCAGTGTACATACACATACCAAAAGAGAAGAGAACACAACTAGATCCTTCAGGAAAGAAGGATATATTTGTGGGATACTCTGAAAGCTCAAAGGCTTACAAAATATACTTCCTAAGATACAAGAAAATCGAAATTAGCAGGGATGTAATATTTGATGAAGACACAGCTTACAACAAATCTAGAAAGAGACCTGCTGAAGAACTTGAAGAATCTGAAGCTCCCAGAATTCATGATACAACCATGAATGAATAAATTAAGAAGATCATCAAGAATTTGAAGAACCACAAAGACCTGTAGATCCACCTCATGAGAATAATCCTCACAAGAGGAAACCTGCTTGGGTACGAGAAAATATCCAAGGTGCGGAAAGATATGGGGCTCCAAAAGAAAATCACAGAGAAAGAAAGAGAACTAGATCTTGCTCCGGATATGTAGCCTTATTATATGACTTTATCAAAGAAGAACCTTCCAGTTATGAAGAAGCGACAGAAGAAAAAGAATGGAAGGATGCGATGATCGAAGAATATCAATCAATCATGAAGAACGATGTTTGGGATGTTGTCCCAAGACCATAAGGGAAGTCAGTTGTGACTTCCAAATGGATCTACAAGATCAAGCATGCTGCAAACGGTAGCATAGAGAAATATAAGGCAAGATTTGTGGCTTGAGGCTTCTCACAGAAGGAAGGAATAGACTATGAAGAAACCTTTTCTCCTATAGCTAGATACACTTCCATCATATCAGTACTTACTTTGGATGCAGTAATGAAATGGAAGATACACCAAACGGATGTCAAGACTACTTTCTTGAATGGTGTAGTGGAAGAGGAAGTGTATGTAGAACAGCCACTCAGTTTTGAGACACATGACAGGGAGTTTCCTATGTGCAAACTAAAGAAAGCCCTGTACAGTTTGAAATAGGCACCCATGACATGGTACGGTAGAATTGATAGCTTTCTATATAGTTTGGGATTTACCAATAGTAAAGCATATTCCAATATTTACTACAAGGTTGAAGATGGAAACCTAGTGATGCTTCTACCATGTGTAGATGATCTATTTGTAATAGGTATGGATGGGTTGATTGCTAATACAAAGAAAAATCTTGTTTCCGAGTTCGAAATGAATGACTTGGGTATGATGCATTATTTTCTAGGTATGGAGGTGTGGTAGAATGCGGATGGAATCTCCCTTGAACAAGGAAAGTATGCAGTAGAGATCCTGAAGAGGTTTCAGATGATGGACTGCAAGGCTATGGACACACCTATGGCATCGAACCTGAAGATATTGAGCGATGCTTCATCAGAGATGGTTGATGCTATGATGTGTCATCAGATGATTGGGTCCTTGATGTATCTGACAAACATGAGACCAGACATTTTCTTTACTGTGAACACCTTGAGCCATTTCTTGACAGATCCGAGAAATGTTCACTTGATTGCTGCAAAGGATATTCTGAGGTACCTAAGGGGTACAATTGATTATGGGCTCAAGTACAAGGAAAATTAGAATATTAACCTAGAGGGTTATGTTGATTCAAATTGGGCAGGTAGTTCCATCGATAGGAAGAGCACTTCAGGGTGTTGCTTCAATATGGGATCAAGTGTGATCTCTTGGTTTAGCAGGAAGTAATCCTGTGTGGCACTGAGTACAGCTGAAGAAGAGTATGTCATAGCTTGTTCAGCTAGTTGTGAGGCAGTATGGCTATGGAAGCTACTGTTTGATTTATTTGATCTCCAGATGGATGCAACTTGTATACATTGTGACAACCAGAGTTGCATGAAGTTGTCAGAGAATCTAGTGTTCCATGACAAGTCGAAGCATATTAAGATCAAGTATCACTATATCAGGGATATGGTGCAAAGGGGAGCATTGAAGCTCCAGTATGTTGCGACAAAGGAACAGATAGCTGATGTATTGATGAAGCCATTGGCTAGGGTGAAGTTTGAGTACTTCAGGGAGAATCTTGGTGTTCTCTAAATCGAGGTTTCCCCCAAGGGAAATTGCTAAGTCCCATAGCCATTCTGACATGGTGAGAGGATCGGTTCCTTGCATGGTCAAATTTAAGGGCTAAGCCATTCTATCATGGTGAGAGGATTGGTTCCTTCCATGTCAAATATGAGTGCTGAATTCCATTCTTGGAATGGAGGTACCTGGTCAGTTACCAGGAACACTCAGTCCGAGACTGAGAGAGCCATTCTGATGAGTAGGTCAAATGTAAGGGCTGAGCCATTCTATTATGGTTAAAGGATTAGGTTCCTCCCATGTCAGATATGAGTGTTGGCCATTCTGTCGAGTAGGAGAAATGTAAAGGCAACTGCCATTCTAGGAATGGAGGCACCTGGTCAGTTACCAAGTAGCTCAGTTTGGGACTGGGGGCCATTCTGATATGACGATCGGATTGGTTCCTACTTGATCATATGTGAGTGCACGCCCTTCTAAACATGCATGTTGGATTGGTTCCTCGCATGTGTAAGATGTAAGTGCAGATCCTTTTTCGAACATGTATCTTATATTGGTTCCTCACATGTGTCGAATGTAAGTGCAGATCCTTTTTGAACATGTATGTTGGATTGGTTCCTCTCATGTGTCAAATATAAGTGCTGAGCCTTTTTTAACATGCATGTTGGATTGGTTCCTCGCATGTGTCAAATGTGAGTGCTGGGCCTTTCTGACAGGGTTGTGGGATTGGTTCCCACATGGTCAGATGTGAGTGTTGTGAGTGCCTTTCTGATATGATTATAGGTTAGTTCCTACATGATCAGATGTAAGTGCTGGGTGAAGACCTACATGGTGGTTATGCCTACATCTAACATGAAAAAGGGTTGGCTCTATATAACTTCCTATGATGAGAAGAATCTTGAGATAGCACCTGTGAAGATTCAGTATTGATGATCTAGCAGAGATGATCTAGATCGAGGGAAGATCCAGATCCAGAGATGATGCTCCAGGGATGATCGAGATCGAGGGATGATCCAGATCGAGGGATGATCCAGATCTAGGAATGATGCTATAGATGTTCCAGATCAAGTGATGATCCAGATCGAGTGATGATGATCTAGATCTAGAGACGAAGATGACTTGAAGATAAAGAAGACTTGAAGACAAAGATGACTTGAAGATGCAGATGACAAGAAGACCCAGAGAAGAAGACTAGTAATGAAAATTGTCGAGAGAATACCTTCCTAGTTAAGAGGGATTGTTAATGTAATTGTAACTTCAGAATGTATTCACTTGTATTTCTCATCTATTGTAACCCGATGTTTATTCCTGGATGTTCTTGTGTCATGTCATGCCCCGATGTTCCAATCGGGAGAATCAATAATGTAAACAAGTCATGTCAATTCATTGTGGGTAATGCTCCTATTGTCTAAGGGTTAAATTCCCCGCAGTTTCAGGGCATTAGGGTTATTAGACTCTCCTAGTGAGGTCGGCCCTAGTAGGGTTTTAGTCATGTCAGTATTAGTATAAATAGAGAGTTGGACTCTCTATTTAGCACACATCTCATACACACTCAAGTGTAGCGCATAGTTGAGGAAGAGAAAGACACTGGGGAAAGAGGAAAGAGCTTATTGATGTCAGGAGATTGTATTACTGTTTTTGGGTTTCACTTTGGTGTTAATTCTATCTCAGAGGAAGTTGCGGGGTTTTCTCCATTTATGGTTTCCCCGAGAAAAAAATTGTGTTCATTGTCTCTTGTGTTTGACAACCAGAGTTGCGTGAAGTTGTCAGAGAATCTAGTGTTCCATGACAAGTCAAAGCATATTGAGATCAAGTATCACTATATTAGGGATATGGTGCAGAGGGGAGCATTGAAGCTCCAGTATGTTGCGACGAAGGAATAGATAGCTGATGTATTGATGAAGCCATTGGCTAGGGTGAAGTTTGAGTACTTCAAGGAGAAGCTTGGTGTTCTCTAGATCGAGGTTTCCCCCAAGGGAAATTGCTAAGTCCCATAGCCATTCTGACATGGTGAGAGGATTGGTTCCTTGCATGGTTAGATGTAAGGGCTGAGCCATTCTATCATGGTGAGAGGATTGGTTCCTTCCATGTCAAATATGAGTACTGAATGCCATTCTTGGAATGGAGGTACCTGGTCAGTTACCAGGAACACTCAGTCCGAGACTGAGAGAGCCATTCTGATGAGTAGGTCAAATGTAAGGGATGAGCCATTCTGTCATGGTTAAAGGATTAGGTTCCCCCCATGTCAGATGTGAGTGTTGGCCATTCTGTCGAGTAGGAGAAATGTAAAGGCAACTGCTATTCTAGGAATGAAGGCACCTGGTCAGTTACCAGGTAGCTCTGTTTGGGACTGGGGGCCATTCTGATATGACGATCGGATTGGTTCCTACTTGATCATATGTGAGTGCATGCCCTTCTAAACATGCATGTTGGATTGGTTCCTCGCATGTGTAAGATGTAAGTGCAGATCCTTTTTCGAACATGTATGTTAGATTGGTTCCTCACATGTGTCGAATGTAAGTGCAGAGCCTTTTTGAACATGTATGTTGGATTGGTTCCTCTCATGTGTCAAATATAAGTGCTGAGCCTTTTTGAACATGCATGTTGGATTGGTTCCTCGCATGTGTCAAATGTGAGTGCTGGGCCTTTCTGAAAAGGTTGTGGGATTGGTTCCCACATGGTCAGATGTGAGTGCTGTGAGTTCCTTTCTGATATCATTATAGGTTAGTTCCTACATGGTCAGATGTAAGTGCTGGGTGAATACCTACATGGTGGTTATGCCTACATCCAACATGAAAAATGGTTGGCTCTGTATAACTTCCTATGACGAGAAGAATCATGAGATAGCACCTGTGAAGATTCAGTATTGATGATCTAGCAGAGATGATCTAGATCGAGGGAAGATCCAGATCCAGAGATGATGCTCCAGGGATGATCCATATCGAGGGATGATCCAGATCTAGGAATGATACTATAGATGTTCCAGATCAAGTGATGATCCAGATCGAGTGATGATGATCCAGATCTAGAGACGAATATGACTTGAAGACAAAGAAGACTTGAAGACAAAGATGACTTGAAGATGCAGATGACAAGAAGACCCAGAGAAGAATACTAGTGATGAAAATTGTCGAGAGAATACCTTCCTAGTTAAGAGGGATTGTTAATGTAATTGTAACTTCAGAATGTATTCACTTGTATTTCTCATCTATTGTAACCCGATGTTTATTCCTGGATGTTCTTGTGTCATGTCATGCCCCGATGTTCCGATTGGGAGAATCAATAATGTAAACAAGTCATGTCAATTCATTGTGGGTAATGCTCCTATTGTCTAAGGGTTAAATTCCCCGCAGTTTCAGGGCATTAGGGTTATTAGACTCTCCTAGTGAGGTCGGCCCTAGTAGGGTTTTAGTCATGTCAGGATTAGTATAAATAGAGAGTTGGACTCTCTATTTAGCACATAGTTGAGGAAGAGAAAGACACTGGGGCAAGAGGAAAGATCTTACTGATGTCAGTATATTGTATTACTATTTTTGGGTTTCACTTTGGTGTTAATTCTATCTCAGAGGAAGTTGCGGGGTTTTCTCCATTTATGGTTTCCCCGAGAAAAAAATTGTGTTCATTGTCTCTTGTGTTTTATTGTTGTGCTTGTTGTTCTCTCAGTTTAAAGATCCTAATGATATGCTAGCTTAATCTTGAAAAACTAACACATAGTTCACACTAGGAAAAAATACAAGAAGAAGGATAAGAAGGAGAACCATAGTCATAAAAAGAAGAAGAATAAGAAACAAAAAAAGTTCAGAAGAGATCCTTCCAATGTTTTATTCTATACTTGTGATGAAAATGGACACTTTGCAAGAGCTTTCCCATCACGAAAAAGAGACACCATGCTCATGTTTCCAAAGATGATCAACCAAAAAACAAAAGATTCATAAGAGAGAAAGATGATTCAGATTAAGATTATGTGCTAATATCAACACTTACTAGAACTATCTCACATGAAAGCAATTATTGGATTGTGGATAGTGGGGCATCTAAACACATGATAGGATACAAAGAATCATTCATTAACATGTCTGAGAAAGAGTCACCTCACAAGGTGAAACTTGGGGATGATTATTAATACCCCATAAAAGGGAGCAGAGAAGTTTCATACAAGATAGACTCCAGGAAATATTTAAAGATGAAGGATATGCTATATGTTCCAAAATTGAAGGTGAATATTCTGTCCATCTCCATGCTAGATGCAAAGGGAACGAGAGTTGTATTTGTTGATGTCCAAGTTCTAATGTGGCATCAAGGAAAGACAATATAATGCAATAGTGATTGGAGAATATGATGGAGGATTTTACAAGCTAAAGGGGAAACCTAAACAAGAATTGGTTCATGAGTCAATAGAACCAAGTGAAGTATGGAACTAAAGGCTTGCACATGTGCACTACAGAGCACTATCGATGGAAAGAAAAGCAGTCTATGGACTTCCAAAGATATATGAAAATCATGAAGGAATTTGGAAAGGATGAGCATAAGGAAAGGATGCAAAGAAGACATTTCCCTGCAGTGAAAGAAAGGCTAAAGGAATACTAGAGATAGTACACTCAGATGTATGCGGACCCATATATTTTAGCTCATTAACTGGGAATGTGTACTAAGTTCCTTTATATATGATTTCTCATGTAATACTTGGATATATTTCTTGAAAGGGAAAAATGAATTATTTAGTAAGTTCAAGGAATACAAATCCTTAGTCGAGAACTAAAATGAAAACAAGATCAAGACTCTGCGACCAGATAATGGTAGAGAATTGACCTCAGAAGAATTAAGGAACTATGCAGAGAGTCTGGGATTAAGAGGGAGTTGCGCACTAAATACAATCCTCAATAGAATGGGGTTGCAGAATGAAAGAATCAAACCATAATGGAAGAAGAAAAGGCAATAGGGTCTTTCTATGCACCTTTGGGCGGAAGCAGCAAGGACAACTATATATGTATAGTATCATACTCCTCATCAAGTACTTGAAAAAATAACTCCAGAAGAGGCTTTCTCAAGAGAGAAACTAGAATTCAGCCATCTTAGAATATTTGGTTTCCCTGTGTACATACATGTCCAAAAGGAGAAGAGGACCAAGCTCGATCCTTCTAGGAGGAAGGGTATATTCGTAGGATATAGTGATACATCAAAGTCCTACCAAATATACTTTCTATAATTCAAGAAGACCGACATCAGTAGAGATGTAACCTTTAATGAAGACTCACCATACTTCAGATCCAAGAGGCTACCTATTCAAAAGGTAGAGGAACTTGAAGAAACGAGAGTTTGAGGTATGGAAATTGGAAAAGAAATTCTAGAAGACCATGAAGATCATGACATGGTAGAACCATAAAATCTGGTAAAGACACTTCTCAGTAAGGAATCCCACAAGAGGTAACCAACATGGGAATGAGAGCTCATATAAGAAGTAGGAAGGTATGGTTCTCCAGAAGGAATGCATAGAGAAAGGAAAATACCAAAGCCTTACAACAATGATATGGCCCTGCTATGTGACATCATTCACAAGGAACCTTCCACTTATGAAGAGGATGTAGAAATGAAAGAATGGAAGGATGAAATGATCTAGGAGTGTCATTAAATCATGGAGAATGATGTCTGGCAGATAGTTATGAGACCGAAAAATAAGTTTGTCTTGACTTCAAAGTGGATCTACAAGATCAAGCATGCTGTAGATGGAAACATTGAGAAATACAAGGAAATATTCCTAACATGAGGCTTCTCACATAAAGAAGGAATAGACTACAAGGACACATTTGCACCTATGGGGAGGTAAACTTCCATTAGATCCATACTTTCATTGGATACAGTTATGAATTGGAAGATTCAGAATATGGATGTTAATACATCATTCCTGAATGGTGTAGTTGAGGAGGAAGTGTATGTAGAACAACCAATGGGATTCAAGACACATGACAGGAAGACTCGTGTGTGAAAATTAAAGTAGTCCTTGTATGGAGTGAAATAGGCATCAAGGACATGGTATAACAGGATGGATATTTTCTTGATGAGCCTAGGATTTACCAAGAGTAAAGTGGATTCCAACCTTTAATTCAAGGTTGAAGGTGTGATACCAGTGATGCTCCTTCTATAGTTCGATGACTTGTTCCTGACATGAGAGGATGAGCTCATTAGAGATTAAATGAGGAGACTTTCTATAGAGTTCGAGATGAAATACATAGGTATGAAGCACTACTTCTTAGGCATGGAGGTGTGGTAGAGTGCAGATGGAATTTTCCTTAGCCAAAGAAAGTATGCAGTGGAGATTCTGAAGAGATTCAAAGTGTTGGACTGCAAGGCTATAGCCACACCTATGGCATCAAACTTGAATCTTTTGTGCGATGCTTCATCTGATTTGGTTGATTCCACGATGTATCATCAGATGATTGGCTCATTGATGTATCTGACAAATATGAGACAAGACATATGCTTTGTTGTGAACACCCTGAGCAAGATCCTGATGGATGTGAGACATGTTCACCTGATAGCTGCAAATCATGTATTGAGGTACCTAAAGGGTATAGTGGATTATGGGATCAAGTATGATGCGAATCAGAATATTAACCTACATGGTTATGTTGATTCATATTGGGAAGGTAGTGCCACTGATAGGAAGATCACTTCGGGTTGTTGCTTTAGTCTGGGATCTCGCATGATCTCCTGGTTTAGCAAGAAGAAGTATTGCGTGGAGTTGAGTACAACCAAAGTAGAGTATGTTTCTTCTTTATCGGCTAGTTGTGAGGTAGTGTGGCTATAGAATCTACTATCTAATTCATTTTATCTCTATTTAGATGTGACTTGTATCTTCTGTGACATTCAGAATTGTGTGAAGATTCCAGAGAACCCTGTGTTACATGAAAAGTCGAAGCACATAGAGATCAAGTTCCACTATATCAGGGATATGGTGCAGAGTGGAGTAATGAAGCTCCATTACATGGAAACAAATGAGTAGATAGCCTATGCGTTGACCAAGCCTCTAGAAAGAGTGAAGTTTGAGTACTTTAGGGAAAGACTTGGTGTGATCCAAAATGAGACCCCTCAAAAGAGGGAGTGATGGATTATAGCATAGATGGAGAGCTAGGTTGTCTAGGTGTAAAATTCATGGTGAATATCATAGTTTTCTTAGATATAATTAGTCCTATAGGTTGTCCTTGGATGTAATAAGTCCTAGAGAATCTCTCTATTTATTCTTAGGCATAATCAGTCTTGATATGTTTTTATGATAGAAATAAAAAGAGACTAGAAGATGCAGATGCATGATATATCACATGGGAAATTAGACAGGTTGTTTGAGTGGTAAGGAACCTAGAGAAGCAGGTTTCTTGAAAGCAATCAGTCCTATAGGTTTTCCTCGGAATTAATCAGCCCTTGCAAAGCTCGTAGTTTATACTTGGGGATAATCTGTCCCAAGACAGGTAATTCGAGTGTAAATAAGATCCCCGATGTGATACGTAGGTTAATTGAATGTAATAAGTCTTGTGGCTTGTCATAGTGTAAATAGGATCCCTATCATGGTATGCATGTTACTTGGATGTAATAATCCCCGAAGGTTGAATAAATGGAAAAGATCCTAGATGTAGGTTGTTCAGATGTAATAAGTCCTTGAGTTTGAACTGGAACGTAAAAGTATTAGCATAGTAGGTTGTTAGATCATAATCAATCCTTACATATATATATGTGTGTGTGTGCACACGTGTGTGTGTGTTCCCATGCTCGAGATGATAAGGTCACAAGGAACTTGAGGTGCACCTAGGAAGTTCTCCTATGCTGGTAGAACATAGGTTGACCATGGAGAGATGCAATGCACTTGGTGTGATCCTAAGTGATTCTTACATAATGGAAGTTGCATGTTATCTTGATGACATGAAAGATCCTGGCATACTCCTACAGTGATAGAACGTAGGTGATCTACATCTGGGTTGTGCTCTATGTGTTTTGTGTGTTTTGTTTTGTTTTGTGCAAGACAAAAGATATGACCTAGATATGACGAGATAAAGGTAGGAGATATAGGTTATTTCTGTGGAAATGTAAAGAAAGTATTGGACTGTATCTACATGATGGATTTATTGCATATGTGATGAAGACCTAGATGAGGATTAGGCCTACCCCCAACATGAAAAAGGGATAGCTCTATAGAAATGTTCAATGCTAGATAGTACTATTTAATTATTGATAAGAAGATGATGATGACTCCATGATGATGATTGGACCAAATGTGTTGATGACTATGGAAGAGAGAGAATACCTTCCTAGTTAAGAGGGAGTGTTGATGTATTTGTAACTTCAAAATATATTCTGATTTATATTGTCTTTGTATGTTGTTGTAGCTCAATCAGAGATGTGTTTTCCTCCTTTTAGGATGTCATTATTGTGTATGGACCTTGAGGTACAACCTCCATTGTAAGTCAGGGAAATAGTCCCCAGTGTAACATCATGTAATGTATTTTTGGGGTCTCTCTAGGGGCAGTTGGACCTGTTAGGGTAAGAGGTCAGCCCCAATCATGTAATAGGTCAATCACTTGGAAGTTATAAATAAGGAGGTGTCCTCCCTCGCGGTTTATTCTTAGGTGTAATCAATACTGATATGTTTTTATGCTAGAAATAAAAAGAGACTAGAAGACACAAATGCATGATATCTCACATGGGAAATGAGACAGGTTGTTCGAGTGCTAAGGAAGCTAGAGAAGCAGGTTTCTTGAAAGTAATCAGTCCTGTAGGTTTTCCTCAGAAGTAATCAACCCTTTCAAAGCTCGTGGTTTATCCTTTGGAATAATCTTTCCCAAGACAAGTAATTCGAGTGTAAATAATAGCCCCAACATGGTATGCAGGTTAATCGAATGTAATAAGTCTTGTGGTTTGTCCTAGTGTAAATAGGATCCCTAGCATGGTATGCATGTTACTTGGATGTAATAATCCCCGAAGGTTGACTAAATGGAAAAGATCCTAGATGTATGATGTTCATATGTAATAAGTCCTTGAGTTTGACCTAGAACGTAAAAGTATTGGCATAGTAGGTTGTTCGGTCATAATCATCCGTTACATATAAATATGCATGTGTGTATGTGTGTCTATGTGTGTGCATGTGTGTTTTCCCATGTGTGTGTGTGTGTGTGTGTTCCCATGTTTGAGATGATAAGGTCACAAGGAACTTGAGGTGCACCTAGGAAGTTCTCCTATGCTAGTAGAACACAGGTTGACCATGGAGAGACGCAATGCACTTGGTGTGCTCCTAAGTGATTCTCACATAATGGAAGTTGCATGTTGTCTTGATGATGTGAAAGATCCTGGCATACTCCTACGGTAATACAATGCAGGTTATCTACATCTGGGTTGTGCTCTGTGTGTTTTGCATGTTTTGTTTTGTTTTTTGCAAGACAAAAGATATGATCTAGATATGATAAGATAAAGGTAGGAGACATAGGTTATTTCTGTGGAAATGTAAAGAAGGTCTTGGAATGTACCTACATGATGGATTTCTTGTATATGTGATGAAGACCTAGATGAGGATTCTAGCATGAAAAATGGATAGCTCTATAGAAATGTTCGATGACAGATAGTACCATTTAATTATTAATAAGAAGATGATTATTGGACAAAATGTGTTGATGACTGTGGAAGAGAGAGAATATCTTCCTAATTAAGAGGGATTGTTGATGTATTTATAACTTCAAAATATATTCTGATTTATATTATCATTGTATGTTGTTGTAGCCCAATCAGAGATGTGTTTGCCTCCTTTCGGGATGTCATTATTGTGTATGGACCTTGAGGTACAACCTTTGTTGTAAGTCGGGGAAATAGTCCCCAGTGTAACATCATGTAATGTATTTTTGTAGTCTCTCCAGAATAAATTGGCCCTGTTAGGGTAAGAGGTCAGCCCCAATCATGTAATAGGTCAATCACTTGGAATTTATAAATAGGGAGGTGTCCTCCCTCATTTATACATAGCACACACTCACTCAATTTCACATGAGAGAGAGAAAGAGAAAAGGAGGAGAGATAGATAACTGTTGAATACTTCTTATTACTAGTTTGTTCATCTTATGATGCAATATTTGTGACTGTACTATTCTGAGGAAGTTTGTGGGGTTTTCTCCTTTATGGTTTCCTCAGTGAAAATATTTGTGTCTTGATTATATGATCTATCTTATGCATCTTGTTGCACTTGTTATTCTTTCATATAAATATCCTAACTAAGCTAATAACATCTAGGAAAACTAACACAAACTCTTCTGATTGTTACATGATAAAATACACCCAACAAAATATTGAGTAATCATGAATGAAGGTAAGAACTTAGTTATTATTATTGAAGGAGAGAGTACGAAGAGGTCCTAATATGTCACTATGGACTAATTCAAGAGGTAAAGCATCCATGTTTTCCTTGCCATTCTCATACTTGTGCTTTGGATGCTTTCCAAGAATATGACCTTGACAAATTCCTTTGGTGAACTTGATGTATGACATTCGTTCAACCATGGAATACTTGATAAAATAATGCAAATATTTGAAGTTGAGGTGGAAAAATATATCATGCCATATCTCATTCGTCTCATTGGGAAGTGTTAGGAGTACACTTGGTAAGGAATATGGAAAAAAATGAGAGAAATTGTAGACTTTTGAATCATGGTCTGCTGCTCCAATTGCAATCACTCTTCCAATAGAGATTTCAGAAATATCCAGATAATTTGGACTGAAAAGGACTCACATTATTGAAGCAACCATTGTCCATATCAATTCTTTCTCTTCCTTTGGATGGAATCTCTAATTCATCTCCCATCAATATTGATGGACCTCCAATGGATTTGATTGTAGAGAAATACTCTCTTGAGGCATCCATATGCTTATATGCCCATGAGTGTATGATGAAAGGAGGATTTTAAAAAAAATATAGCCATCAATGCATGGAATATATCTTGGTATTTTGAACTTGAACTTGAATCTTTACTCTTGTCACCTTCAGTAACATGAATATTGTTCTTTTCCAATACTTGATCCATAAAATCAATGGTTTTCTTCATGTAAGAACAGGGTGAAAACCCCTTTGGAAATATTGGCATTTGGACCTTTCCTTATTATTTTTATTTTCCTTCTTAGGATTCAAATGTTCTTCTATAGGTATGTGTTTCTCCTTCTTATAATCTTGAAGCTTCTTGTATTTGGAAGTTTTCTTGCCTATAGCACTCCTTGATTCTTTTGCAACAAGTGAATGGTACTTGGTGGGTTTTATGGCACCCATTTGGACCAACTTGTCTTGCTTGAGTGAGAGACTCCATGATTTTTTCCAAGGAGGGAATCCTCCAATTTTGAACTTTTAGCTTCATTGCATGGAAGGTAGAAAAAAACACTAAGTATTCGAGACTCAATTTAGAGAGAATGGACAAAATCAATTGTTCATGTTTCTTCTCAATCCCACAATGCTTATATAAAGAACCAAGTATTTGAAATTTGTGAAGAAATATTGTATGGTATCAAAATTGTTGGGGCTCAATGAGACAATCTCATTTTCCAGTTGATGACCACTTAGTTCATATGTCTTCCCAAACAGTGACTCAAGATTGAGCCAAACTTCATTAGGAGTGGATAAACCATCAAGATGGGAATAAAAGATATTTGGAAATATTGAGACACAATAAGACATATGATTTCTCAAGTCTATTAAACCATTTTTCCTTCTCTACTGTTGAATTTGGTTTGTTCTCACTTCCCATAGTAACCCTGCAGAGTCCTTTGCTCATCAATTGGATCACCATTTTAACATCCATTCAAAATAGTTGAATGGAGTGAGAATGCATGAATGAGATTTATCCATAATTAGTTTTTTCACTCTTGGTGAGACAAATATAAACTTTGCACCTGCAAAAACAATCAGGGGGAATATTTTACTAACTCAATATAACTCTTTCTTTGACTATGTGCACATTCAAGAGTGCTTCACATCTAAGACAACCAAGGGGCTAAATAGAATGACCAAAATCAATAACCTCAATATTTACATGGAAAGTCCACTACTTCTGGTGTAACACAAGAAGAATATGAGTAAGATACAATTCTTGAAGGGCTCTAATACCATGTGAAACTTTTATCACGATTAGATATCACAAGTAGAAAAAATTCCTCATAATGTATTTACAAGAATGAATAACAATGAGATGAAAAATTGGAGAAATTGACACATTCATGTAATTTCTGAAGAACAAAGTTTATTGATATAACCTTGGCCAATATGTTATCCATCCAAATATATTAGTATGGGAAAAACCATGAGCCTTCAATGTAAATAAAAAATATCACATTCGACAAGCTTACATTGGACTACTTTATCCCCAAATGGCACAAGTGGCAACCCAAATCCTCTGTAATGGTCACAAATGGGCTATAGGACCAAGTTAGAATATGTGTGGACAAAAATAAGGAATTGAGTGACCTAATGAATAAGCATGGGTCAAATTGGAGGCAAAGGAGGTGGCCTTAACAACTAGTTTGACCAAAAGAACACATAAAAAGCATGAGCGCCCCCTAGTTCATCATTATCCTATAAAATAGGGAGGAAGGGGGCCTCCCATCATAAATGCATAATAAGGTGATGCATTGACTCCCCAAATCAACAAAATATCGTGCATGAGTGGTCTATCCATAAAGAAGTGGACAATATATGCTTTAGGAGGCTAACTACCATGGTCGAAACCACATAGGAAGCAGAAGATGCATATTCTAAGGTCTAATTGGGTAAAATGTTCTAACATTCAAAGGGAGAGAGATGCTAAGTGGGAAGGATACAATGAAAAACCTCATGTAGTTAAGATCTCAATAATTTTGTGCAAAAATAAGAGAAAAGTATCAAATGACATGAATATAGGGGAGCATGTTGCACGCAGAAGAAGAGCTCATAATCAAGGGGAGATCAATTTCGACTAGTGTTGACATCAATTAAAAAGGGGGACATTGATTAAATTTAGTATTATCATTAATTTTAAGCAAGAATAATGAATACTTGAAGCTTGTTGAACTTTTTTGTTGTCATTAATGTAAAAAAATAAGCATGATAATGTTAAGAAAGAAGCATAAAGACTTGAAGCCGGTTTGAAGAAGTATATAGAAGATATGTATGAAAGCCTCATAAGTGTACAAATCCCACAAATACATGGACTACTTATGCACAAACACCACGAAGTGATGGTACTCAAGTAAACAAGTCCCACAAAATCAATAATGATATAATATCCAACACTAACGAAAGAATAATAAGATTGACCAAAAAGAAAGGAAGAAGGGGTGTCATCAACTCAAAGGAACCCAAACTTATGGACACATAATTTGAACAATAATAGTATAAAAAGGTGAGAGATAGAAATATTGATATAATATTGGAAGTGTGTAAGAAGTATAATTGTAAATTTACAAGATTTGGTTTATTGAGGTATCAATGGCTCGCTAATATAGAATAAAGATATAGTAGAGACATGAATGCACAAAGTAGTAGACTAGAGTAGTAGATAGTGCACAAATAAGAACAATATATAGAATTGAGAAGTGTGAAGAAGATATATAGTTAAGCTAAAAGTGGTGTGTGTGACAATCGTAGATTGAGGTAATAGACTATGGAAATTGTAGATCATGAAAATCACATATTGCAGATCATGTAAATAATAGATTGAAAATTGTGGAAATCACAGATCACAAAAATGGATCTAAATATAGTGTAGCAGAGGTACATTTATATTTATACCAGGGTGGCAAGATAGTGCAAGTATATGGAGTTATATCTTCCTTCTAGTTGGATATGGAGTGTTAATATTTCATATGCTAGACTAGATATCATTAGTGTTCAATCCAAATTCACAACAGTAGCATATGCAAAATAACTGAAAGAAACACAATCACAAGATAGACATGGAAACCCTCAAGGGGAAGAAAACCCAACAAAACTTCCTTTGTGTAAGATGTATAATATATAACTACAAAATAGGTATTCTCCTCCTTGTTGTTATCTCTCTCTCTCTCTCTCTTTCTCCTATGCACTACACAAGTGAGTGAGTCTATGTTCAAATAAGAAGCACGACTCTTCTATTTATACAAATTGAGCCAACTGACTTTTACCCTAAACAAATCAGACCCATTAAACTGTCTGGTCCAACTTCACATATGAAGACTCAAAACCATATTTTATATTATTCATTAGGGTACTAATGACCCAAATTACAATGGAGGATTTACCTCATGACTCTATGTTGACCAATTACAATAGTAACACCCCAATGGAGGAATAATAACATCTTCCTTGGGTTGCATCCGTAAAATACATTTTTAATATCCTTTGAAGTTACAATATTTCAACACTCCCCCTTAATGAGAAGGTTATTCTACTCGAAGCATCATCATAGACCGAGAGAGAGTATCTTCAGCAGTATTAAGGTAATACAACTATACTTCATAGGAATTTTTCTTAATTATTAACTGGAACAGTTACTCTTCAATGTCTTCATCTTCTACAACACACGATCACTTGATCCTTTTGTAGCAACACTTCGATATTTTGATCCTTCGTTGCAACACTTCGATATTCTGATCCTTAGCAGCACTTCTATCTTCTCAGTCCTTTGCAGCAACACTTCGATCTTCTCGATCAATTGAAGCATCACTTCGATCCTTTCAATATTTTGTAGCACCACTTTGATCTTATTAATCCTTTGCAACCACACTTCGATCTACTTGATTCTTTTCCACCATTCTACCTATAGTAGACATGATCTCTTTACAAGATGATCAATCCCTATCACTTTAGGACATAGGTCCAATGATGATGCAATCCTCCATCAACCTATTTCCCCTAAACAAGGAGGGTCCATAGTATTGACCAACTGAATTGTCTACACTAGACTGAAGATCTTGACTGCACCTAGATGCAGGCCCTGTCATCCATAAGGACTCATCAAAGACCATACTCAACCTGTTAGATATAGGACCACTCCTGAGTGAGTGTTATACTACCACATATACACATACATGTAGGAATACTCTACATACAAGAGTATTGTCTGAATATAATATCTTGACTGCATATAAATGTCGGTACTCATCATAGACCATCCTTTCCACTAAGGCTAGGACCCACTCCCAAGCGAGTGTTATACTATGACGTCCGTGAGGACTCATCAAAGAGAATCCTCACCACTAAGGCTAGGACCACTCCCAAGCGAGTGTTATTATATGAAATCTACATATCAATGTAAGTATACTATCCATACAAAATTAATGTCTGCAATGTAGATCTCGACGACATGTAAATGTTGGCCTTGTATTCCATAAGGAATCATCGTAGAGCATTCTTACCACTAAGGTTAGTATCATTCCCAAGCTAGTGTTATTCTAGGATATCCACAAATAAATGTGGGTACTCTCCATGTGATCTTAATGTCTGTAGGGCCATCCTTAGTAAGGACCTCTCTCAGGAAAAGAGTGTTATTTCCTGCCATACCATACTGTAGTCCACAAGTGAATGGAGAACCTTGTCAGCATCTTTAGGAAAAACATGGTCTCTTTCATTTTGGAGCTTCACTATCATCCCATCATCAATTTTAGTTTTATCATCACTCCCCATTTCTTGGGAGGATCCATATTATCAACCTACTTCCCCTTTTTTTGAGGAGGGTTCATATCTTCGACTTGTTATGTTGGAGTCATTTACCCAACATACACACTTATTTGGTCAATTTTGTCCTATTTGCTCACTATCCTAAGTCTAATTGACTTACTTGGAATCAGATGAGCACACTATGAAATCAACATGAGCACACCCATGCCTTCCTTCAATTAAGGATGCCAACTAAGAATTCACCTTCAATCAGGGAGGTTAACTAGGCTTCCTCCTTCAATTAGGGAGGCTAACTTGGCTTCCTCCTTCAATTAGGGAGAAATTATGGGGTGAACTCAGTGTCATAAGTGCACCTAATTGATAAATTATTGTTTTTTAACCTAACAATTAGTTAAGTTGAGTTGTAAAGACACCTCCTTCATGCAAATGGCTATTTTGGGCTGATTTGGTTGATCTAGAGTGAACTAAGGCGCCTCCACCAAATTCTGATGACAAGTGTCACTTCAGTTAACTCCATCAGAGATAATTGGAGTTTGGATGCACTACCACCTTGAGTTGGACATGCAGTTACATGTGTTGAGTCACATTCAGTTAGACTCAGTCATCTATTGCACTCCAATTCAATTAAGACTTAGTGTGAGATCCAGTTATGGGTAGATTAGTGGTTAAATAAGTGTGTCTAGTGTTGCTGACATTCAGTTAAGCTACACCCATCCATGCAATTCAAATGCCATCCTTGAGTATGTGAATTAGCTTGGGATTCATGCATTCTGCATGAGACTGTATTGTATTATTCATTCTTTTCCTAAAAATACAGAACTCCAACCTCCTATTTCAGTACCGTTGCATCATTTCATGTGTAATTTGTCAATTGAATCACTTGTGAGTTTATACGCTGTCCAAAGATTCTTGTGATAGAATTAATATGGTATCAGATCCATGGTGGGATGAAGCACTATTCTTCACAAACATGATTTTTGATGGATCTTGCATGCAAAATTGAGCAAAAGCTCAAATTCTAGTACTGCACCAGAAGTAGAAGGTTTACCACTTAATACCCCAAGTTAAGGAATTGTTGATCAAGATTTCTTGATCAATTATGTTGGGTGTGATGAAAACCTGAAATGTGCAGGCTATTCAACCTTACAGTGACTTAATTGTGTTGATTACAAGTTTTTACAGGTTCTTTGCATTCGCTACAGTAGCTCCATGGCGCATTCTATGGATCTCCTCACCTCTTTCAATTACCATCAATGGAAGGAAGATATGGAGATTCAGCTCCATTCAAGAGGGCTCTACCGGGTCACAATGAACACAAAATTAGAGCCTAATGTTGCTACAGAGAAGATAAAATATTACAATAAAATCGACGAGGCCTATGGATTCCTATGTTTGTCTATCTCCAAGGATATTATTTTCCACATCTCAGGATTGAAGACTCTGAAGGAAATTTGGGACCATATTGATACCTTGTTTGATAAACAGGATGATCTTTGGATCTATTACCTTGAGAATGCATTGATCTCCCTGAATCCAAGCAATTTTGAATCCATGAATGAATTTTTCACAAAATTCAAGCATCTAGTGCTTCAGCTAAAGCAATGCAAGGTGGAGAAGGAAGATGACCAACTCAACTTAGCTATCCTCTCCAAATTAGGTCCAAACTATTCTATCTTTGTTTCATCATTCCACACAGTGAAGCTAACAACCCCAAACTAGAAAATTCCTTCTCTTGATGCCTTCATCAAGGCCCTTACAAATGAACATGATAAGATTGTTCAAATGGGGATCCTCAGATCCTCAAAATATAAAGCTTTATTTTCTTTGGGGCGAACATATTCAAAAGGAAAAGGGAAGTAGAATAATCCAAAGGCTAAAGTAGATTCTCCAAATCCTAAATAAAAGAACCAGCAAGAGGATCCTTCCGGCTCTAAGAATCACAAGAACAAAGGACATCAAGGCAAGGAGAAAGTCAATTGTTCTTACTGCAGGAAGGGACTCCACCCTGAGCATTCCTGCATGAAGAAAAAACTTGATGAGATGACTTCTCTTCTCAAGAGAAACAATATCAATCTCCCTGAGAACCTTCGAAGGAGAGATAATCAAGATTGGGATCCCCAGCAAGAAAGAGGTCATGCTCTCATGGCAAGCACATCGAAGCTCACAACTCTGCTCATAGACTATGGAGCTTTGAATTACATGATGGAAAGCAAAGATTACTTTTCCTCCCTGGACACCAACAAGAGCATCCCCATCCACATGGGAGATGATTCCACCATCATATTGAAAGTACAAGGTACAATAAATCTTGAACATGGAACTTTTTTCAATGTTTTGTATGTACCCGCTTTGGACTCCAACCTCCTGAGTGTATATCAAATGACTCATACTGGAGTTCCTAAGAGAGTAACCTTCAGCCCCAATGATGTGTAATTCAATGATATTGCATCTGGGAAACTTGTTGCAAAAGGCCTTACAAACCATCATGCAAAATCCTATGAGTTTTCCCATTTTCTGGCAGATGCAAAGCCCGCCACTCTTCTGAATCATGGAAATGAGGTCAATAGACTTTGGAATGATAGATTTGGTCATTTAAATTTTATCTACTTGTAGAAACTTCAGAAAAAATCCATGGTTGAAGGCCTCCCAGCAATCAGAACTACCAAAGGAATTTGCAAGGGTTGTGTTGTGGGAAAACACCCCAAGCATAAGTTTGATCAGGGGAAGGTTTGTCGTGCATCAAGTATCTTGGGGATTCTGCATTCTGATATCAACAGACCAATTCCCATCACATCCATTAATGGATCTTGGTATGTACTCACATTCATAGATGATTTTTCTAGATACACTTGGGTCTTTTTCATTAAGAAAAAATATGAAGTTTTAGAGAAATTCATCGAATTGAAAGCTCTGGTTGAGAATGCCTTTGGGAAAAAGATAAAATCCCTTAGATATGATAATCATGGGGAATATATCAGTACTGAGTTGATAAATATATTTTATGACAGTGGGATCAGGATCCAACATTCCGTTCCCTAAACCCCTTAGATAAATGGTATAGCGAAAAGGAAAAACCACTCTCTAAAGGAGATGACCACATGCATGCTAGAAGCAAAAGGATTGGATGAAAATTTGTGGGATAAGGAAATGAATGTTGCAACACACATTTAGAACAGAGTGCCTCACTCTTCCATTAAGGGTAATACACCTTTCAAATCCTATTTTGGACACAAGCCGGATGTGTCAAATTTCAGGGTGTTTGTGTCCACTAAATGGGCCCAGATTCCGTCTGACAAGAGGAAGTATTTGCAACCGAAAAGTGTTGAATGTTTTTTTATTGGATATCCTAAAGAATATAAAGGATTCAAGCTACTGAATATCAGAAAGAACCAAATTTTCATCGAAAGAAGTGTTAATTTTGATGAGTCTCTCCAAGAGGTAGAGCTAGTTGAAGAAAATTCTGCTGATTTTCCTACCTGTTCTGCAGACAATTTGGTTGATAAAAATGGGAGTGATAACTCTGATTTTGCAAAAATTATATATGGTATTAGTGATAAAGAAATATCAGATTCAAAATCATATTCTGAAGTGCAAACATATCTTCCAACTTGGGCCAAGAAGACACTTTCTTCTACCGGGGAAAACATTGGAAATCCTGTTGATCCAAGAAGAACCCGGTCTAAATTTCAAAGAGAAGGTATTGCGCTCTCTTTCCATGATGATTTACTGTCTGAATCCTATTATTTAATGATTGTTTCAGATCCTAATTCTCATTACCATGCTTGGAAATATCCGAGATGGCAAGCTTCCATGGACGAAGAGTTTAATTCTCTTCGAAAGAATGCTACTTGGGAGCTAGTTTCCCTTCCACCTGGGAGGAAATTAGTTCAATGCAAGTGGGTTTTTTGGAAAAAGTTTTATTTTGACAACAAAAAATGAAATTATAAGGAAAATATGGTTGCAAAAGGGTTCTCCCAGGTACAAGGAGTGGACTACCATGAGACCTTTGCACCAGTGGCAACGATGGACTCCATCCACCTAGTTTTGGCAATTTCTTCATATAAGCACTGGGAGGTGCATCATATGGATGTTAAGTATGAATTTGTACATGGATACCTTAATGAGGAGATATACATGAAGCATCCTAAGGGATAAATTTCATATACTACTTTGGTTTTCAAATTGCAGAAGTCTTTATACAGGTTAAAACAAGCCCCAAGATCATGGTATGCCAAGATGGATTCCTTTTTGCTTTCACAAAACTTCCAAAGGTCTAAGTCTGATTCGAATGTTTATATACAGAATTATTATGGTCATTTACTTATAATTTTTTTATATGTTTATGATATCTTGATTACTGGTAGCACACTTGCTTCCATTTCATTCATAAAAACTGCCCTCCATGATGCATTTGAGATGAACGATTTGGGCCTGCTGAAACAGTTTTTGGGGCTCAAAATTGCACAAAATTTTGATGGGATAGTGATAAATGGGTATAAATACATTTCATACCTGTTATTTAATTTTAACATGGCTGAATTTAAGGATTCTCCATTTCCTTTCCTCTCAAGAGTCAGCCTTGAAGAGGGAAAAAACACTCCACCCATGGATTGCACTATCTACCGCTAGTTGATTGGTAGCTTGCTTTACTTGAATAATTCACGGCATGATATATGTTATGTTGTGAATTTTGTATCAATATACATGAATCAGCCTCATGACCTAAATTGGAAGGAATCCAAGAGGATCCTTTAATATATCCAGGGAACAATATTCTATGGCATTCACTATGCTGCAGATTCAGAGCTAGAGTTGGTTGGATATACATATTCAGATTGGGCAGGAGATTCTACTGATCGGAAGTCCACTTTTGGGTATGTATTTATGTTTGGAGGTGGCACCATTTTCTGGTCCAGCAAAAAGCAGGCCGCCATTGCCTTTTCTTCAGCAGAGGTCGAGTACAGGGGAGCAGTGAATGCTTGCATCCAAGCTATTTGGTTGCAAGGCATTCTTTTAGAGTTTTATTTTAGTAGTGCTTTGTCCACTGTCATATTTTGTGACAATCAAAGTACTATTAAGATCTCCATAGATCCCGTTACCAGGAAGAGGACCAAACATATAGAGATTCATGTGCACTACATCATGGAGTTGGTGCATGACAGGACCATAGTTCTGCAATACTGCCCTACAGATGAGAAGATTACAGATATCTTCACCAAGAGATTTATAGAGAAAATGTTCACTTACCTCCATTCACTATTGGGGGTGAGTTCATCAGGGTGATCAGATCCTTCTTCAATGTTCAGTTTGAGGGGGGGTTTTGTTCCCACTTGGTTTTCCCTCTTTCCTCACTTAGATTTATTTTGAACATTGTTAGAGTTACATTATTTGTACAGTGTGACCTATGGCCATTGTTTTCGATGCCCTACCATTTCATAAATTTTATTTTACTCCTCCTAAGTATAGCTTAAGGGGGGGTGTTGGAGTCATTTACCCAACATACACACTTATTTGGTAAATTTTGTCCTATTTACCCACTATCCTAAGTTTAATTGACTTACTTGGTATCGAATGAGCACACTATGACATCAACATGAGCACACCCATGGCTTCCTTTAATCAAGGAGGCCAACTAAGCCTTAACCTTCAATTGGGGAGGTTAACTGGGCTTCCTCCTTCAATCAGGGAGGCTAACCAGGCTTCCTCCTTTAATCGAGGAGTAATTCTGGGGTGAACTGAGTGTAATAAATGCACCTAATTGCTAACTAATTTTTTTTTCACCTAAAAATCAGTTAAGATGAGTTGTAAAGGCGCCTCCTTCATGCAAATTGATATTTTGGGCTGATTTGGTTGATATGGAGTGAACTAAGGCGCCTCCACCAACTTCTGATGATAAGTGTCACTTCAGTTAACTCCATCGGAGCTACTTGGAGTTATGGATGTGCTACCACCTTGAGTTGGACATGCAGTTACATGTGTTGAGTCACATTCAGTTAGACTCAGTCATCTATTGCACTCCAATTCAGTTAGGACTTAGTGTGAGAGTTAGTTATGGCTAGATAGGTTAACTAAGTCTGTCTAGTGTTCCTAACATTCATTTAAGCTACACCATCCATGCAATTCGAATAACCTCCTTGAATATTTGAATTATCTTGGAATTCATGCATTATGCATGACACTGTATTGTATTATTAATTCTTTTATTGATAATACAGAACTACAACCTCCTATTGCAGTACCATTGCATCATTTCATGTGTAATTTGTCAATTGAATCACTTGTGAGTTTATACTTTGTCCCAATATTGTTGTGACAAAATTAATATGTTATTCCTTTTTTAGGAGAGTCCGTATCTTTGAATTGTTCCTCCTTTCTGAAGAGGGTCCATATCTTCATTATTCCTTCTTGCAAAGAATGTTTGTAGTCCCATCACTGCTCCTCCTTGTGAGGAAAGTCTTTTCAAACTACACCAAGCTCGTCATGGAAATATTCAAACTTTAATCGAGATAAAGGTTTGGTCAACACATCAGTAACTTGCTCATGGTTACTCACATACTCGAGTTTTATAGCTCCCTTTTGGACCATATCCCTTATATAAAATTATTGGATTTATATGTGGTTTTATTTGTCACGGAACACCGGATTCTCTATAATATTTATATAACTATGGTTTCCAAAAGAATCAATGTGGTGTCCAACTCCATGTCAAATACTCATGACATCAGTTTTCGAAGCCATATCGCTTCACAACTAGTAGAGCAAGTTGTTATGTACTCTTCTTCATTTGTGCTGAGAGAAACACTAGACTGTTTCTTACTAAACCATGAGAACATGGTGGATCCCAGACAATAAAATCCACCTAAGGTTCTATTTTTGTCTATGGCACTTCTTTCCCAATATGAATCCATATATCCATATAATATGTAGTCATGATCTCTACCATAGTAAATTCCAAAGTCTATTGTACATTTTAGGTACCTCATCACATGCTTTACATCTATCAAGTGAACCCGCCTAGGTTTAACTAGATACTGACATAAGGTGTTCATGACAAAGCATATATATGGCCTTGTACTCGTCAGATATATTAATGTCCCATTAATATCTATGTACTAAGTCATATCCACTAACTCTGATGTCTCATCAGAAAACAACTTCAGGTTGGTGACCATAGGTGTGTCCATGGATTTACAATCCAACATATCAAATATTTTCAATATTTCTACTGCATACTTTCCCTGGTTCAAAAATATTCATTCTAGGCTCTTCCACACTTCCATCCCTAGGAAATAATGCATCAATCCAAGATATTTCATCTCAAATTCTTCAGCTAGCTTATTTTTTCAATATGTGATCTATTTCTCATTTCCAGTTAGAAATAGATCATCCACATACATTAATAGTATGATTGGTTCATCATCCCTTCATGTAAAGGTTAGGATCAACTTTACTCTTGGTAAATCCCAAGCTTGTCAAGAAGCTATCTATTACACCATACCAAGCTCTAGGAGATTTCTTCAGTCCATACAGATTCTTTTTCAACTTACATATATGAGTCACTATGTCTTCTACTTCAAATCCTTGTGGGTGTTCTATGTAAACCTCTTCCACAATCACACCATTAAGGAAAGGTTTTCTTTACATCCATCTGGTGTAAGTCCCACTTCATCATAGAAGAAAGTGCCATGATGGTTCTAATGGAAGTGTACCTTCCTACTAGATCAAATGTCTCTTCACAATCAATCCCCTCTTTCAGAGAGAATCCTCTAGCCACAAATGTTTCCTTGTATTTTTCAATACTTCCATCAGCAACATGTTTTGTCTTGTAGATCCATTTCGAAGATACCACACTTTTGTTTTCTAGTTTGGGTACTATATTTCAAACATCATTCTTCATTATTAACTAGTATTCTTTCATCATTGATTAACCCAATATTTATTTTGTATGAATTCCTTGTATCTGGTGGGTTCTTCATATACAAGGTCACACATCAAAGCTACATAACTAGAGTATGGCTTTGATATTTTCCTTGTTCTTGTGGAGCCTTCTGGAGCTCCATATATCTTTGCTTCTTGTATGATTTCTCTTAGCCAAGTAGGTTTTCTCTTTCGAGATATATCCATAGTAGTGGTTTCCTAATGTTCTATCATTTCATGACCTTCATATCATGTCCCAATTAAATAATTTCCAAATAAGACTATTTTCAAATAATGTTTCACCAATCTACTAGTTCCCTGGGTTGAGATGGAGACATAAATTTTGTAATAAGGGGCTATGGGACCCAAAAGGAATTTATTTTACCATATTCACATTTAATTGGGTAACATAAATGATAAATTCTAAGAAAATAAGGTGGCATGAGTTCATGAAGACACTTGGAAGTTTGTGGAGCCTTTGGGTGACTAGATTCCCCGCACACTTGGCATGATATTCATCCAAATTCAAACAAATGGGTAATGTAACATTATTTCATGGTTATTTTGTGTCAAATATCATATGATTATCCATGGAATTTGAATTGGTATAGGATTTTCACTCCCATGGAAGAGGAAGAGACTAGAATACAAGGTCTGCCACTTGGAAGGAGATTCTATGCACTCTATGCCAACAAGTGATGGAAGATTCTATGAAAAGTATGACAAATTCAGACCTAATTGTTGACATGTGACAAATATGACATGTCAGGGATAAAAATAGCCACCAAGAGGTCTAATTTGGGAGTTAGAGGAATCCATTCGAATTGGGGAAATAATTGGAGCATGAAGAGGAAGACAAGTGTCATGAGAGTTACTAAACCACTAAGATGAGTTGGAGGAAGCTCATGAGGGGAAATTAGACCTTAGGAGGACTCATGAATTTAATAAAATAGATTCATGAGGAATGAGAATGTATTTTTATCATTTTTTAATTGTACTTTGGCACTTTGGATATATT
Organism: Pseudotsuga menziesii; assembly: GCA_001517045.1. Taxonomy (NCBI): domain Eukaryota; kingdom Viridiplantae; phylum Streptophyta; class Pinopsida; order Pinales; family Pinaceae; genus Pseudotsuga; species Pseudotsuga menziesii. The sequence continues at coordinate 93,385 of LPNX010597407.1, forward strand.
TTTCTTGTCCATTGCACGGTGAGTGTTCACTCTGTCTGCTTATGAACCAATTTTGAGGGAGTGGGATTCCTTTCCATGTTGGTTTATGGAGAGGCCATTCAGAAATATCATTGGAGATTAATGAATGAGTTTTATTTTTATTTTTAAGGTACATATATTCTAATTCTCATCTATCTCCCCATTCTCTCGGTCCTTCTTCTCCATTCCCCCACACTCTCATTTGATGGCGCACTTGTTGTAGTGATTCTTGCGCCTTTCTAAGGATATTTGATGCCCAAGATTTGATGCAAGATTCATGGCTCTATAATATAATATACATATTATATTTAATTTGAAATCTCATAAATATATGTATGAAAGGCTCACATTCCCCATGCTCTTGAATAACTAGTTTTCATGGATTTAGCTTCAATACTGTAGTAGCTTTATATCAGATTTGTATGAGTACATTTATATGTGTTTTATAATTATCGGGAAGAAATATATGATGTATGTCTCTGTAATATTATTTACACATCATATTTAGGTCTAAATATCATAAATACATGTATGAAACACTTGCATACTCATGTCATTGTATCACTAGTCTTCATGGATTTTGGCTTCAATCTTGAAGTAGTTTTATACCAGATTTGTATGAGAGATATTATATAAGTTTTAGGATTTTTTTATAGCCATATATGATGTATTACTCCGTAATTTCATTTCCATAACCTGTTTGGGTCGAAATCCAAGAAACTCATGTGTGAAAAGCTTGCATTCCCATGCCATTGAATCACTAGTTTCCAGGACTTTGGCTTCAATCTTCGATGAGTGTTGTATCATATTTTTAGTAGGGTTTTCCTTTGATTTTTATGCTGTTTGTAAATAAATTTTTATACATATATTATCACCATTTTTAATATTACTCTCAGAACCATATATTCTACCTTTCCTATGTCAAAGTCTAGCTAGTAATGTAAATTTCCCTTAAGCAATTTCTATGAAAGTTACCCTAAAAATGTTGCAAACCATAATCCATTTTCAGAACTTAATAAACATTATTAAGGACATTCATTGATGTCTTATACTAATTCCAATATTCTTTTCTTATATTTTGGATGGTCTTACTTGATTTGGAGAGCTAGTTTGGCCATCACCCTTGGGGGGATTTGAACACAATTTCCTAGTAATTTTGATCTTTTTGTCATTAGCCCAAAACAAGTTTGTAGAGGTATAAATTATGATACAAATTATCCATAAAAAAACTTGGAATTTTTTAAGATTCACCATACCATATCCTTTCAAATTCATGACCATTTTGTGGAAGTTTGAACCCTCTAGAGTCATGACTAGTTAAGCTCGAATTTTTCCCAATTTGTAATTTTCTCCAAATTTTGAAAAAGTGACATTACAGTGGTATCAGGTCATGGTATTGGAACCTATTTATGTTATGTATAATAATTATGAATTAAAAAAATCATCAATTCATATGTTTATGATACGGCCAAACAACTCATGCAAGGATTCGAATTGATGGCTAGCCCACTTAGGGGTAAGATGGCAGGAGGGGGTAGTACAAGTTTCCATCATGGAGAGACACATAATATCATTCCTTTTGAATAATTTTATTATTATTTTTAATTAATATAGGAAGAATAATTAAAATGGTAAATCATTAAGGAAAAATCAACAATCCACAAGTAGGGAGGAGACCAAGGAGCCACTGAGTTCTGTGGGTGGTGAAATAGAAAAAGCATTACATTATGACGATTGGAAGTCACTCCTAAGTGACTTTGAAAAATATGAGAAAATATCACATGAAAATTAAAAATAGTGCCTTGAAACTATAGAATATGATTTTGATACACATTCTACTATGGAAATGGACCAAAGGGCATCTACTGATGGATGCTTGACCTGTGAAGGAGTACCTACTGATGGGTGCTCACAACTCTATGTTGGTGGCATAGATATCATATTGGAAAATGATTCTTAAATACAAATTTCTCATAAGCATTAATATGAATACCTTGTGACAGATAATGAATAACCAAGATCAACTTCCCCATCACCACTTGAGCTTCAAGAAGTTGATCAAATCAAGCAGAAAGAAGAGGAGGAGGTTTGGTCTCACGAACCATCCTTCATTAAAGGGTATTTGAATATGAGTGAAAGGGATATCCAATAATCCCTTAGTATACTCCATGACACTCAATCATTGGTATCAAATTCTTGTTCGAAATGTTTTTCATTGGACGAGCCATCCTTACTTGAAGACATGGAGAAGATTCAAAGAGCAATGTGCAACAACAAAGGTAATTTCATGTCTTTTCTTTTTTATAAAAAAAATGGCATTGAGCTTAATGAATTGTTACATTAATCCTACTTGAATAACAATGAAGATATTCATAAGATCAAAATTCAAATGAGCAACTTCTTGAGAGGTTGCAAGATACTTGTTCTTCCTCCTATGTTTTAGATTGTCATATGGTAGATTGCTTGGAGGATTCTCATGACATGATCGATCATGAGAAACATGAAAAAATGCATTTTATTGATGTGTTTGAATATTATATTGATTATATCCAATCAATAGTTTTGGTGGAAGAGGAACTTGAGTTTCCTCTTCAAGATGGGTGCACGCATTTTGAATAAGTGCACGATTCCACTACCTTGGAACCAACCTACGGGGAAAGTTTTACATTTTTTAGGGAGGTGCATGTTCCTAACCTTATGGAGCATTCACATTATGAACATTTTTCAATTTATAATGCTTTGGTTGATTTGGTTCTTTCTCCTTCATCCTACACTTCCAAGTTTTGCAGCATTCATCCTAATGAAGTATGGGTGAAAGGTTTATTTTTTATGGTGCCACATGAAGAGTATGGAATTTATATATCTCATTTTTATTATGAAATGAATAGATCACCATATTATTTACATTTTCATGAGCATCCCTTGTTACATTATGATTATACACATCTCCATGGATGCACCTATGGTATTCAGTTGAGTCACTTGCAGACTCATGGTTTTCCTTGCTCCTTGCCTAGTCCATTTGATGTTGGAGGAGCTTCATCCCACACTTGGGTGAAGAGATATATGATTGAATAAAATTATTTTGTAATAAACATCCTTTGTTATTTCATGATGATATACATATTCATCGTTGTATTGATGAGATTAATTTGAGCCACGTTAAGTCTTCATGTTTTCTTTGCTCCTTATTTGGTTCAGATTTTGGTGGAGGTTCTTCATTCACTTCTTGGATGAAAGAACAAATGGATAATTATATTGATGCACATTATATTTTTTAGGAGAATCACTATGGGACATGGGATACTCACCTATGTCAATGGGGCATATTTGATATAATTCTTGATACGTGTGTGTATGGGCCACATGATGATCTACTTACTTGTATGTACAAGCACTTTCATGATTCTTTGATGAGGTACCTTATTGATGTACATTTGTATGATGTTGTTATATAATTTCATAATATATATTTTGTATCCATGATGTTTTTAAGAGTGAAATGCAAGCAATGGGATCCTTTCATTGCTTGGTTTCATCTTGTTACCACCTAAGTTATACTTAGTGGTTTTTTTCATCAAGTGATCCTGGTGAACTGGACAAGGATAACTTGTTCGGACTTTAGAGAACCTTCAGTATTGCTTCTGGGAAGGTTTGTTGTACTATATCACATGTTAATACCCCATGGGGGAATTGTAATAAATTTTCTAGCATGATAGTGTCTATAAAAGACTCAGTCTCTTAGACTTTATTTGTCAATCCGATCAGCCTAGGGTGTTTTTTCCCTTGGTTATTATTGGTTGTTTAATAAACGACTGATAATTTCTGAGTTTTTCACTCCATACCTCCAAAGTTGGGGTGGTCAGCTTGGAATTTAGGCCTATTGAGGTTATTAGATTCTATGTGTCAATGTATAAACATGCTAGACATCATGGTCGAGTCATATGAACATGTCTAAGTCCCCCTAGGTTTTTTCAATTTCTCAATTTTTTAGTTTTTTCAGTGTTTTTTATTAAAATTTAATTTTTCCAAAACTTAGGCTATATTTTAATAGTTTAATTGGAAAATTTGATTTTGTAATAAAAGTGGGCCAAATAATCTGTTTCAGTCATGTAGGTGCTCATTTTCAAGCTAAGAGCACCATGTAAACCCATGGACCCACTATTTCCTAGTTTTGAGTGATTTTCCATCACTCGGGTCAAAAAGCCCCAAAAATCAATTATTGATTATTTTAATTAATAAATTGATGAATAATGGAGCAAATCCAAAATCATAGATCAGTGGATTCTCAGCCGATTAGATTGAAATCAGTCAGATCTGAAGTAGATTGACTGGATCTGACAAATCCTTGACTGAAGGAGGTGATCAAATCATATTCAGAGTTGATATTCAGCATCCTTTATGGGGAATTTTTCCCTCCCTCTCTCCTCAACACGTTTTGGCTCATTTGGATGAGTTTTGGTGGATGCTTCAGTCAACAGGTTGAGGTGTTAGTCAGATCAGCTCTCCGATTGACAATTGCACTCAGTGAGACTCAGATCTGGCTCAGTTAGACACAGATCAGGCATTGATGGACTCTTCATAAGCATATTTGGTCTATCTCCTTGGGATTTGTGCCCCCTAGGCTAGATTTCCTATTTTTTATATATATCCAAGAACAACTCCCTCTTCCAAGCTAGTTAGATCTGGATTGAAGGGCTTACCATTGCAATTGTGTATTGATCATCATTTGTGAATAAATAAGCTTTGGAGGCTATACCATGTAGTGCATGTGTTTGTGTGGATTCTCAGTGTAATGCTGCTGATGTGGTAACTGCAATTTCTTTCCAAATTCGGTGCCGCTTCTGTGTTCTGGCTTCAAGGATTCGATTGAATCAAGTAACGGTGTAAACTAAGAAAGTTAGATTGCTTGATCTTGTTTATCCATATGATGTATGCTCAAAAATTTCATTTATATGCTTAAATAAGATTATTTTTGCGTGATCTTTCATTTTTGTTGCTTTATACATCTATATCCAGATCTCACGAGGTGTGTGTAGGCTTGTGTTATCTAGTTGCAGGTTCCTGATTAGATGAAGGTGTGGATCAAGATTGATTCCATTCCTTATCCAATAATATCAAGACTCTGTTCCTCAATGCTCCACAAAAGGGCCTCCTTTCATCTTGCTCCATTCAAGCAACGAGCCAACCTTCTCTCCTCTTCTTCTCATTTCTTAAAAAAATAAACTCTTTTACCCGGTTACTTTGTTCATAGCTTTGATTTTGTTTAGATCTATCATATTAAAATTAATTTAAACATAGATCTATATTCTCAAATCCCATAGTCTATATCTTTCTCTTAAAAGGTTTCATAAGCATTCTAGATCTAGCTTTAGGGAAATTGTCCTTTTTGCATGTAATTTTAAAGAAAATTTGTAGCTTGCATGCATTTGATTTATGTTTGTTGTACGTTAAAATTTCATATTCTACAATAAAATTGCACATCTTATTGGTTTCCCAAAAGGCAAGCCAATATCCCAAGGAAATCCTGCTTTCCTTGGTTCCTTTTTTACCTTTTTAACTAGTTTTGACTTAGTTTTTTTTGGTTAAAAGTAAGCTGACCCAAAGGTACTTTCATAGTTCTTTTGGGAATATTTTAGTCTAATATTATTGTGGGTTTTTATCAGGAGTGACATAAAATAAAGGATGCTGCTGCTCAAAAGTGGCCTCAGGAGCGTTCAAATCCCCCCAAGGGTCTCCCATTTGACTAAAACCTTTAATTTTCGCACTTTGTAAGCTCTTGATTTCACTCTGTATAAGGATAAAGAGGAATTATATCATTTCTATGATATTTTAACTGCTTTTAATAAAAATAATTTTTTGAATAGGCTCTTTCGAGCCCATTCCCCATCCCCCGTGGGGGGATTTGCGTCAGTGTGAATTTTTTACTTTTTGTTCATCTCTTTTCAAACTAGCATAGCTCTAATCTGCAGGGTAGTATACTTTAATTCATTATCAATTTCATATTCCATATTTGATATTTCAAATTAATCTTAATACTTACCCCATGACTTCCCAATTGACCCGAAAGGGGAAAGAGATTCGTGATAGGACTAATTACAAAACCAGAATTGCATATTTGTGTTTTCCTTTTCATCACTTGTTTCTTCAATTATTATAAAATTAATCCCTCCTTGATTCCCCGATTGAGATCCACTTGGACCGAAAGAGGTTCCTGAAGGGTTTTCTTTTTAACAAGAACACCTAGTTTAAAATTTACTAAAATTGACAAGACTCCGGTGTGTATGCTCTGCACTTGGATGTGGTTCATCCGATTAGTCAAGCTGTATCAAAAGCACTTGAGTGACTAGAATAATTAGGAATCACTCTCCCAAATTTACAAACCATCAGGTGAAAATCCAACACCTCGATCAAACCATCACGGTGGAAAAATACCCAAAGGAAGCGGGAACTTCTGAAAAGTGACCTCGGGGCGCCGATCTCTGTCACACCCTAATGGGTGCGTTATGAACAATAGCTCCAGAGAGTCCATTCAGCCCACATATTCCTTGTGGGTAGCCATGAAGGTTTATTTTTGGACATACTCCAAGTACTCTCGGGTATATCTGGAGTCCACCCCTTCGCCTAATTTTAATCAACTCACATCCCAAATTTAACTTAAAACGTACCAAGAGGTAATTGCAAAACATTCACTCCAAACACATGCAAGTACATTGACTTTATTTTGACTCCATTCTAAGGCACTAGTTATTTTCTTGCTATATATATATATATATATATTGTGTCTCAGCATTGTGCTTTCGTGTGTTCATTCTTGTATCTTGTCATCTTTGATTGTCTATAGTTAAATTTCAAACTCCTAAGTAACTCATTCAGTTCAACATCACCATAGTAAGTAATTATCCTTAGTAACTTAATAGGGTCTACCCCCCTTGGCTCCGTTAAGATTTGAGCCTAAACAGAGGAGTCAAGAACAAGGTGACAGCCTTGACTCAAGACTTGCCCCCAAGGACACACCGAGTGGCTTGAAGATTTCTGCCACATGACCCAGGTGTGTGAAAGGAGGCAACACTTTTTGGCACCGTTGCCAGGGATAAATCTTTTTATTCCCGAGTACGAATTAGCTTAACTTTTTTCTAAACAACTAAAAATATAAAAACTTTTAATTGATCTAGTCTTTAAAAAACATAAAAATTAAAACTCGATCCATCTTGCGACTCCACTGTCTAACATCCCTTCAAGAATTTCTACCCGAAGAAACCATCGACAATTATTCAGTTATTGCAATGATGTTGCCCATGACCATGATGATGTCAAAATGACGCTCTTTGCTTTATCCTTGGAAGATGATGCTGAAGAATGGTACTTCGACCTAGATGATGATTCATATAAAACTCTTAGTGAAATGGGGGGGAGAAGAACCAAGACATCTGCTTGCTGCCCTCCATAACATAAAGAAGATGGAGAATGAAACCATTAATGAATTTAATACTAAGTTCAGGTGTGTGGTTGTGGATCTCCCTAGAGAAATCAAGCCAAGGGATGCATCCATCCTCATATCTTACACTGAAGCTTTCACTGGTGATTTGAGGTACCAGTTAAGGGACAAAGAGCCAGCCGATCTAAAAACTGCTTAGGAATTGGCCAAAAAGATAGAAAAGAATATGCAGTCTTCAGGCAAATCCAACATTCCAGGTTACACTAGGGGAAACACTTCATACAACGAAGAAAAGGGAAAATCCTTTGAATCAGAAGAAAATGGAGCCTCTAAAGATCCCATGGAAAAGGTAATAGACATGATCAAAGACTTGGTTACTAGTCAAAACCAACTTATGACAGATCAATCTGTACAATTGAATCCTATGCACAATAGAATAATCACAATGGAAAGAAATAATGGACCTAGGAACTTTCAGCCTAAGCAGAATCAGATGTATCAAAAGAAGTTTCCTCAACAAGAGCTTAGGATTCCAAACATGTTAGACTCAGCTAACATGGTAGAAGAAGTAATTCCATGGTGTAGACCCTGTGAACAATTCCACTAAGAAAGCACTTGTTATGTTGCAAATCGAGTCATGGAACATGGACTTCCCGAGGTCAGTAATCAGGAAACAAATTCAAGCGAGCATGATCATATATATATGGTAGGCCAGGCCTACCCTTTGTTACCATCTAAATAGTACAAGCCTGAGGATGAAACCATTGCAGAATCTTATAGTGAAACTTATGATGAAAACTATAATATACATGATGGGACTCCTATGTGTTCTCCATATAATGATGACAGTCTGGAAGTTTTACTACCTTGTGACCTTTTCTCTGAAGAAGATGCGTATGAAAATGAGGACAAGTATAGCTTGGAGAATGATACAAGTGACGAAGACTCCCTTATCCCCGATAAAGATGTTGATGAGGAGTCCTGGAAATTCATGGAAAATCCAGTCTGTGACATGAATAAAGAGGAAAATAATGAACCAGAAACTTTTGATGGTTTTGTTGATTTTTCTATCTATGGCATATCTAAAGGAGAGAGCATGGACCATGTGGCCTTGAGAAACTTTGATATGAAAAAGGAGCATGCAGTTTATCCATATGATCATTCAGAGTCATATCATGCGGAGCCACACAAAGGTATCAATAATGAATACATGGAGAAGTAGTGTTGTGAAAAGACAGATGTGATGTAGTTATTAGAATATCAGTCTCAACTATCATCTTCACATATAGAGTTTCCTCATGACTTGGAGCCGCTTGGGGCTTATACAGTGAATTATCATCCGGTAAGCCTTAATGATCAGTATGATGGTGTAGTCAATCTGCCTCATCATTCCAATTTGTACATCAACCCTGTCCATTCATGGATAGAAGCAGCGTGCACAAGCACTTACCAGTTTGGGAGGAAGTTTGACGACATTATTCATGCCTATTATTTCCCATCCATCCCGCCCCTTCTAGATCATCACGCAGGTTTGCATTTTCTGAATAAAGTATCCTTACTTTGGCTGGTAACCAAAGACAAGGAAAAAAAAATTATGTTAATAAAATTCTTAGGTGGTTACATTGGATTTCTAGTTACACTTAACCATTTTTATATCATGCTTAGAGTAGGAAAATAAGCTCCTTGAAAAAGAGCACTTACTTTCTGCATTTTTTGTTTTTTACTTAGCTATAATCAAACATTTTTGTTTTCATTAGTTAGTTACATTTATTTTGTTTAAATAAATCAACTTAATGGTTCATTTGGTTTTTTATGTAAAGCTTGTGCTACTAAGGTTTTTTTTTGTCAAGTTGAGATGTTTTTACAGGGTATATAAACCAGAGATTCTGGTGTTCTCATATCCTCTCCTTGCCTTAAAGACTAGATCGAGCACACGTCCCACAGTTGGAGCCATAATGTTACCACCTAAGTTGTACTTAGTGGTTTTTTTCATCAAGTGAGCCTGGTGAACTAGACAAGGATAACTTGTTCGGACTTTAGAGAACCTTCAATCTTGCTTCTGGGAAGCTTTGTTGTACTATATCACATGTTCATACCCCATGGGGGAATTGTAATAAATGTTATAGCATGATAGTGTCTATAAAAGACTCGGTCTCTTAGACTTTATTTGTTAATTCGATCAGCCTAGGGTGTTTTTTCCCTTTGTTATTATTGGTTGTTGAATAAACGACTGATAATTTCTGAGTTTTTCACTCCATACCTCCAAAGTTGGGGTGGTCGGCTTGGCATTTTGGCCTATTTAGGTTATTAGAGTCTATGTGTCAATGTATAAACATGCTAGACATCATGGTCGAGTCATATGAACATGTCTAAGTCCCTGTAGGTTTTTTCAATTTTTCAATTTTTTAGTTTTTTCAGTGTTTTTTATTAAAATTTAATTTTTCCAAAACTTAGGCTATTTTTTAATAGTTTAATTGGAAAAATTGATTTTGTAATAAAAGTGGGCCAAATAATCTGTTTCAGTCATGAAGGTGCTCATTTTCAAGCTAAAAGCACCATGTAAACCCATGGACCCACTATTTACTAGTTTTGAGTGATTTTCCATCACTCAGGTCAGAAAGCCCCAAAAATCAATTATTGATTATTTTAATTAATAAATTTATGAATAATGGAGCAAATCCAAAATCATAGATCAGTGGATTCTCAGTCGATTTGATTGAAAGCAGTCAGATCTGAAGCAGATTAACTGGGTCTTACAAATCCTTGACTGAAGGAGGTGATCAAATCAGATCCAGAGTTGATCTTCAACATCCTTTATGGGGAATTTTTCCCTCCCTCTCTCCTCAACACGTTTTGGCTCATCTGGATGAGTTTTGGTGGATGCTTCAGTCAACAGGTTGAGGTGTCAGTCAAATTAGCTCTCTGATTGACAATTGCACTCAGTGAGACTCGGATCTAGCTCAGTTAGACACAGATCAGGCATTGATGGACTCTTCATCAATATATTTGGTCTATCCCCTTGGGATTTGCACCCCCTTGGGTTGGATCTCCTATTTTTTGTATATATCCAATCACAACTCCCTCTTCCAAGATAGTTAGAGCTAGATTGAAGGGCTTGCCATTGTAATTTTGTATTGATCATAATTTGTGAATAAAGAATCTTTGGAGGCTATACCATGTAGTGCATGTATTTGTGTGGATTCTCAGTGTAATGCTGCTGATGTGGTAACTTCAATTTCTTTCCAAATTCTGTGCCGCTTCTGTGTTCTGGCTTCAAGGATTCGGTTGAATCAAGTAAGGGTGTAAACTAGGAAAGTTATATTTCTTGATCTTGTTTATCCATATGATGTATGCTCAAAAATTTCAGTTATATGCTTAAATAAGATTATTTTTGCATGATCTTTCATTTTTGTTGCTTTATACATCTATATCCAGATCTCACGAGGTGTGTGTAGGCTTGTGTTATCTAGTTGCAGGTTCCCGATTGAATGAAGGTGTGGATAAATATTGATGCCATTCCTTATCCAATAATCTCAAGAATCTGTCCCTTAGCACTCCACAAAAGGGCCTCCTTTTAGCTTGCTCCATTCAAGCAACGAGCCGACCTTCTCTCCTCTTCTTCTCATTTGTTAAAAAAATCAACTCTTTTACCCGGTTAATTTGTTCATAGCTTTGATTTTGTTTATATCTATCATATTAAAAGTAATTTCATCATAGATCTATCTTCTCCAAGCCCATATTCTAGATCTTTCTCTTAAAAGGTTTCATAAGCATTCTAGATCTAGCTTTAGGGAAATCGTCCTTTTTTGCATGTAATTTTAAAGAAAATTTGTAGCTTGCATGCATTTTATTTCTATTTGTTGTACATTAAAATTTCATATTCTGCAATAAAAGTGCACATCTTATTGGCTTCCCAAAATGCAAGCCAATATCCCAAGGAAATCCTGCTTTCCTTGGTTCCTTTTTTACCTTTTTACTAGTTTTGACTTAGTTTTTTTTGGTTAAAAGTAAGATGACCCAAAGGTACTTTCAGAGTGATTTTGGGCATATTTTAGTCTACTATTATTGATTTTTTTTATCAAGTGTGACATAAAATAAAGGAAGCTTCTGCTCGAAATTGGCCTCGGGAGCGTTCAAATCCCCCCAGGGGTCTCCCATTTGACTAAAACCTTTAATTTTCGCACTTTGTAAGCTCTTGATTTCACTTTGTATAAGGATCAAGAGGAATTATATCAGTTCTCTAATATTGTAACCTCTGTTAATAAAAATAATTTTTTGAATAGGCTCTTTCGAGCCCATTCCCCATCCCACCTGGGGGGATTTGCGTCGGTGTGAATTTTTTACCTTTTGTTCATCTCTTTCAAACTAGTGTAGCTCTAATATGCAGGGTATTATGCTTTAATTCATTATCAATTTCATATTCCATATTTGATATTTCAAAGTAATCTTAATACTTACCCCACGACTTCTCGATTGACCCGAAAGGGGAAAGAGATTCGTGGTAGGACTAATTAGAAAACCAGAATTGTGTATCTGTGTTTTCCTTTTCATCACTTTTTTCTTCAATTATTATAAAATTAACCCCTCCTTGATTCCCCAATTGAGATCCACTTGGATCGAAAGAGGTTCCTGGAGGGTTTTATTTTTAACAAGAACACCCAGTTTAAAATTTACTAAAATTGACAAGACTCCAGTGTGTATACTTTGCACTTGGATGCGGTTCGTCCGATCAGTCAAGCTATATCAAAAGCACTTGAGTGACTAGAATAATTAGTAATCACTCTCCCAAATTTACAAACCATCCGGTGAAAATCCAACACCTTGATCAAACCATCACGGTGGCAAAATACCCAAAGGAAGTGGGAACTTCTGAAAAGTGACCTCGGGGCACCGATCTCTGTCACACCCTAATGGGTGCGTTATGAACAACAGCCCCAGAGACTCCATTCATCCCACATATTCCTTGCGGGTAGCCATGAAGGTTTAGTTTTGGACATACTCGAAGTACTCTCGGGTATATCTGGAGTCCACCCCTTCGCTTAATTTTAATCAACTCACACCTCAAATTTAACTTAAAATGTACCAAGAGGCAATTGCAAAACATTCACTCCAAGCACATGCAAGTACATTGGCTTTATTTTGACGCCATTCTAAGGCATTGGTTATTTTCTTGCTATATATATATATATTGTGTCTCAGCATTATGCTTTCGTGTGTTCATTCTTGTATCTTGTCATCTTTGATTGTCTATAGTTAAATTTCAAACTCCTAATTAACTCATTCAGTTCAACATCACCATACTAAGTAATTATCCTTAGTAACTTAATAGGGTCTACCCCCCTTGGATCCATTAGGAGTTGAGCCTAAACGGAGGAGTCAAGAACAAGGTGACAGCTTTGACTCGAGACTTGCCCCCAAGGACACACCGAGTGGCTTGAATATTTATGCCACATGACCTAGGTGTGTGAAAGGAGGAAACACATCTCACTTGGAGTAGCAATTCGATTGTTGGTTTGAGAAAGAAAACCAATATTCAGGTGTTTGAGTTCATCTTTACAGAGCAGTGTTGCAGTCTCCTATGTGGGATACCTTTTGAGAGATGGATTCAATTTTCATATGATTCATTTTCATGGCATTTAATAATAGGAATTTCACACCATGCATGTATAAGGATCATATGGGACTTTGGGATCATTTTTGGTCTCATTGGTTTCAATTTTGAGGGAAACAAGCAACATTGGAGATTTAGTCACCACTTGAGAAGATGATCGTAATCAGAGTAGTGAAGCAGAAAGCATGGTGTTTCCTCTCTGATATTTTATTGGAATATTAAGAAACTCAAAGTTTGGTAACTCTATACCAACTTCAAAGAATTATACAAAATAAAAAAGGGGTTAAATTTCAAAAAAGGTTTCCAAAATATAGAGGTAAATATTATTTGCACAAATTTTGTTTTTATGGATTCGATTAATCCTTTTGGTTTTAGTGGTGATATGAAAGGATATATAAATATTCACAATCCACATTTCTTTAATTTTGGGAACACAAAATTTCAGTACATGAGTGCCACTACTAAAATTGCAACTAAAGAAAATTAATGAGCATAACCATAACAGAGCACTTGGTGCAAATGAAGGAGTACCAAATGAGGATGCCAATTGGAAATATGAAAAATATTGCAGAATACCAACTTGTAATTGCTTGAGGACAATAAATATTGAGTGTGGATTATTTTTCATGTCCCCAATTAAACAATTTCAAAATAAGACTATTTGCAAATAATGCTTCACCAACCTACGTCTAGTTCCCTAGGTTGAGATCGAGACATGAATTTTGTAATAAAGGTATATGGAATATAGAAGGAAATTATTTTACCATGTTAACATTTAATTGGGTCACATAAATTATAAATTCTAAGAAAATAATGTGTCATGAGTTCATGAGTTCATGAAGACACTTGAAAGCTTGTGGAGCCTTTTGGTGACTAGATTCCTCGCACACTTGACATGGTATTCATCCAAATTCGAACAAATGGGTAATGTAACATTATTGGATGGTTATGTTGTTTAAAATATCATATAATGAGCCAATTATTTCGAATTGGGAAAGGAGGGGCACTCCCATGGAAGAGGAAGAGACTAGAAAACAACGTGTGCCACTTGGAAGGAGATTCTATGCACTCTATCACAACAAATGATGGAAGATTCTATGACCAGTATGAAAAATTCAGACCCGATTGCTGAAATATGAAAAATATGATATTTCAAGGATAAAACTAGCCACCAGTAGGTATAATTTCAGATTTAGAGGCATCCATTCAAATTGGGGAAAGAATTGGAGCATGAATAGGAATACAAGTGTCATGAGAGTTACTAAACCACTAAGTTGAGTTGGAGGAAGCTCATGAAGGGAAATTCGACCTTAGGAGGCCTCATGAAGTTAATAAAATTATTTCACGAGAAATTAGAAGGTATTTTATCATTTTTTAATTGACATTTGGCATTTTGGAGAGATTTTTCTTGTCCATTGCATGGTGAGTGTTCACTCTCCCTGCTTGTGAACCAATTTTGAGGGAGTTGGATTCCTTTCCAGGTTGGTTGATGGAGAGGCCCTCATAAATCTCATGTGATATTAATTAAGGAGATTTATTTTCATTTTGAATTTCCATACAATAGAATTCTCATCTATCTCCCTATTCTCTCATTCCTTTTTCTCCATTCCCCCACACTCTCATTTGATGGTGCACTTGTTGGAGTGATTCTTGCACCTTGATGAGGATAGTTGATTACCAATATTTGATACATTATTCATGGATATTTAATATCATATAAATATTCTATTTAATTCTTAATATCATAAATATATGTATGAAAGGATCGCATTCCCCATGCTCTTGAATAACTAGTTTTCATGGATTTGGCTTCAATACTGAAGTAGCTTTATATCATATTTGTATGAGGAAATTTATATGTGTTTTATGATGATGGGGAATAAATATATGATTTATGGCTCTGTAATATTATTTCCACATCCTCTGTATTTCTAAATATCAGAAATAATGTATGAAAATATTGCATACTCATGCCCTTGTATGACTAGTCTTCATGGATTTTGGATTCAATCTTGAAGTAGTTTTATACCAAATTTGTATGAGAGATATTATATGATTTTGAGGAATTTTTTAAAACCATATATGATTTATTACTATGTAATTTCATGTCCATATCCTCTGTGGGTCGAAATCCAAGAAACTCATGTGGGAAAAGCTTGCATTCCCATGCCATTGAATCACTAGTTTCCATGACTTTGGATTCAATATTAAAGGAGTATTGTATCAGATTTGTGGGAGGGTTTTACTTTGATTTTTATGCTGTTTGGAAAGGAATTTTTATTACATATATTACCACCATGTTTCATATTACTCTCAAAACCATATATTTTACCTTTCCTATGTCAAAGTCTAGCAAGTAAGGCAAATTTCCCTTACGCAATTTCTCTGAAAGTTACCCTACAAATGTTTCAGACCATAATCCATTTGAATAACTTAATAAACATTATTAATGGCACTCATTTATTTCCAATACTCATTCTCATACTCTTTTCTTAAATTTGGGAGGGTAGTACTTGATTTGGAGAGCTAGTTTGGCCATCACCCTTGAGGGGATTTGAACACAATTTCCTAGTAATTTTGGTATTTTTGTCATTATCCCAAAATTTTTTTGTAGAGGTATAAATTCTGATACAAATTAGCCATAAAACACCTTGGTATGTTGTAAGACTCACCATACCATCTCCTTTCAAATTAAGGACCATTTGGTGAAAGTTGGAACCCTCTAGACTCATGACTAGTTAAGCTCAATTTTTTCCCAATTTGTAATTTTCTCCACATTTCCAAAAAGGGACATTACACTTCAGATGCTACTATTTCAGGAGAGGGTTCATATTCTACCATTCTGGAAGGTACATCCTCTCAATGTACTTCTTCAATAGGACACATTCTATATTTCTTAAGAGCTGTCTCTTAATCAAATGTTACATCCCTACTAATATCATATGATGGAATCCTAAAATGTATATCCTGAAGGATTTGGAGACTTCACAGTATCCAATGAATATTCCCTTCTTTCCAAAAGGATCCAACTTGGTTCTCTTCTGTACCTATACTGGACAACCACTTCATGGCTCACTTCATGTTTCTTTCCTGTATACATCTCTTCAAAAGTATCAAATCCAAGAGCATTATGAGATAATCTATTCTGCACATATACAATTGTTCTTGATATTTCATCCCATAGGTGCATGGGGAGTTCTTGATCATGAATCATTGTTTTCACTGCTTCCATAATAGTTATATTCTTTCTTTCTACAACTCCATTCTATTAGGGATTATAGGGGGTGGTTATTTCCATCTTTATTCATGCCTCCTTACATAATGCTTCAAATTCCTTTGAATTTTATTCTCCACCATAATCTAATATCAATGTCTTGATTAGTTTTTCTAAAAGGTTCTCTATCAAGGCTTTGAATTCCTTGAATTTCCTGTACACTTCACTCTTGTTCTTCAATAAGTATATCCATGTCTTTCTTGAATATTCATCAATAAAAGTGACATAATAATCATATCCACTTAATGGTATGGAGGAAATAGGACCACATACATCGAAATGAATTAGTTCTAATTTACCTTTAGTCTTTGTTTCAATTTTCAAATAGGGATTCTTGATTTGCTTTGCTCTTACACATCCTTTGAAAGTTCCCTCATGGTCAATATTTAGATCTAGTAACCCTATTACCACCTTGATCACATAGGGTAGTGCTTTGTAGTTGATGTGATCAAGCCTCCTATGTGACATTTCATTTGAGATGGTAGTCTCATGGAAAAGGGTTGTCTCTAGATGGCCCTTGATTTTGTATAGTCCTCCTTCTTCTTCACCAATGACCACAACATATTCAAGTGTATTTCCTTTGGACCACATAAGTACTTGTACATCTATAAAAGGAAATCTATATCCTTTCTTATCTAGAGCTGAGATGAAAGGTAGATTCTTTTTCAAACCTGGTACATACAATACTTCCTTCGTCTTCATGGAAGTCATAGAGTCAATCTTGTATCTTGATTCACCAATACCTTTGATGGGATATTTATAGTCATCTCCCAATACAATACCTTACAAGGAGAGTTCTTTTCTTAAAGTCTTGACATATTTTTCTTCTTCCTTGTCATGTGCTTTGAAACACCGCTATCAATAAGCCATGCTATTATCTGGGTGTTAGAGACCCAGACAGTGAAAAGAATAATGCATATTCATCTACATCTTCTTATTTTTTTAGTATCTCTCGAGGTCTTTCTTCCTCATCCTCATATTCATATATATGAGCATGATGTGTATTGTTGTTGTTCTTCTTTGGTGATGGACACTCTCTAGCAAGGTGTCCTATCTTATCTCATTTGTAGCATTGATACTTTGAGTAATCCTTATTTTTCTTTTGAAACTTATTCTTGGAAGGTTTATGGTTACCTTTCTTGAAGTTTTATTGTTTTCTTCCTTTAGTATGGATGGCTAGAGCCTAATCATCTTCTCTGAACACAGAGTTTTATTGTTTTCTTCCTTTAGTATGGATGGCTAGAGCCTAATCATCTTCCCATACTATGTCAAACTTCATACTTTCTTTTATGGAACACAGAGTTTGTATGAATGATTCCCAAGGTCTAGTGATACCATTAAGAGCAGTCATAACTAGTTCATCCTCATAAAGGGTGTCTCCAATAGCACTCAATCACTCTCTGAACTGGGATACCCTTGTGAAGTAATATGGAATTGATTCTCCTTTTCTAATCTTGGTTCCCTTCAGTTGAGATCTCAAATTCATCTTTCTATTGATTTTCCTTCCCTCATACATTCTAGAAAGTGTATCATACATCTGATTTGGTGTCTTCTTAGATGACACTTGAGGGATCAAATGATTTTTAATAGAATCAACAATGATCCTCATTGCCTTGATTAGGTCTTGTTCATACTTCTCCTTAACTTCAACTTTTGTTGATTCTGCATCTTCATCCTTGATGTACTTCTCAAGTCCATTCTCTTTTAGAGTGAGACCAATACAATACTTCCATTCTAGGAATTTTTCTATGCCTTTCGATTTATCCTCAAGCTTAGTGCTTGGGGCCATCCTACCTAGGAGGTCACTAAAAATTGAAATTTATCAAAATGAAAAGTTGACCTTACCAAGAGATGCACTTGAATGAGGTGAGTTGGTTGGTCCAATTGATTTCTGGAGAACCCAAATATTCACCCTTCAAATCATACTTGCGAGGTTGCAGCTCTACAGACTTTCTTGTTCTGGTTTTCCGTAGTTTTCTGGTTCAAGGCCAAACTAGGGTTTGTCTTCCCCAAATATTTAACCACCCAAAAAATTCAATCCTGGGCTCAATAGATGCACTCTAGGGAAGCACAACTTTTTGTGCAAGAAGATCTTCCAAATTCCAAACATTTCATAAACCCTAATTTTTTCAGGAGAGGGAGGAGATAGAGTTTCACCTTGTGAAATTTGTTCTATTTAGCCTAGCTCTGATACCATGTTAATATTTCATATGATAGAATAGATATCATTATTTTTCAATACAAATTCACAATATTAGAATATCAAGAATCACTAAAGAAACACAATCACAATATAGACACAGTATTTATCCTAAGAAACCCTCAAGGGGGAGAAAACCTAGCAAAACTTCCTCTGTATAAGATGTATAATATATAAACCCAAAACATGTATTTTCATCATTGGTGTTCTCTCTCTCTCTCTCTCTCTCTCTCTCTCTCTCTCTCTCCTATGTGTTACACAAATGAGTGAGTCTATGTTCAAATAAGAAGCACAACTCTTCTATTTATATAGATTGAGCCAACAGAATTTTACCCTATACAAGTCGTCCCCACTAAATTGTCTAGGTCGACTTCACCTAAGAAGAATCAAAACAATATTTTATATTATTCATTAGGGTACTAATGGCCCAACTTACAATGGATGCTTTACCTCATGACTCTATGATGACTAATTACAATAGTAACACCCCAACGGAGGAATAATAACATCTCGCTTGGGTTACATCAGTAAAAGACATTTATAATATCCTTTGAAGTTACAATATTTCAACATGGATAACTTGGGTGGCAAGAAGGGTCAAGGAAGGAAGACCATTGTATTTCTTAGGTTGGTTTCAGAACACAACAAGTAATTTCTTGCATAGAGGACTGGTGTCCTTACAAGTTAAATCCTATATATAGAAATTTGGTGCTTGCGTAGAGGATTGGTGTTCCAAATAGAATGATGCATGAGTGAGTTAGTTGTAACATCTTGGAGATTGGTATCTCCCATCTTTTTATGTAATCAAAACTCTTTTATGTGTGTGTGTGTGTGTGTCTGTATAGTTATTTTCAAAAACTATGCATACATTTGTCTTTTATTGTTATGATTGAATTTAAAATTTGTGCATAATCTGTAAAGTGAAAAATTGTTAAATTTGCACATGATACTAATTCACACAGCTCTCAGTATCATTAAGAATTCCAACAATATCCATCCCTGACATATTTCAATATACTCCAACAATTGTCTATTTGTTGTGAACCTATATGGAGCATTGGAGAGTCCTTTTTTCTTGTATTAGTAATAAAAATGTCACTAATTGTATGTTAAACTTTGATATATTTACTATTTTTATCTCTTAAGGTTCCAATAATGACACCATAAGGAATTCCATTTAACTTATGTGCATGGTGGAACTTATGTCTAGCCTCATTATTATGATGGTATGGGACATTTTCAATAGGTTCCAATGGAAAACAATAGTGAATGAAGCCATCATGCAAAAACATACATACCATTCCAAATAAAGTGATCCAGAAGCAATGAGAAAAAGCATATGCCTAACATAAGTCCTTTGTTGGAAAATACATAGATAAGATGGAAATTCCAAAGACAACATTAATAATAGTAATATGTTCATTGAAATTAAAGGGGTGACCATTTCATGGTATGTGACCTAAATAAATATTGGAAGAAGGGTATCAATACTTATTTCCTCCTATACATTGATCATCATTGAAGGGTATTTGTTTTCATATAAACACATAAATGAATGCATACGTTTCTTTCTCTTCCACCCCAACTAAACCTTGATTCACCTTCTCTGCTATATTATTAATATATGTTCCATGTTTTGAACATATTTCTCCTAGCTTTCAGATTTGATTTTATTAGTAAAATAATTAACATACCCTCATTATATATATTGTGGATTAAAAATTCCATTATTTGTATCAAACAAGATTTGTAAGTATTTCCTCTTTTTGTATTATAATAAAAGTAATAAATTTGTAAATCCATCATCAATGGACTGCCACCGGAGTCCTATTATAAATATTGTTATCCGTATGATTTTTATGTTTATTCAACACATATTCTAACTATCCAAATCAAGCATGGTCGATGGGAAGAAGGGAGTTGTATGGTTCTAGACATGCTTTTGAATGCATGATGTACAAGTACATTCATCATTGGAATATTTATCATGTACACCTATAGAATTCTTACCAGCATCCTTGAAGCCTTTTTACCTACACTCTACAACTGGAAGAGAATGAGTGGGAAAGAAATGTTTGTGGTAAAGTGAACCATGGGTTATCCATGTCATAAATTCATCCCAACCACTCAAATGAAATTAGAAATGGCTCAACCAAAATCATATTGGGATTATGATTCTAGTAATGATTCCAGTGGTTATCCATTAGGGTGCACTTGTGGGTAACATGATTGTGGATTTTTTCAGGATGACAATTAAGAATTTAATAACGCTACTCTATATGCAAATAAAGATACTATGGATTAAATAACACATGCATATTGATTCATAAACTATCACCAATTCTCATGCAAATGGACTATGATCATGAAGAAAATGCCTACTCACAAACATCCTAATTTTATATATGTTTTCTATTATTGTTTTCTAAAATTTAGAAGGAATTTTGTGAAAAGTCATCATTTCATTATCGAAATGCTAGTTTCAAAATTCTATGGTGATATAAGGATGATTCTCTTAACCATGCCACATATTTCATTGTGTTGAAGAGGCACATTCTACATCCTAGTAGGAGAGTTGTGTAACTCCTTCCATGCTCATCCTATAGCTAAGTGTTGTTTATATAAATAAATAAATAATATTATAAAAAATAACATGTCGGCTCAAATTAGATTTAAAATATTTAGAACAACACACACACACACACATATAACTAAACAAATTAAACCACAAACATTGCATTACACACTTCCTCAACATTTCCACTCTACAAAAGGGTTTGCAGCTTGAGAGAATTGATCCCTCTGGACGCTTGGTAGATCCCTTTTAAGATGGATCTATGCTAGTTCTTAAGGAATCTAGGGCTATATATTTAAAACCAAACTATCTATTTACACAATGTATTTGAGTATTAATAACGCCTCATTATATTTTTACTATTTGTAGATTGAATAATGGGCCATCGAATAACAATTAAATTTATTTTCTACTTTCTTTGTCTTTATCATAATATTGGAACATAAATGTTTTTGTTTCATGTTCATTACAGGGAAAACTAAATAGAAATTTATTTGATCTATATTCAGAAAGTGATGAATGTCCCGAATAGAGTGGAGAAGGGAACGTGTCAAGTAGTAGATCGATATCAACAAGAGGTAGCAACATCAAAAGATAATTTAAAAAACGTTTGGATGTATTTCTTGTTGAAGGAGTTTCACGTTCTTGTGGAAATGAGTCTATTGAAGAAAAGGAAGTACTATTAATGTATAGGCATTATGTGAAGAATTGGGAACCAAAACACTTTCCTTAAATAAACACCAATTTCATTATTGATGGAAGAACATATTGAATTGCTCCATCTATTTTACATGGTATGGGGATCTTTACAATGGACGGTCTAAATGATTTATATAACAATGAAGTGGAATTGATGGACTCTGTTGGTTGAACATATGATTATGCACAATGGGGTAGGCTAACAAGATATGTAATGAGTAAGCACATATATGGATTTTTTGGAAATTATAATAAAATGAAAAAAAAATAATAAAAATAAGGTATTTTCCATATATATTGATGGAAGGCCAAAACCCTATGGAAATGTTTCGGGGTTTATAAATAGTGCTCGTCCTGGAAGCACAAACAAACTACCCAATCATGTCTTTGTTGAGGTTGATGATAACAAAGTTTTGGTGAGTGCATTAAAATATATACCCACAGGAAAGGAGTTGTTGATAAATTATTATTTAAATAAGACCTCAGAATCATGTCCATCATTTAGTAAAAAGTTTGTGTGTGTGTGTGTAATTTGAGTTGTTAATAAATAATATTTGTATATAAAATTAACAAATCATATATTATGTTATAGGATGACTAGGGGAAAGAAAAAGCAATTGACGACGGTAGGGTGAGATTATATATAATATATATGGTCATTATATTTTTATTATTATATTCCATATTGTTCTAACTTATCCTAGTGCAAAGAACCTTCTTAATTTGATTATCAGAATTATCTCATAGCTATTGGTGTAGGCTCCCATGTCAATGCCTTGTTTTGGTCAGGCTAACATGGATATCCTATAAGTTGATAATCCTATGGTAACTCTAAAAAAAAACTTAAATGATAGGCCAATGAACTATCTGAATTGGTGTGTGTGGAAGATACACCTAAAATTCAGGAGGGAAGGAAATATTTGATGGGTTTCATCGAAAGGTATAAATTAATCCGTTAATTTTTTAAATAGTATAATATTTTTTGAAAGGAATGTAAGATCTTGAATTGGTGAATTATTTTTTCTTAGGAACTTATTAGATGGGTAGAACCTATTGCTGGGATCATAACAAAAGAAGCTATGGTTTCCCCCCTACACATGATGCACATGATATTGGTTCCTCAACTACTGGTATTGTCAAACCTATCCCTGAATATACACCTAGTGTTGGTGGGGAGTAGAGCATGACCTCGATTACACATATGATTAGCACCACATCTAGTACTGCTACACCTAACTTAGTAGAGACTAATCCAAGTTCGAATATTCCAGGAGTGGTAGTAAAGAGAACCAATTAGTTACCGGTAGAATTACAGATGGACCATGATTTGGTGATAGTAAATGGATTAAAAATCCATGGTAATCACATCCACTCCACTGGAATAAAAAGATTTTATACAAATAGTATATTTTTATATTCACTTAATCCATCTATTCTTAATTTTTTATTACACTGTAGGCAATAATATGTTCTACCAACATTTGCATGAAAATTCATTTTCCCTATTTACACCAACAATTAGAATAAATTTTAAATATCAAAGCAATGAATTGAAGGAATTAATGAACCCCATGGCCACCTTGTTTGGTCATGTGTTCAACCAAGAGAGAATCTAGACCATGCCCAAGAAGTTCTTGAAATATCTGTAGAATAATTACCGCACTGATATAGGTCGAGAGTCAAATTATGAGTGACCTATACTAATACTAGAATGTGAGTGGGATGCACTAATAGAGGATCCGAAAGAGAAGAAGATGAGAAAAGAGGGTTCCTTGCCTCCAAGTGTGGTGATAACACTAAGGTAGGTAAAATAATATGCCAAAAATTGAACATATAATTTGTTTCTTGTGTTTGGCCATGATTCTAAAATGAATAAACATGTAATTGAATTTGTTGATAGGATGAAAGAAACATCAAATCCAACATAGGCTAGTATTGAGAAATTTGGACAACACAAACTTCGACCAGGTTGATACGTTAAAGTGAAGGGCAGATATGTAAGTGTTAATATTTGGAAGTTTTCCTTGTTGTATTTTCATTTGGGTTTCAAATGGCTTCCTTGAAAAAATTTGTTATGTTATGGGTTATGTAGTCCACTGACTTTGGCATCATGCCCACACATGATGACCTCAAACTCACCTTGAAAGAATGATACAACACCTTGGTAAAAAAAGGACAATGAAGTTGACACTTCTATGGTCAACATCGATGAGGTATACACACTCAATGGGTTTTGAATGAATTATTAACTATAAAGTACAATTATACATTGTGAGGTTCTATAAAAATTATTCAACTATTATTTTAGGAAAGATAAGAAGATATAGTTTCCCCTCATGACGATCCCACTTTAGAGACTGAATTTGGTACTATTAACCAACCAGAAGTTCCCCCTAATATAGCTATAGGTACCAAGGACAAATTCAATTCAATTTTTATTTTATTTTTGCTATTATTTAGAATAAATAAGCTAATCAAAAGATGGTTTAATTTTAGTGTAGTTGGCATCAATATTACCACAACTAGGTAGCCTATACATAGATGTATCTTGTGGTCTCATGATCCTGGTCTAGTACACCAATAAACTGGTCGAGATGAGATTGAGGAAGTTGATGTGAATAAAAAAATTATGGACATCATTAGTAGGAAAACGAAAAAAAAAGTAGGCCAGTCGATATTGCCCGCTATGCATGGAAGATGGATTTTGATGTTTTATGATGATTTTACTATATGTATATTTTTTTGTAAGGACATGCATGCTTACATCCTAAACATGTTTTTATTATATGAATATTTTTATGGTTATCTAACTCTATTATAAATTTATAGTGTTTTTAGAACATGTTCTATATGCGTGAAATTTATATGAATGTTATTTTTTATGTTATTTATATATGATATGTTTTATGTTGTAAATATTTATGTTCATTGTTTTTTTGTATGTATGTAAACAATGAGGAAAACAAATGTTTTTATTCATTCTCACAGGTGTAATGACCCACTCAAGGGTAGGCAAGGTGATTGAATAAAATCATCTATTAATATAAATAGATGTGAAGATTCGATACAAAAGTATAATGATTAGTATCCTTGGGTAAACTGGCATGGCAAGATTCATGTATGAGGATCTAATATCAAGGATGGATATAGCCCCAATAATGTAACCTAAGAGGACATATTGGAAATATATAAACATTATCTGTACTTATTCTAGAACTTCAAGACGAAGTTTCCTGAAGTGGGGGTGTATGTAACACCTTGTTTTTACCTAGATTTTGGAGATTATTTTGACTAGACTTTGAGGGCATTCTATGAAGAATGACCCAAATATTTATTAATTTGGTATTTAAAACTTTATTTTGTTGAGGGCATCTGGTTTTGGATGACCCGGACTTGGGTAAAATTATTAGCTACTGAATAATAAATAAATAATAATAATAATAATAAATAAATAAAATAAGAATAATAAAGGAATAAATAAATAAATATCATAAGTAAATATATGAACTAAATAAACTAAACTAAACTAAACTTAAAACTAAGTAAAAGATAGCCTAAGATAATAAGGTTGAGTAAATAAAATAAACAAATAAAACAATTAAGTAAAGAATGAGTTAAACTAAAGTGATGCATGGATGCATTGTTATTAACGAAAGGGTTAATAAAAATAGAAAAGGAGGAAGAGAGAAGGTACTTTTTCCTCTTCCGGTGGCCATAGGGTGAGCACATATCGATTTTGTGACTTAGAGGCGACTGTGGAAGAGTGTGGTTGAATATAGCAGCTCTAGCATTGTATTGATGTTTCTAGCACATATTGTAAGCCCCATTGAGCTCCAGGGTCCCAGGGGAAGGAGAGTATCCATTAGGGTATGGTAGGGAGGAAACCGATGTGTTATCAAGGATTGGCAATCTAGCGACAACAACAACAGCGGAGCGAGGACATCAACCTTCGGCCTCGTCCTCAAACGACAATGACTAGCGATATCAACAAGTATTCTACTATTGTTAAAATTATGTTGATTCATGAATTATAATTATTTAAACCTGTTGTAGCATGAAGAGAGATCTTATGGTTTTTTTATGCATTTAAAATTAGTGTTTTATGGGATATTGGAATATATGTTAAAACTTGCTTATTTTATCAGTTTACTAAAAATTATGCATGACCTTTAGTTGTATTTATCAAACCCCTTGGAGGGTCGTTACAATAGTAAACTATGGTCCTTTTCTATACTATGTCATAGAAATTTAAATGAGTGTTATGTTTTATGTAGTTTTGCTTCTTAAAGTATGTTACAGAAAATATGTATTGGGTATAGGGATTTGAGAGTGTTGGGAAGCGGGGGGGGATATGGGATTCCACCTTCATGTGGTTGGCCCTATTTAGTAGAGAATACATTATTGTTGATACAGAGAGAATCTCATACAGGTATTCACCTTTTGTGTTCTATGAGTATGATACATGTCTGTATGCATATTTAGTTACCAATTTATGTGTGTGTGTGTCTATATATCTATATTGTTTCATCATTATTTTTGCAGGTATTCATGTGCAACATAATGCAACTATAACTTTCTGTATATCCAGTGAATTCGGTGAGTAAAAGATATAGGCTTTTTATTCATGGTTATGGTTATTTAATGAACGTTTTGTTCATATGTTTTAGCTAGCTAATTATGCAGTACATGACTTAATGGTATTTGTTCAATTTATGTGTAGGTATGTTTCCTAAATAGTCATCATTAACCTTGCATGCTTGTGTTTGTGTGTAAGGTAAGTCATACTTCAATTAGAGGTTTAAAAGGGTAAAATTATTAAGTTATGAAACCAATAATATATTTTCCATCTTGACTTTGTATAAAATTGCCATTGCACCTCATGGTATATTATATTAATTGCTTTATGTGACATACCCCTCAAATTCGCCTGCCTTTCTACCTTGATAGACCCCCCAAAAAAATACAATCCACTTAATAATCCCAATTGGGTCCTCAAATTGGTTTCTCTAAGTCAATTTCCTATCTACTATAACTTAAGTAATTGTTAAAGTTAACAAATTTTAATCATATATCAAGTGATTATTTCACAATCTACCCCCAAATAGAGGGAAAGATGAGTTTCTCTCCACCAAGTCTCTCAAGTAATCATTTATTAACTAGAGTCTCCATGCCTTGTAACAA
This sequence comes from Pseudotsuga menziesii, assembly GCA_001517045.1. Classification (NCBI taxonomy): domain Eukaryota; kingdom Viridiplantae; phylum Streptophyta; class Pinopsida; order Pinales; family Pinaceae; genus Pseudotsuga; species Pseudotsuga menziesii. Next base: position 120,381 of record LPNX010597407.1, read on the forward strand.
TAGATATAATATTACATCAAAATAGAGTCTCGTTATGTCTATTGAATATTACATCAAAATATAATATCATTAGTAGGATATGTTAAATTTCAACATTTGGTTGGCCTAACATAAATATTGAATGTTACTAAAACAGTGTAAAACTTGCTCTAGTGAAGCACATGACATAACTCCAAAGAAAATGCTGCAGAATGTTTGATATTCTATAGTGATTTTATAACATTCATACGACATTGTACTATAGACTTGATCATGCTTCATACCTCAAAAAAAATTACAACCACTAGAAGAGAGATCCGAATCAGAAAACTACCAATGTAAAACAAGAAATTTTAAGAAACATTATTCTGTTGTGGTAATTGAAACTTGAAACCTTAATCTACTAGTAAATGTAATTTGTTGCATCTTTCTTAATTTTCATATATTTCTTGTATAATTTTCTACCCCTCTACTTGGTGACCCATACCCTACCTGTTTGGGTTTCAATCTGCATGGTTTTCTTGCCACTTAGAAGGAATGGCTTTGAAACTTGTTAATACCTCTTACAATTGAAAAAGAGTGTTAGGAAAGGAAATATCCTGAATTTTTACCCTTTAGTGAGTCAAAAACTAAATATATTAGGGAATTCAAGTATAAGTTTGTGAATTGTAAGGAAAGTATGGGATTTGAAATCATAATTTTGCATTGCCACTAATACCAGATCATGAGACTACCATGGCATACATTCACTCCTTGGATTTAAATCTTGGGTACAACCAGGAAATGCTTGGAACCTACCAACAAAATTTTGACATTACCTAGCTCATGAAATTAGGCTCTCAAGTAGGGTTAGATATGCAACATAACTTTTGAGGGTTTCTATAGGTTTCAAAGATCCACAATTTCAGGGTCACATTAAGCACTTTGTTCATAATTCCCACCCTCCTGTCCATAATTTATCACTTTGTGTTGAATGTAGCACAAAGGGTGTTTGTCATTAGTGAATCCACTATTAGCATGTCTATACCTTTTTTTAACCATAACGAGTAGAAGTTTTTTTTTTTTGTAAATAAAAACATTATATTACTGCACAAAGATTACATAGAAAATATAAACTGGCAACTTTGATGGATCTTAGAGGACCCCAACAGCTAGATGTTTAGTTCATAACACTCCCTTTCCTCCCTAAAAACATAACCACACTTGTCCAAGCCAAAATCCCCAAGTATTTATTCCCCCCCTTAGATAGTTGATCACCCCATCTATAATACCGCTATTACATAATAATATTCAACGTATCTAATTGAGAACCTTGGAAATATACCTTATACAGATACAAAAATGAAATTTCATAACAATAGATAAATAATTGAAGATACAAAGCAGGGGAAAACTAAACCACCACAAAATAAACATATCGTAGTTGCATCATCCTCATCTAGCATACCAAGAGAACTGTGAAAGCCACAACAATTAGCTGGGTATCCTTCTAACTGCAAACCCTCATGACATACTGACACCACTTGTAGAGAGCTAGAAATTTCCTCTTTGTCCCAGATGAACCAACACCTAAACCAACCTCAGGAGGGGGGTAAAACTATAGCCCCAACTTTCTCTCAATTAGGTCAATTTTTCGATACATCAGTCTACAATATGAATTGTGCTCCTTTTAGGCCCTCACAAGATCCACGTCCCCTCCATATTTATTATCCTATTCCATTAAAATGTGGTACATGAGGCCCTTCATGACCCAGTAAGTCGTAATGATATTTTTGCACGTTGAAATATGTCATACCATCGATCCAGGGTCTTGGATCCATTCTACAAAAAAACCCTTCATATCATCAATATTTATATTCTTAAACTATTCCCACAAAACATTCTCAACCCTTTTGATATCTTCATGGATAACCACAGTAATACTATCCCGAAATAACTTGGCATCTTGGTAATCCCACTTTTGTTCCTAGGTAACCTTCACTTGCTTCCACTTTTGTCTTGATTTTTCCATATTTTTGGGTTTCCCCCCCTTGGATCCATATCTCTCTGTATTCCTATATTATCCTACTCAAAACACCAACTTTGCTTCTTTATGACTCTCAAAGTCTCACTTAGTACAAAAATGCAAAGGATAATATGGTAAGTATCATAGTTTCCTCCTGATTTTATAGAGCTTCCCCAATGATGTTAACCGATGATGCTCATCGTGAGGATTTATTTCATCCTCCTATACAGGATGATCCTAGTTGATCACCTATTACCTCTCACTATGGCATGGGTATTCATCCTCAGTTTGAGGATTCCTCCATAATCCTTCTTCATTATCACCTACCATGGAACTTAAATGCATTTCTTATCGGTCCTATTGTGGGAATGCACTATAACACCTACTTCCATATAATGGTAATTATGATAGGTGGCATGAGTACTCTCCACATGTGTCCTTCCCCTTCCATGATAATTCCCCACATGACTTCTCTCAATACTATGACTTCGTATGTCTTTATTATCCATCTCCTTACGCTCAGAAATCCAATCCTGGGCCTCAAAATTCACTAGGTGTCCTTCCCTTTGTTGAATTTTCATAGCATCCCAAACACTGGATAGGTGGTTAACCAACTTTTTTCCATCGGGTATAACATAGGTGAAATTACAACCATGCAGTACTAACAACTGGGCTTCTAGATGTTCCATTCTACATATCATTCGTCATCTGGTATCCACCTTGGAAGCACCTTTTCCTTTTTGTATCTACTTCGTAAGTTGAAAAATGAGTCTTGAATATCCTTCGATTATCACTAGTTCCCAATTAAATATTGAAATCAAGAACAAACCTTAAATCAGCCCCTCAATATCAGCCACATTGTTGGAATTGTGGCCAATGTATCCATAGTACAATTGAATAATGTTTCCATCCTAATCCCATATTACACCCCCAAACCTCACTGACCATGGATTACTCTTTGAAGCTCTATAAAAATTAAGCTTAAAAATCCCTTCTGGGGGGGTGTCTAGACCTGCGGACTATATTAGATACACCTCCTTGGTTTCCCAGTATCCAAACTACAGGGACTTCACTTGTTGACCAATATCCTATCACGTTAGTTCATATTGTGGGTTTTAAAATTATAAAAAATCGAACAAATATATTGCAAGTATTGGGGGGATGAGGGGTTTAAGGTGGGGGTCGGTAGGGTGGTTTATAAGGATTAAGGTATAAAAAGGGGTGGGGAGGAGGTTTTAAGTATTGGGAGGGGGTTTCAACAAAAATATTTTGGGTCAATATCTCTCGAAATTAAGGGTATTCTTTAATATCTCACGATCGCACGTGCTATGTGAGAGGTTCACTAAGTGAAGTCCCTGTGATCCCAAACCTGATCCACTTTATTCAGACCCCATTCATTTATGATTATGGTTCCTTGATCATTCATATCCCAGTATTTGTCCACACATTTCGACATTTTAATAGCTTCTTGGATATGTAAGGTCACATTATTCCATACTTTCTACTGATTTGAATTTGTATCCTAACATATTCTTTGATTCCTCTCTCTACATACTTCATAGAGAAAAATCAAGGGAACATAATAAAAATCTAGGATACAATCGGGTTCTTCAAGGCCTTTGTATCCCACACTCTGATGGTCTAATCAAAATGCCCACAAATACCATTAGATCATCTAAATATATTTTCCTCTCTATCCCATAAGGTAGAAACAAAGGAGCAACAATATAGAAAATGGTTCATAGTGTCCTCTTCTTGGTAGCATATTTCGCCTATAGATGGGCCTACCATACCATGCTATTTTAAGTTATCCTAGGTTAAAATTTTATGGTGCATGAACAACCAGTTACCACATAAACATAGCCAATTTGGGCCATGATTTTTAATTCCACGCCATATTTCATATAGCCTCTTCTTGTTGCTCCCCTTTGTTCATTCGCGTATCATAATCCGCCTTGGTGCTAAAAAGTCCTTTTGATAGGTAGCCCTATATCAACTTATCCAAGATTTGTTGGACCTTAGTGCATCATTATTGAAGATAACCCCTAATCCTAGGGATCTCTTCCTCTGGAAATGTATTCTCCCACCACTCTAGTGGTTTCCATTCATGGAAATATCCCTTTTCCTCTCCCCCTTCCCAAAGTTGGCTGACTTTGACCAAGCCCAGTTCCTCAGATATGATTCTACTTCTATGGATGTCATATTTCATTGTCAGTTTAGTCATTTGTTTTCAGGTATCATTCCAAAATTATGCATTTCCCCCTTTCTGAATTTTCCATAAACTATGACCTTGGATAATGTTACGACTTCCAAAAGCAGTCCTCTAGATGTGGGATCCTAGTTTATCCTCATTATACTAAATAAGATCATATTTCTATTTATTTGTGGCATGCTTCATATGCCAAAAAATTTCCTAGGGTTCCTCCTTATGGGAGACCCAGTTCTACCAGATCTTTGCTCCCAAAAACTCATTATTTTTCCCTGGGTCCCTAATGCCAATCCCTCCATGATATTTTGGTCTAGAGACTTTCTCCTAGCTGAGAAAATCCATTGTTTATTCAAATTCCTCCCCCCCATAAAACATTTCATTAGATACTTCTTAGATATTTGAGGACAACCTTTGGGGGTGCCATAATTGAAAACATATAAATTGGCATTACTTGAAGAACTGGTCTTATAAGCATAACTCAACTAGCCAAGTTAAGAGGTCTCAGGGCCCAATTAGTAATTGTCAATCTCATTCTTTCCAATAAATCATCCCATAACACATTCTAGATTACCCCTTTAGCCACGGGGGCACCCAAATATATGGATGGAAGGGAGCTCCATTGAAATCCCAATATCCTTAGGATACTTCTATGATAAATCCTAGGAGTGTTAAAGAAAAAACATGTGATTTCTCATTATTCACCTCCAATCTCGATGCTTTTGAAAAAATATATAGGCACTTATTAAAAGATGTGGATTCTTGAAATAAGGTATGGCCCATGAGTGTAGTGACATCCACAAACTGTTGATGTGTTTTCTTGTCATCCCCATTATGGATATTCAACGCTTTATGGATATTCAACTCTTTAATCTCCCTCCTTTCCACCATTTTATTAATAAGCATGTTCAATCCTTTAGTCATTAGAATAAACAAAAAATGGGATAGATGATCCCTCTGACAGATACCCCTAGATGACCTAAACAAGATCATTGGGGACCCATTAATAAAAATGAAGAAGAAAGATGAGGAATTCAAACTCATAATCTAAAGAATCATGTCCTAGTTAAAGCCATAGTCTCTAATCATCTCCCTCCTAAATTTAAAACTTAATTTATCATAGGCCTTATATATATCCAACTTCAAAAGCATTCCAAGATTCTTAGTGATTTTTAAGTAATGAATCACTTCATGAACCAGGATGATCCCATCTAAGATTTGGTGGCCTTCCATAAAGTTAGATTGTTCTAGGGCAACAAAAATCAGGAGGATGGGTTTGAGTCTGTTAGCAACAAATTTAGTGATAATTTTATAAATGAAATTACATAATGAAATCATCCTAAACATACTTGGACAAAACCCTAGCTGACACTTAAAACACCATCTCAAAATTTCAAACACTATTCCTCTGCACTTGAATATTAATGCTACATATTGGAGATCACCTACTCTTATTTGACACACCGTCCTAATGATGAGTTCTGATGTGGACTCGAAACGTCGATGAAAATCATGAGATCTGTGGAAATTATGAATATTCATTTTGAAGCCAATCCATTAGAGTAAATTTGAGGTATAAAATGGGCCTCCTAAGGAAAATAATAAAATAATAGTTATTAATTTTAGAGGAAGAATGAAAAAAACTACTTTTTGTGTTTGTATTTTCGACATATCTCCCTGTGTTTTTACTAAAATTCTAAGCAAAAGAGCTCGTTGGATATGGAATTTAATTCTGCATCCAACAAGTACCCACACTACATAATTTTAACAGACCCTGGTACCCCAAAAACAAGAAATACCTGAAAAAAATGATGATGATCATGTTTTTTTATATATTTCTTATTTTTGGGGTAGTCAGTCTATCAAAAGTATGTAGTGTGGGTACTCATTGGATGTGGAATTAAATTCCTCATCCAATGAGCTCTCCCACTTGAAATTTAAGTAAAAACACAAGGAGATATGTCGATAATACAAACAAAAAAATTAGTTTTCTTTTATGACAAATATGTCAATTCAACCATTATGGTTGACTCATTTTATTGAAATTCTATTGCTTCTTGAATTCCAACTCACAAAATTTATTGTTGGCGTGTTTTCTTATAAGGCCCATTTTAGACCCCAAATTTCCTCTAATGCACCACAGAAACCCGGAAATAGAGAACACCATCATATTTAGCAATGAGAGTGAGGAAAGTAGCATTGAATGTTTGGAGCACTCCTTTGTTATGTATGGATTCTTCGACAATTTGTAGGAAATCCCACTTGACAATGTCTTATAAGTGATGGAAAAACTTGGTAGTGAATCTGTATGGTCCCAGATCTTTTCCATTTATCATTTGATTAATTTCTTTGTCCACCTCTTGTAATTCCACAGGTTTACTCATAAGACAATTATGTTCTTGGAGACACACTAGCAAGCATATGTTGACTGCTCCGTGGGATATGCTCATACCTATCCCTCATATCCTCCTTCATATTATTACCAAATAATTCAATCAACTCCTTCTCCATATCTTCCCTTGTTTTTGGCACCTGCCAATTCTCCCTCTTGAGGTAAGACAACCTGGATCTTTGTTTATTTTGTACCACCAATTGACGAAAAAACTTTGTATTTCATTCACCTTCCTAAAGCCATTCGTTTATCACATTTTTCTTACAATATATTTCTTCCTATTTTTCCCTAGCATAAATCCTTTCCATAGTGTCCTTTTCTATCTTTTTCATCTCTTGATCATACCAATCATTCATTCCCTCTCTTTCAATTTCTTCAAGCTACTCCATCAGGAACTTTTTGTCCTCGAAAATGTTATCGAATTCTTCCTTGTTCCATGTACGTATATTGTCCTTCAGAGATTTCATTTTTTGTTGGAATTGGTACATTCTTGTTCCCCTTGGGGTATCCAATTCCTCCCACTATTTGTGGACTAATGATTTGAAATCTTTATGTTCCAACTAGAATTGTTCAAAGAAAAAAATCATCTAACAGGTAGGCTCGTTCCTTCCTAGATGAGGCTAACAAGGAAATGGTCAAAGATAGCCGCCGGAAGGACCTAGGTCATCGTAGTTCCCCAAATTAAATAGTCTATTTCATAACATAAATATATCTATCTTTGAAGCAATAAGTTTTTCACCTACCCTTTTATTATTCCAAGTGAGCCATCCATTCCCCATTTCCACATCCACCATATTGCTTCCCTCTATGAGATCTCTAAAAGCTTCATTAGATTGGCATAGGTTCTACCTTCATCCTTTATTTTCTTCTAGAGATGTAATTAAGTTGAAATCCCCCCAATTACCCATTGATTTATCCCAATATCAATAGCCATCTAGGTTAACGTATCTAAAAAATGAGCCTTCAGAGAGTAAATACTTGGTCCATATGTGTTTGTTATGGTCCCCATAACCCTCGTTCCATAGATATGGAAACATGTAGACAAATAAAACCTAATGGCTCATCATTTTGTTAAACTTACCTCCTATATATTCCATAACACTGCAATCCCTCCTGCTACTTTTTGAGCATCTATCGCCATAACCTGGACCCCCCTCCATACTGTGTTTCCTATTTCATTCATACTTTCTTATCCACACTAATTTTCTGGTAGAAAAACTATTACTGACTTGTCCATTCTCAACTTATTTTTTAGAGTCTTTATTTTGCATGGGTGACACACCCCACAAATATTCCATGTTATAATCATCATTGAGAAATCTCAATGACTTCATAGAAGGCTATTGTGATCGTCAAATATTGGACTGATTACACCAATCTAGTTCCAAATTTTGTTATCATTTTCTTATTTTAATTCCATCCCCTCCTTTCCCCCTCTTCTGGTAGCTTTATTTTATTTCCATTATGGGGATCCTTAGCTATACGAAGGTTTGGTAAGGCCCTTGTTTTTAGGATGGTAGCCTATAGTAGCTCAATTGGCTTGCTTGGGACAACAACCTTCCCCTTCTTATTGCATTCTTATTCAATCGCATCTAGATCTAGATCCCCTAAATCCATGTCGTTAGTTTCTTCATGTTGATCCTCTTCCATTAACTCGATATGATATTCTTAATCACCTAATGGAATTGTTTCAGGGTCGGATATTTCATTTAATTCCACATCTTTCTCCCCCCTAGTTTCCTCCATCTCTTCTCCAACCTAATTTAGGGTTTCAAATTTTTTAGGGTGTTATCCCAAAATCCTATCACCATCATGTGATAAGTCCTTTGACATACCTACTTTCCCTGAATCCCAGCACTTGGAGTGGAAATTCATACCATTTGGCAATCTTTCACAAAATATGCTCAGCACCGCACTTTCCCTGTTGTCCAGGAGTAGTACCTTGTTCACACCTCCATCCCTTGTTGTCCACAAGCCGTGCCACCACTTATGAACCTTAGTCCATAAGCGTTTCTTGCCAGAACCGCTCTATCATTGAAGGAGAAACGCAGTACCCTAGGTAAAAAGGGAAAAAGAGAAGTTTCTTGAGGCTTATAGATCATGAGCATCGTGTCCTCCCTTATCCCTATCATTGTGGGTCAGTTTAGCTCGAGATCCCTCATCCTAGGATCTTAGAGGCCACCTCATCCACTAATCTCTCAACCATCCGTATCCATTGAGCCTTATAAATACAAGCTCATATCCATGGTTGAGGGGGAGAACTCTTAAGGTATTGTTATGTTGTTGGCTTGATTACTTGGCCCAAGCCATTGGAGAGCATAGAGAGCTAGAGTCAGAGCTTATGGGGATGAGAGTGTTTGGTTTCATGGAGATGCATGTCAACACTAAGGCTTGGTTGTAAACTTCTCCATTTTTACCTTAATGCAAATTGATTTTCGTCCCACATTATTATTGTTGTTTGATTTCACATGTATGTTGTTAGATTCCTTAGTCACTAACATGGATCAGTAGATTATATTCTGGCAGCTTTGATGTGTTTGTGTGTTTAAGCTGATTGCAGGTACATAGTGTTACTATCGAAGCATCACATTCTAGGTATCTACAACGTCTAGGGAGGGTCTTCAACCTATGTCCTTCATTTGTTCTGGATCTAAACCATTCAAACTGGTGGAACACCTTACTATCCGCAGAAGGTGAAATATTCCAGCTAACAAATCTGGCGACTCCACTGGGGGATAGATATATGTATCAGTTGTTCTAATCTCCCTCAGTTCTCAACTCTTGTCCGAATCTAGGCTCTTTCTCCAACTCTCTTCAGTCAGATCTGCTTTCTAACTTAGTCAATTTGGGTTTGAAACTTATAGATCTATTCAGATATGAGTCATTTCGACCTTTTATGCTCTATTTCCATACTCAATCTAGTAGTTTTTGCCTTGATCTAGTCATTTTCTAACTTGATCTATCGTTCTCTTTGTGTTTTGGTCTTCTCCAAGGAACCGCACCTATGCAGTGTATGAGGAGAGGTGCCACCACCTAAACAGAGTGGGAAGCACGTGGTGCCACCCCTTGTATCCTGTTGGCCAGAAGCGGTGCTGGGATAGAATCGCTTTGTCAACACCTGAGAAGTGCGGTGCCAGGTAGGCATCATTCCAAGGCCCTTTTTCCTCATTTTTTTTTGTAAAAAATTGAGTTGTGTTCCTTTCAGCTCTGCACTGTCAGGCTTGTGTGACAGAATCTTATGCTTGTGGCTTGAAAATTTTATGGTTTAAGATTGGTTTGATTCAGAAATTCAAAATCTATATTAGGCTTTTTGATTGTTCATCTACTTCTATTCTTGTTGGTTGTGTTTGAGAAAGGATTTCTTGTTTTCTGAAAAGCTTAGGGTGTTAGTAAGATCTCTTTTCATTTTTGTTATATAGACTAGAAGAAGGACACTAGATTAGCTTCTAGGTTTCATTTCTTGTTTGCATAGTAAACTTATTTTTCCTTCCTTTAAAAAATAAATTTTTTGACTGAGACTAGGTTATCATCATTGAGCATTGGACATTGGTTCTCTGATTGGATTTACAAGCTTTCAGGATCTTCATGTTTTTTCATCTCTTATGCATTTAGAACTATCTCAATCAAAATAAATAATATGGTAGTTTTAAGTTAGATTTGCTTATGTTTTGAGAAAATTGAAAAAATAGAGTGCATTTGAATATAGTGTGCTTTTTGTTTTTCTTTTAGGAAAAGAGATTCTTCCCCTTCTTATTGCTCTCAGAAAAGAGAAATCAGTATGAAAAAGTACTTCTTGTCTTTGATTTTGTGTTCAAGACTTTTGTTTGGAAGTTTTTTTTGGTTTTGAAACAAAAGAAAATACTCTCTTTCCCTCCTGTAAGTAGGCATACTGAACGGTAACGTGAAATATTTGCACAAGCATACTGCATGGTTTTACCTTTCTGTCAAAAAATCATGCATTCACCTAACCGTCCACTTTAAAATTAACAATAGTTATAGGTTAAAATTTACGTATCAATTGGAGTGATAGGTTAGAGACGTGTTCGGGCATTGTTAAGTGTAGGAGATGTCGTTATTTGTCTGCATTACATCTTGGGACTCGCGCAATTCTTCCACGTACCATCGGTATATCGAATGGCCTTTCATGTACCCTTGAGGTATATAGAAAGGTACTTCATGTACTCAATTGTATATCGGAAGGCCCTTTGTGTACGGTTATGCATTAGACAACACTACTACCGATTCGAGCTCCCACGTACCTTGAGTATATCGGGAGACCCCACTAGGATACCCTATCCATCTGAGAAAATCCCTTTGGCCATCTTTCTTGGAGCCATGCACTAAAAACAACATTCAGGGATATTACTACGCACGTACCCTCCAGGTATATCACAAGTGGCACCTTCTTGAAAATCTTGGTGAGAGACCTGACTTTTTGAACTCCTCCTATCATTTTAAGTGTGCTTGTTTTGACCTATAGCTTGTGTAGGGAATTTTTTTTTGTTTTGGTGTGTTTTCTAGATTTTCAAACCCTAGGTTAGATAGGAACTATACAAACTAGCTGAGTTAAGACAGTCGAGAAGAGTATGGGGCTTGCCACTCGATTTTACTCCTGGTTCAGGAGAAAATCCAATGGAAGCTATCTATCAAGGATCTGCTACTATCTCCCAAGTGGGAGATAATGTGGTTGCAGAAAGTGGAGTGCCATATTCTTCACACTCGCCTCCCTTGGTCCAACAACCTTCTCATGGAAATACCTCGTTCCATTCTCCCACGGAAGGTCATGTTGCCGATACAACCCATCCAGATTATGGTCCCAATGCTCCATTTTGGGATACCTCTATAGGAAATGCCATTGCCTCATTTGGCACCCATTTAAACTCTTCTGAAGATGAAGAAGAACGTAGGAAATACCATGCTACCATTATCTGTGCATAGGAGATTGACAAGCAAATAGATGAACTATTAGGCCCGACACCATCATGTTCCACATCTGTTCCTATGGGATATCATTCACTTGCCAATTCTATGAGACCCATTGAACCAATTATAGATCATGAAGTGAAACCAAAAAACCCAGGTCAAATTACCACCCCTATCACCTCTCATGTTATGTATGTTCCTGATCCTCCCAGTTCTTATGCACCTGGGGCCCAACCTTCAGTTCCCATTTTGTCAGTACCTTCTAGTGTCAGGGGGAAACCCCCAGTATGACCTACGTTATATGGCACCAAAATTGTACCTAATAAAGGATAGACCTCTAACATAGAACCATCTATAGTTTATGTCCCTCCCACCCATACTAATGTGGTTAATCCCCCATCCAGTTTAGGTCAGCCCTTCGGGGCACAACCTGTAACCGTTCAAACTTCTAGAGGTTATGGTTATCAAATACCTATAGGTAATCATCCATCCAATCCTATAGGAATGCCTTATGCTGGAATTCCATACTCTAGTAACACTTTTACGCCATGGGGGCAACCCAACTGGTCTTACATACCAGCTATGGGAGGGATAGCTATACATACTGCGAGAGGTGCCGAAGGACCGCCTTATGGAGGTCCTCCCCTTGGTGGGCCTAATGGTCCCAGAGGATCTGGAAACTTTCCTCCTTTCAGTCCTAGTGGTCCTAGTGGTCCTGGGAGGCCTGGTGGCTTTCCTCCTTATGGCTCTGGAAGGTCTGGTGGCCCTCCACCTAGTGGTTCCAGAGGCTCTGGAGGTTTAATTCCTGGTGTCTCTAGAGGGTCTGGTGGTCTGCCTCTTCGTGGTCCTGGTGGTCCTAGTGGTCTCGGTGGTCCTGGTGGTCCCGATGGCCCTGGTGGTCCTCCTTCGGGAGGCCCTAGTAGTCCTAATGGTCCTGATCCCAGAAATCAAACCCCTGTGAGCAGATTTTATGTTAGTTATTTGTCACAACAACCTATTTTTTAGTCAACTTATGGTCCTACTGGAAATTATATGCCATATCAATATTACCGGTAAGTACAACCCAACCGACAGTTACCTTTCCTAGCAAATTTGGACTTGCCTGACTTGTCCAAGTTGATTAATGACCCCATTTGACACAATCCCTCGTGGCCTCCCATTCTAGTTAAGATACCATTGGATATTCTGAAATACAATGGGAAGTAGGGAGATGATCCAAAGAACCATGTTATGACATTCCATTTGTGGTGTTCTTCAAACTCCCTCATGGATGACTCCATTTGGTTACAACTCTTTCAGCGAACTTTGACTGGTACAGCCACGAACTGGTACATTGAACTCCCACAACATTCGTTTGTGGATTTTGGCTTGTTGGCAACCATGTTTCTTAGAAACTTTCATCTCCCTAATCATTATGAAACGGGCACTGATCTTTTAACTTCTCTGCAACAGAACACCTCCACCCACATATCTAATAACATTCATGAGTGGAGAAGGTGGAGAAGGATTATTAAGGCCCCTATTCTAGATCAGTTATTAGCTGATTGGTTTACCAAATCCTTGTTGCCTCCTATTGCCCAAGATGTGTCTATGGGTGGTTTCGTTACTAAAGAGCAGGTTATTAGTCGGGCTCAGTACCTAGACTTGGTTTATTCCCAATCTGGAACTCTTCATGACCTAATTCCTCAAGCTCCTCGCCCCAACACCAATCTCGCCAAGCCACTAGTAGAAGTACATGTTGATGGGATTGTTGGTTCAATCCAATCCCCATCTACAGTGAAACCTGCCAAGCAACCCCAAACTACCACCCCTACTCCTTCAACTCCTAAGGTTTCCACTGAGGTCAACTCTATTCAAAGTACTCAAACCTCAGGTAATAATAAAAAGAAAGGTAAAAATAGAAACAAAAAACCTGGAAACCAATAGGAGAATCCAAGACCAACCAACAGTGATAATGATAAAGGGAAAAGGAAGGAAAAATATCCCTTTCTGCTATGTGGGGGTGACCATTTTTCAAAGGAGTGTCCTCATCGGGATGAAATCTCCCAATTTCTGAAGTCCAATCCTGCACCTACTGTACTTACGGATCCTTTTCCCTCTCAACAACAACTAATAGACCACATGTCTAGTCAGGGTAACTCTAGTTCATTAGAGGAAATTTGTATGATGTCCTCAGATACCATCAATCTGCAAACTCAAAGTCAGAATTATGACAAACCCGTAGATAAGAAATAATATCATTCTTCTTCGGGGAAAACTCCCTCTACTAGTTCTCCGGAATCCTCGTCTACTGTCCCCTTATCTATCGAGAAGCCTACTCTCGACATGATTTTGCGTCCACCTAGGAGTACTCTCTGGAAGGTTGTCTTTAATCCCAATGCTTGAGCTGATCAATTTTATAATGTAGTTTAAGATCTCGCTCAGGCACCTTGTGTGATGTCTACCTTAGAAGTACTCCAAAGTTGCCCTACACAGTGCAAAAACTTGTTGACAGCATTAGGAGCTTTAGACCTGGATAACACTAACTTGATTCATTTCAATGTTGAGAACTATAAGCCTAGATTACTGCATAAAATTTCTTTTCAGATCATTACAAAAGTAGTGGGAAAGAAATTTTTTTGAACAGTACTAGATGAAGGAGCTTTGACTTCGGTTTTGTCTCTGACTTGTTGGAAGGCTCTCGGCTCTCCCGAGCTTGTAACATCACCTACAACCCTCAAGGCCTTTGACGGACGAGGTTTCCAACCCCATGGTCTCATTTCAGCCCTAGCAGTTGAGTTGGGGGTCAAAACTATTTCCATTAAAGTAGAATTAGTATATTCCCCTTTAGATTACAACCTCCTTCTAGGAAGAAATTGGTTCTATGCCATGACTTTTGTCGCCTCAACAGTATTCCAAACAGTCCAATTTCCACATCTAGGGATAATTGTTACTATTGATTAGCTTGATTTCTGTATGATGAATGTTATGACCTCCATAACTAATAACATCCCCATGTTAGGCCAGTCCCCTCCTCCTTACCATTCGATTGGGGTAGGCATGTTGAAGGATTCATCCCTTATGGGGATTTTTCCATCCACTCCTCCTAGCATGGATACAGCGACAGTCCATATGATCGCCTCATTTGATTATGAGCCTAAGGGTAAAAAAGTTGTTGAATCCACCTCGTTGAGTCCACATGAAGCTATGTATCACACCATTCAAACATTTTCTGATGATCACACAGATGATGTTCATCTAGTGGCTTCAGATCCTTACCATTTTCCGTACTGGTTAGAACCTTATCTTCCTATTCTAGATTATCTCTCTGATACTTTTCCTCCCAATGAGTCCATTATGGAGATCATGAATATGGATGAGCCCATTTGGGAGGATCCCCATCATAGATCCATGTTCCTCCCCAACACCAGTTCGGTTAGTCGTGATTTTGCATCCTTGTTTCCTACTGATATTGTCAACATACCCCAAAGTACTATATTGTTGCAAGATACAGACTCTGAAGGAAACCTTTGCAACATTACTTAGACAAATCTGATTGAAATATCAACCAAGCTTGATACTAACGAGCACGTTCATGTTGGACAGAATTGCTCAGCAGGCGAATCTGAAGCATACAAGGCACTTTTAAAGAATTTCGTGATATTTTTGCTTGGTCCTATGAAGAGATGTTGGGGATTGATCCATCCATTGTGGCCCATGAGATTAAAACCTATCCCACAACTAAACCTGTCAGGAAAAAACTAAGGCAAGTCCATCCTCGAAAGGTTGCAGCTATTCAAGCTGAAATTGAGAAACTTCTCAAAGATGGGTTTATTTATCCTGTATCCCTGACGGAATGGGTATCAAACGTTGTCCCTATCAATAAAAAGCAGGGCACCATTAGAGTCTGTATCAACTTTAGGGATTTAAATAAATCTTGTCCCAAGGAAAACTTTCCTACCCCACACATCTATCAGATTATCAACAACTATGCTAAAAGTGCCATCTTTTTATTTGTTGGAGAAGGGCCCCGCAACTACAGGAAAAGCTGCTATATTGAAAGAAGAAAGTCAAAGGAAACAGTACCCGAGCGACCGAGAAGAGAGAGCTCAACCACTACACTTAAGGTAGTGGTGAAGACAGGAGGGCTTAGCTACCCTCATAAATATAAAAGGAGCAATGGGCTGAGGTATTGAAGACAAAGGACAGAAGGGGAGCGACCGAGGAAGCGGCGCCCATACCCACGATCAGCGCCGAGAAGCGTGGAAGACTTGAGAAAGCTGTGGTGTGACGGAAAGTGATAGTTCAAGTACAGATAGGCCGACTGTTACTGTTAGGGTTTTTGGGTTACTGTTGGGAAAGTCCCACAGTGTTGTAACAGGGCGAGACATTCGGGCCACCTATATAAGCATGTATTTTGTATTATGAAAGGTTAGCTAGCCAAACATTCAGATAGACAATTATCTAGTGGTCAGTTAGTTGTTCTTTGAGTCAAGCTCTGGTTCTGTTGTTAAGTCTGTATTATCTTATTGCAAACAGTAGCTGGCTCCTTGAGCATGAATGTAACAATCCGCAAGGATTGAGAGAGAGAGAGAGGAAGAGTATATTATAAGGAGAAGACAATATAGAAGGAGAAGAGATCTAAGAGAGAAGGGATCCTGGTTGTGTGTGTGGAGTTTCCCAGAATATCTCAAGCTGCATAATAGGTTGCAAAGGAACTGTGTTTACTCTCTCAAGATATAATATAAAAACCAGTTCCCGTGGACGTAGCTTCCCCCCTGGAAGTGAACCACGTAAAACTCGTGTGTTGTGCGACTGTTCATGTGATTGTGTTTTACCTGTTTGCTATCTGTTATCTCTTACATGAATGTTGCTTATTAGTTGATGAATGTATGTATCTTATGCTTTAGTTTATAGCACATAGAAGGTTAAACACAAGTTGAATGTATCAAGTAGCCTGTATATGAGTTTATCAGTGCTTGATTCATGATAGTTGACAGTTACAGAGGAAGTGACTCCGGTATATGAGTTCCGCGAGTTGAGTGTAGTTGATGTTAGCATGTTAAACTGTAGAGGTTTAAGTGAAGTGGTTTAACACCCTTGTGAAGCTGAATAGAGTTATTAGACCCAGGAAGGAGGTCGCAGGACCTTGAGAGTTGATACGCATATTGAGCCTCATTATAGGACATATTACAATATAGAAAGGCGATATCACATCATCTGAGGAGCTGTGGTGTGAGATATCATAGGGAAGGAGCTGAGAAAAAGAGTAAGTTTATGCATCGCCATAGAAGATGTGATGCGATAAGAGTCCGCTCCCTACCAGCGCCAGCTAGAAGGAGAGATCGCCCTTGCAGAGAGATCCCTCTGGCTAAGAAGAGTCACGAGACCCTAGGATGTTACAGAACCCGGTTGAAGACACCTAAGTCTTCAGCCACCCCATATAAGATCACTTCGGGTGAGACTTCAAGCCGTTCTGCAGTCTGTTGCTGAAAGGGCCAGTGAGCTAGGGGTATTGTTGTACATTAAAGTAAACCTAGGTCTGCCCCAGTTAAACCAACAAGATTCATGGATGGCTTCTTTGGCTATAATCAGATTAATATATTACCCTCTGATCAGAATAAGACAACATTCATTTTCGCATGGGGAAACTTTGCATATAAGAAGTTACATTTTGGCTTGAAAAATGCTGGAGCCACATTCCAGCACATGATTTCCTATGCATTTCATGATATTAAACATATTGTTGAACTGTACCTTGATGGCCTCCCTGCTCATTCACAGTGATGGGAGGAATACCCTGGTCATCTTAGAGACATATTCCTGAGATGTCGTCATTATAATATATGGCTCAATCCGCATAAATGTGTTTTTTGCATTGAGACGAGATGTCTGCTAGGATTTGTGGTATCCAAAGATGGCATCCGGATCAATCCTTTGAATATTTCCACTATTTTTGATCTACCAACCCCAACTAATATCCTTGAAGTCCCAAGTTTGCAAGGGAAAGAAAAATTTCTCCACCATTTCGTGTGCAATTTCGTAGAGAAAACGCACGGTTATATGCGTCTCCTCAAGAAGAACACTCAATTATTTTGGGATGACCAGGCCCAATGTGCCTTTGATAATCTTAAGCACGCTCTGACTCATTCACCCATGATACACCCCCCGGATTATTCAAAGGACTTTCTCTTGTATATTTATGCCTCTGCTACTACCATTGCCATGGTTTTAGTGCAGGAAAATATCAACGGTCAGGGGCACGTGATTTACTATGCCAGTAAGAATCTCATGGATTTTGAAACTTGCTATTCACGTATGGAAAAGTTAGCATTTGCCACGGTCATTGCTGTACAAAAGTTTCATCTCTACATTCTGCTCTGCACTACCACCGTATTGGCAGACCAGAACCCGATGTATTACATCCTGAATCATCAAGTGCTCAGGGGAAAGTAATCTCGTTGGATCGTCATACTTTAGAAGTTTGATTTGGAATTTTCCAAAGCCACATCAAAGAAATCCTTGGTCTTTGTCAAGCTTATGTGTGATCTTCCCTATGCTTCGATGGAATCTGAGCCTAGTGATTCATTTCCAGATTAATTCCTGTACCTGATTAACACTACCAATCCTTGGTATGGATATTTGCTTATTTATCTCCAAACACAATGATTTCAGCCACATTTATCCCATGATGATCTCCACCATATTCATCACCACGCGAAGTACTATCTCATCGTGAATGATACCTTGTATAGACGTGGGATTGACTCAATTATCTGGCGATGCCTCACCCATGAGGAGGCTGAACATGTGTTGAATGATTGCCACTCTAGAGCATGTGGTGGTCATTTGTCTGGGATGGCTATAGCCCAAAATATCCTTCGCGCTGGCTATTTTTGGCCTTTTGTATTCAAAGACTGTCATGAGGCTATTAAAAAATGCCCACCTTGTCAACACTTTTATCCTAAAAAGCGCACCCATCCTGCTCCACTTCACCTCATCATTGTCATTGGCCTATTCACCAAATGGGGGATTGGCTTCATGCATTGTAAGCCTACCTCAGCCGGGGGACATGGTTACATCATCATAGCCATTGATTATTTCACAAAATGGGTTGAGGCCATGCCTGCATATGCAGAAGATGGTAAGACTGCCGCTCTCTTCTTGTTCAACCATATCATAGCTAGATTTGGAGTTCCGTAGTCCATCGTTATTGATCACGGATCCCATTTCTGTAATCAAATGATGGAGGAACCGAGTGCCAAGCTAGGTTTTCACCATGAAAACTCTACGTCGTATTATCCACAAGCTAATGGTCAGGTAGATGCCATTAACAAAGTTTTGAAAACTATGCTTCGTCGGATGGTTGGAGATCATAAATCCAACTAGCACCGTGTTCTTTTCTCCGCTCTGTGGGCTTATCATACTTTTGTGAAAACAGCCACTAGTTTCACACCATTCCAGCTTGTCTATGGACTCAAAGTTGTCTTACCGATTCAATGTCATATTCCATCCTTACAATTTGCTATCGAACTTCTCTTAGACACTTCCATGGAGGAAGAAAGACTTTTGTACTTGAGTAACCTTGATCAGACTTGGAGAGATGTTGCCTTGGCTAATGAGGCAGATAAAAAACGTGTCAAGGTGCAGTATGATAAATCCGTCCAACCTAGTGTCTTTAATGAGGGTGACCTAGTCTTGACTTATGATCAGAGATATGACAAACTAGGGAAGGGTATGTTCGAGTCCATGTGGTATGGACCTTTCATTATTTCTAAGGTGTTAGAGAAAGGAGCTTACGAGCTCATTGATTATGATGGAACCCCTTTGGGGCAACCTCGCAATTGGTTGTACCTGAAAAGTTACTGTTCCTAGGTCTTTCTTGGATAGTATCTTGTATATTGATTGACTTTCAGTGTGCTTTTAGTATTTTCAAGATGGTTTTGATTTTAGTGTACACATCTATTTATACCATGTTTTGGTCATGTAGATGGCTTTCTATAGCTTCACTGATGGTGCTTTCCTCCACACCTTGAATCTCACCTCAACTGCTTGGATCCTCTATTCCCCAGTTGAAGATTTGGTCAGTTCAGGAGTGGTTTGTATAGGTCCCGCTACTAATAACATCGCTGAGTATGAAGCAATCATTGGTATTTTGACTAAAGCTGCCTCCCAGGATGTTCGCGATCTAGTAGTCTTGATGGACTCACAACTTGTGGTTTGTCATTTAAAGCATGTTTACACCATTAGAAACTTGGTGCTCCTCCACCTCTTTTGGAGAGTATGTTTGCTAGAAAGATCATTTGAAACCATTACCTATAGGCATATCCCTAGGGAACATAATGTATTTGATGAATCATTAGCTAATTACATCCTAGATTGGCATATTTCCCATTCATGACGTCAAAATCAAACATGGTACATTGTAAATAAACATTCAAAGACACATAAAACTCATAGAAAATGCATTTGCCATTTGAAACATATAAACACCATGTAAAAGTCTGTGTATATATATATACGAAAAAGTTTACAAAAAATAGATCCCGAGATCTCATCTGAAGCACGTAGGATTTCAGGAAAAATCATCATACAAAATCCTGAAGCTATCATCTTTCAGTGCATATCTCATACACTAGTGGTGCTCGTGATAGCACATCAGTGCTCGAGCTACCCTACATAGCATCCTACTAAATCTACCCGATACTCCCACTGTAGATCTCTAATATCTCATCAGGAGGTCATCAATGTGAGCATCTGGGATATCCAAGGTCAACCTCTCCAGGTTTTCCTCTAGCTCTCCGGTGATATCATCACCCCATGGTACAAAGTGGGCTCTAGCTCACCTATCCAATGGAGATGCTCCTCCAGGTCGCACTACTCCAACATCTGCATGAGAATATACAGGTCTCATCACTTAACATAAAAAATATAAAACATCAAAAAACATAAAAACATTTCATCAATTTTAGGGTTTCTTGCTTCTTACCAATGTCGCCCCACTGCCCGCCAGGTGGGAGTGGTAGGTAAGGATCTCCGGTGAAGTCTGAACCTGTGTAAGCATAATCCTCAACCATGAAGATCTGATCTTGGAGCCATCTGAAGAATGGATCACTGAACTTCACCCTTCCCCTACCTGCTCCTGTACGAGTCATGACCTGGACCCACCTCAGCATACGGGGGTCCCATGCTCTCAAACTTCGGAAGACCACCTGAGGTCTCATCTGTGAAACTCGCTTGAGGAAGAAGTAGTCTAAAATGGAGCCAAAGCCAAACTGCTTTAGCTCTCCCTACCGGCACTTAGTCAACTAATCTTTGAATATTGGAAGCATGGCTTCCACCCAGTTGAACATCGTGGGTGCCATGGCCTCTATGGTGTACAGCATGTGTTCCCTAGAATCCTGGTGCACACCCTGACTCCCAGCCACCCTTTGCATAGTAAATAGGATGGTCCATAGGGGCCCATCTGTCACTGCTCTGATGGGGATCTTCTTCCCCAAGGTCCTTGTCCCTGGAGCACAGTGACTATCTATAAGCTCTTGAGTGGTAATATCCCCTCCACGGGAACCTGTCAGTGAGATGGGGACACCCCGTCTCGAGAGACCAGTCAGGAAGTAGATATATTCTACTTCCACTATAAGAATATGGGCCCCCACCTCTAAATACTACTGCTCTAGATTCCACATCCGCATTATGTGTTCCAGTAACCGCTCATGTGACGCCATGATTGGGGTCCGAAAGAACTTCAGGAGCCCACAGTCTCGTAATGCAGAAATACAACCCACATTTCTCTCTACAAAGGAATCATCATTGTCATGTGTTCTTACTTTCCATATCATCATATTTTGAGAAACCAAGACCTGTCAAAAATAATCATAGTATGTATTAGAATCATTCCTAATCATTAAAAATCAAAAGAATGACTTATTATTGCTCATTCTATGAGTTTAAAGTCTCCATAGTCGGCACCTCCTGTGCACAGTTGGAGACAGGTGGTGGCACTGCTTTTCAACTATGTTATAGGCGTGGTTCTCGGGTGGTAGCGCATATCTCGCAAGGGGTAGCCGCGGTGCCCGCTTTTAAGGTTTTAAGGCTTTCCATATGAGCCCAAAACCCCACCAAAACTCAAAATAAATACTATGAAATGAAAGAATAGGGTGTTAGCTATTACCTGCAGCTGAAAATGTTCAAAATGGACGGTGGAAACTCTCGGTATCAGCTGCAAAAGATCTAGCTAAGAAAATGCTCCAAGTGCTCTCCGCTATAGGTAAATAGTAAAATGATTTGATTTTTTACTATTTACATGACTTATATAGGCATTTTTGGGTTTGACATACTATAGTTTTGATATAAAATCATATTTTAGTCAAAGTTTATCTGTCGTAATCCCTTAATGCTAGTTATAAATGCATTTAACACTTGTTTCTGAGTCGATTGCAAGATAAGAGAACTTTAGTAAGAAGCTTTGAAAGTTTGTTTATGGATTTTTCACACTTTCATAAAATGAAAAAGGTCGATGAGCGTTCATTATGACTCTTTGATCAAGCTCTTTAAACCTAGTATCAAAGGTCTGAGTCCATTTCATTTTCTTTCCAGGCTCGTTAAAAATTGACATTGTGTAAAGAAGCATCATGGATTCTTCTTTTCACCTCTTTTTCAGGCTCCTTAAACACGAAAAGATCATCGAGTTCGTTTTTTATTCTTTCCAGGCTCGTAAAATATGACAATGTGTAAAGAAACCTCATGGAGTTCTCTTTAAACTCTTTTCAGGCTCCCTAAATATGAAAAGATCATCGAGTGATCTTTTCTTCTTCATGCTCGTTAAAGTATTTGAAGAGTCGTCCATTCGATGGTAGGTTATCTCTTTTTCGGGTCAGATAGGACTATTTACAAAAAAGGAACACTCGAGCCAATCATGACTAGAAGAGTTCTCTAAGGTATGATTTTACACTTTTTCGAGCCTTAGAGACTAAATCATACGAAAAAGGACCCCTTTGGAGTCTTCTTCTGTATTCTTTCAGAATCTCTAAACATGAATGATACTGATTTTTCTTTCAGTGGAATCATTAAATTAAACATTGAGAGACTCGTTTTGGGAACGAACCCCTCCTCTCTCAGGTTCTTAAAACATATGAGTTTGGACTTGTCTTTCGACAAGCTATATCGAGTGTTTGTTACCCTCTTTGAACTTGTAAAACCAAAAAGAGGCACTCATCCATCATGATGGGGGAAATGGGAAGGGAATCATTTTGTAAATAATGGAAGTTGTTTGTCATTACCTCTGAACATGGCACTTATCTGCACATCATGTCAGTCAATTGGGTATTCAGCTGATCCCCACGATGATCAACTTTCATGAGTCATGTCACCATTTTGATTCTTTCAAAAGAATGCATTTTCCACTGTCACATTGTGTGTTTGTCCCATTTAGTCATGCTGCCAAGTCTTTTTTTCGTGCCACCTGATGTTCAAAGGGGATTTGAAGAAGTTTTACCTCTGCATTCTACACAGTCTTTGTGTCAATATATTTGAGTCAGTCATATGGTTACTACATTCACATCATTGCAGAACTATGTTCTGACTTTCATGTCGTTGATGTGGGACTCATCATGGCCCTCCTTCGACAAGACTTTTCCCGTCGACATCAGCTAATCATCCAGAAAATAGTCTTAGAAACAATATTTAGTACCTTGAGATCTATATGTTTTAATGACATATTCTCTCGCTCTCGACATAGGTTCACATCATTGCCCTTTGATTGATAGAATCGATCGGGTGTTCAACATCAGGACATCTATTTACACTCAGTAGATTGTACTAGAGTGCCTTGGGAATCATTGACATTAATGGTGATCTCCCTCGCACTTGTTAACGGTTCACATCATTGGCCGGTAATCAAGTGGTTTCTACCATGTTTAACTTCAAATCATTGTAATCACACAGATAGAATCGTACTTTATGGAAGACGAGACGAAGACCCTGGGTATTTTCTTAAAGCACTCATTTCTTTTCCCTAGGTTGCAATGGAGTTTTTTATATCTAGCATGGATCCACATTTGTATGGTCATGGCTATGCTCAAATTTGCGTCTATATGACATAGATCTACATTGTATGTCTAGTAGTTATGTCCAAGTTTGAGTCCTCTATCACATGGATCTACGTTGTCTTATAGTAGCCATGCTTGTTTATTCCTCTCATGGATCTGCCTTGTATTGGTCTGTAGCCATGAGTTTGGTTAATTGTGTCTATGAGTCAACATACTGATGTACTACAAATTCCTACTTTACAACATGCTCCAATCGAGCCGACATTTTCACCTCATAGCAACGACTTGTTCTCTCAAAGCTCTTGTTTATCATATACCTCTAAGACTCTTGCTTTGGGGGGCATCCTGTTATACCAAAATCTTGTCACCATCATGTGATAAGATTTTTGACATACCTACTTGCCCTGAATCCCAGCACTTGGAGTGGAAATTCATACCATTTTTTAGTCTTTCACAAAAAATGCTCAGCACCGCACTTTCCCTGTTGTCCAGGAGCGGTACCTTGTTTGCACTACCTATGCCTTGTTGTCCACAAGTGGTGCCACCGCTTATGACCCTTATTCCATAAGTGTTTCTTACCAGAACCACTCTATCATTGAAGGAGAAACGTGGTACCCTGGATAAAAAGGGAAAAAGAGAAGTTTCTCGAGGCTTCTAGATCATGAGCCTCATGTCCTCCCTTATCCCTATCATTGTGGGTTAGTTGAGCTCGAGATCCCTCATCCTAGGATCTTAGAGGCCACCTCATCCACTAATCTCTTAGCCATCCCTATCCATTGATCCTTATAAATACAAGCTCATATCCATGGTTGAGGGGGAGAACTCTTAAGGTATTGTTATGATGTTGGATTGATTACTTCGCCCAAGCCATTGTAGAGCATAGAGAGGTAGATTTGGAGCTTATGGGGATGAGAGTGCTTGGTTTCATGGAGATGCATGTCAACACTAATGCTTGGTTGTAAACTTCTCCATTTTTACCTTAATGCAATTTGATTTCCATCCCACATTATTGTTGTTGTTTGATTTCACATGTGTGTTGTTAGATTCCTTAGTCACTAACATGGATCAGTAGATTATATTCTGGTAGCTTTGATGTGTTTGCGTGTTTAAGTTGATTGCAGGTACATAGGGTTACTATTGAAGCATCACATTCTAGGTATCTACGGCGTCAAGGGAGGGTCTTCAACCTCTGTCCTTCATTTGTTCTTGATCTGAACCATTCAGACTAGTGGAA
The DNA here is from genome assembly GCA_001517045.1 of Pseudotsuga menziesii. NCBI lineage: Eukaryota > Viridiplantae > Streptophyta > Pinopsida > Pinales > Pinaceae > Pseudotsuga > Pseudotsuga menziesii. The sequence continues at coordinate 145,146 of LPNX010597407.1, forward strand.
CACCTTACTGTCAACAGAAGGTGAAATATTCCAGCTAACATAGGGTTTGGTCCTTTTCTCCCGATTATTTATCTATCTGGGTCCTCATTTGTATTTCACCTACCTTTTGTTTTCATGTTAGCAACCTGGGTGAACCCATCCTCATCACTATTAGTCATTTTCTCCACTTTAAGACTCTTTTTGCTGGATACAATTCTGAGGGCATTCATGGATCAAATTCCCATATTCATGGCATTGTCTACATTAAAATGGTAAATTTTCATAATTAATGGGTTGCGTCCAATCCTCAACATACCATGTTAGTTTTATTTCTTCATACATCTCCCTTGATAGATCCATGTAGACACAGATCCTTGTGAAGGATTTGTACCTGTGTTTCTTTGTCTGGTCAAAAGCTTTCACAAATTTTCCAAGGGAATTTCCAATATCCTGAAGAATTTTGGGTTCCCAATATTCACATGGGAGAGAACATAAACAAATCCACACAATAGATATGCTCATGTCCTACTTGTCCATATTGAATGTTTCTTTCAACAGCCTCAAATACAAACCAACAAAGTAAAAGAAATAGGTTCCTATGTCCATGATATGATCTTGATCTTCCTGGTTGAAAAATATGATGGTAAAAAAACCCTTCAAACTGAAGTTAATATCATAATGACCTCGAAGGTTCCATGTCTCCTTTATCCACTTGAGAATATCTCTCTCCTTTGTCCATATTCCAATCAATTTACCAATCAAATCCTTTTCTTTTCATTGCTCCACTTGCTCACCCATATCTTCTGGTTGGATCTGAAGAGAAGGGGTTTTTGTTACACGTAGCAGGAATCATCCCTTCCTTTAACCCACTACATTTTTTTCCAAATTTCCCCCTTTGGCCCCATCACGACATCCCATCTCTCCATATGGAGGGTTCTTTACTGAGCTTCTTCTATTGCAATTCCTTTTCTAGCATGGGGATGGGGGGATCCCCCTTCTAGAATTACCATACTTGAAAAAAACTAGAAACCCTAGCCCATGAACCTCAAATGCTTCGCATCCATAAGATCATAATCCTATCTCTTTGAAATTGGATAATGAGTAGAATATTTTATATTAAAAATTTGGCATGTCCATTATTATGGAAATGATTGCATGTTACCTTCTTGTTGGATCGATTGGAGGTATTACTTGGGCTCACAGTTCTCTCAACTTCTTGTTTTCAACTAGTATTCATTCATTCTTTGAATGAAAGGGAATATTTCTTGCATTTCCTCTAATAACAACTAAGTCATATATTTCTACTATAGTTTACTTATGTATGGTTTCTCTTTGCAATAACATGTTTGAAACTCATTTTAGCATCAACTGATTTTCAACATGACGAAAGTATGCTCAACATATAAGCTTTGATACAATGTAAAAAATCACAAATAAAACATTACAATTGCTAAAGAACAATACATAGAACAACTTGTAGAACATGTAACATATTCTTCTTATCATTCTTACCAATTGGGATCATAGATATTACCTTTATATAGTCCATTGAGACTGCACTACTACAACTACTACATGGATAAAAAAATTCCTAATTAACTCAACTTAAAGAACTGAAAGCACTAAATGAAGTAACAGTTGTAAAAACAAACTCATGCAAAAATACTCAGATGAAGTTTTTAGAGTTAAGAAAAACACTAGATCTACACAAAAGTAGTAGCTTACAACTGTATTTCCAACAATATATTCATTTTTTGACAATGACATGCACCGCTAGGGATTATGTGTTTAGTTATTTTACCTAGTTGAGAATTATGTTGTTGGTTTGTTGGTTCCTTTCTATACCTTAGATAGGAACAGTACACTCAAGTATTATTGTGCCTTTGGGACCTATGAGTAGCTCTCTAAATATTCTGACATATCCTTAGTATAACCTTCTAATGTAAATCAATCTTTCCACTTCCATTCATAAAAATCTAATTATGTCTTTCAACAATTTAATCGGTTAGGTTCCTCATACTTAACATCAATGCATTGTGTTTCCTTGGATGCATAAACATTAACATTTTACAGTATTATTATTAACAGAAGTTAGTTGGTTGAATGCATAAAAATAAGAGGAACTAAATACCAATAATATTCCATTCTACTTCAAATTGAATAAGATTAAAGAAACAAGTTGTAGACCAGTATATATTCGCCATATAACATTAACAAAGATAAACAATGAATCCCCATTTGTAAATGTAGGTACTGTAATTGCATAATCATAATTTTAAGTAAATTTAAAAGGAGCAAGAATCCTCATCAAAACAACATTACAATAAAAAAAATAGACACCCTTCCTAAGAGTCCATCATCTTGCTGTAGAGAGAGAGTTTGCATGTCTATGAAATTTGAACTCATACGACTAGATTCTATCTCATACGTATTAAAATTATACTGCTTAACAAACTGTCCTAACAAAACTATATAAGAATGGTGCATATAAAATTTAAATTTGGAATGACCATGTTAGCACTCAGAATCATGCCCAAGGCTGTGGGAAGGCGAACCCTGAGGTAACAGTAGAACCACTTTAGGAAAGGGAGTTGGATTCTCCAATTCCAGAGAGGGATCTGTCACAGATGTATAACAAGGCCAGACATAATGTCAGAAAATGGATATCAAACATTTGGTGGTCAGAAACAAAATGAATATATATCAAGCTATGGAGTCATAAATCCCAAGAAAACAGAGCAGTTTGCATAGGAAAATGCTTGCAGGAGCAAGGTATTTCTTCGATCACGGTCGTTATGTTTGGGGTCTGGTGGGAAATGTAGAATGATGACATTCCACTAGCGTAGAACACCGTAGGGATGAATTCCATGCCAATTTTGGAAGAAGTGTTTGGTGGATATCGGAGACAATGGAAAGAGCATATGAGTATGAATTCCTAACCATTATACACTAAGTCTACCATATGAAGAAAAACATAATGTAAAAGATAACAGGAAGCACATGCACATGAGGAAAATAAAATCACAAACTGTAATTTGGGAAACACACAGGAATTCCTACATTCATATAACCAACATTCAACTTTGTACTTGTATTAATTCAAAAAATATTACAAACACAATAGTCTTGAAAATTCAAAACCAACCAACCCTTTCTCCTTCTGTGAGGCGCATATTTATAGTGTTTGGGCCCCCGATACCAACCTTGAAATGGGGCCAAATTAGTTACAAAATTGGCAACAAATTGTATCGTGGCATCTTCGCACGAGCGGTATAAAACAGAAAGTGATGAGGGTAACGTCTCTACTGGACCTCAAGAGGTGTTACGTCTTCAAAATATCAGCTTGCCTAATTACTACATACCTATATCTTCGGTTCTAGTCACTACTAGAGCCCATCATTCTTAGTGTAATCTGTGTTTGGACTTGCTATAGTTTTCAATCACTTTCCATTGGTTCATTGTGGGTATCTCCAACTTTACCATTTCTTCTTCTAGCACTCTTATCTCTAGGTTCTCCAGATAAGGAGTTGGTAACCTTGTGCACAAAAAGTTTGAAATCAAATAGTAGTTCAAATTCACCAGACAATTTTTTGACCACAGTCTTACCTGAAAGCGAATGCTAAACCATGTCCTCGAATTTCCTGTTTTCTTTCCTGCACTCAACCAATCTATCATAATACTCTTTATGGGGCATCATTGGTCCCTTTTATTCCCAGAAGAAAGGGAGTTCCCTTTGGACAAAAAGGTTTAAACAATGCAGCAAAGTCGTCATCATGTTTGAGCATGAAATTTCATTTTGCCTCGACCATATTTAAGTGGCGGTGTTTGTGAACCACCCTTCTAGCCCATGTGATGAATGGGATCCAATCCCAGATGTTTCCTCGTCTGATGTCTTCATCTATCAAACTATTCAAGAAACTTATTGTGCCTTCAACTGTGTCCAAGGGACTTTTGTGCAGGTCTAGCTTCGCTGTCTGGATGTGTTTTTTGGCTACCTGTACGGTGTTTTCCTTATCTTGAATAAAATCCAAGTATGGTCGTACTTTGGTTTCTGCCACTATTATCATGTCCCATATGAGGTTCTTCACCCCTATAAGAGTGTTTTGGCCTGAAACTTGTTTCGTTAATTCATTGTTCTTATCTTCCAACTCTTTGCAACTCTCTTCCACCTTCTTCCTCAATCCTTCTTTGACATTAGCCATGTCCATCAAATCCTAATTTTGTTTTCTTAGGCCAGTGATCTCTAGAGATTTGAGAGTTACCTCGGACATGGCCTGGGAGAGTGAGTCTACACCATATATTTCAGATTATTGGGCCACAGGCACTGGTCGTTCCTAAGCCTTTTCCTTTAATTATTTTAACTCCCTTTCCAACTCAGCCTTCTTTGCTTCAAAGGCTCATTTTTCTTTGGCCTAGAGATCTGCTTCTTTATTCCACTATCACTCCTTTTCTTCCTTCCTAAGTAGTCTAGACTTACAATCGATCAACTCGGTGTTTAGGTTCTCCTTCTCTTTTTCAATCTCAGTCAATTCAATAGTCTGTATAAGCTGAGTATCTGGGATTTCTAGCTTTTTCTTCAACAGCTGGATTGTACCTTCCTTGTCCTTTAGTATCCTTTATGTGGTGGTACCTTTATCTCCCAGGATGTCTTCCATGTATATATATACCTGGATATTCCTGATCTAGGTCTGATAAGCCTTATTTTCCACCCTCTCCTTTCAAAGCATCTCCTCAACTCTTTTCTTACCACCTGTTAATTTGGATATTTGTAAGGTAGCTTGGAGCACGTCCATGTAGAGGAAGTCTCTTATCCCTTCGTGTAAATTGATCATGTCAGTTTTGGGGACCCTTTTTGGATCTACCTGTAGCTTCTCTACCTTGTCTCCTGTGATCACGACTAAATTCAATGTGCCCTTGGTTGGGTTTGTGATAGTCGCGAAGGAAGTACTTTGGCCTAGAAACTTGACCACCTCTTTGCACAACTTCAATATCTCTTCAAAGGCCCTTTTACCAAGTTCTCTATATTTCTCTAGATGCTCGTCTTTGAACTTGCACTTACTTATTTCTTCTTTAGGAACACTATTGAACGTGTATTCTTGAATTGCAAAGGATGGGCCTTTAACTTTCACAATTTTCTCTTTCCTCTTATCCTTGGCACTCTACACGAGTTTATCTAGTTCTTCAATTTTTTGCTTCTTTGTTGTCCTAGAAGTATCTCCTTCCTCTGCATCCATGGCCTCTAGGTATTTTATTTTGTTTTCCTTCTCAGAGAGGATGGCTAAAGGGGTGATCTATGTGGTTGTGGCTATAATGCAGGAGAGGTCTAGTTGATGGGAGCCCTCCGCTAGTGTAGAGGAGGTTGATGTCTCTGGCATATCTTCATCAGATTTAGTCTCTCCAGGGTACTTCATCCGGTTTTCCCTCTCCACCAATACTGCCACTTGAGCGTGCTCGAATTGCTTGTTATTATTCATTTCCTTCTACTAGAGATGATGTGGTGAGGGTCATACCCAATCGCGGCCTCTAGTGAGAACCCTTTCTCTCTAAGCATATTTTCAACCATCGGCAGGGCTAATTTGCTCTTAACAGTAAAATAGCCAACTTCCCATGGAAACTTGATATTTGCATGCTTCCTGAAGCTTAGAAAATGTTTATTTTTGGCTATCAACTTCTACCTAATTAACTCTAGTGTAAATATCCTCAATGTCAGAAACATCAGTAGGGTGTATGGATGACGAGTGAACCCGTAGACCCTAATCACCAAATTGTCTTTTGAGAGAAACAAATCCCCCACTCTTCTTTTAGGGGATATTTGGAGCAGGATTTTCATGTCTGGAAAAACCCTTGGTAGCGTTTTTTGAAAGAGGAATTTGTATATTGGTGCCATGGGGGAATTCATGAAATTTTAGTAATTATGGTCCATGTCGATTGCCATAACCATTTTCGGGAGCTGCAGGTCGTCATCATTGAAACTCAAGAACATATTCATGAGGAGGGACTGGAACCTGAAGGTTCCCAACTGGCGAAAATTAATCAACCAGGAATTTATGCTTCTAGATAAGAACTCATTGAATTGCAGACATGTGGGTTTTAAGGGCTGACTCAATGCTCTTGATACTATTAGGCTTGAACTGAGGGTTAATATAAGACTCAATAAGGGTTCTGTGACAAACTGGTTGGATTCCACACCTAAGAAACAGCTTGCTAGGGTTATCACTGATTGCATCTCTTCGTTAAATAAGTCGAATTTGATGGGGAAAGGAGGGTTTGACAACTGGATTTTTGGCTTCAAACAGGTTCCTATAAAAGCATATTTTTTTTCAATTGAAGACCTCCGAAAGAACCAGAGTATCTCTCCTTCATTGTACTCACTGGACATCTGGGTAAACTCGGAAGGGATTCGCAAAGTGTGTCATATGTTGAGGTAATTAATGGGACACATCATCCTAGACCTAGACGTGTCCATAATCACACCCTCGAATGGAGAATAATTTCTCATGCACCAGTCTATGAATTGAGGGAAACTAGGGGTTTTCTCAACAGAAAAATAAAAGAAAAAGGAACTAAACACTCCATGAGTGTCGATTCCCTATAATTGAAGATATTTTAGCTTACACTAAGTGGCTTCTATACTATAATTTAGTATGATGGTATCGAAGACCTCAGCGTCTTTATCTGGAAGGGATTCCCCAGTTTCCTGAAATTCAAGGTTTTGAGCCTCTGAATCCTCCATTTCAGCCATGAGAAAACAACTTAATATAGCAAAGACGTACCAGGTTGGTTGACATTTTGCTTCAGAAGCTCGTCCAAGGTGGTGTGGTCTGCACAGTTTGAACCCTCGCTTCTCGATGCTACAAAATAATAACCAATTTGGATCCATGTGCCAACTTTAATACTATTTTATTCCCTTATCTAACCATGTGTCTTTCAAGCTAGATGAAATACTAACCGTAGATTCAGGACCTAAGAATCTTGAGTTGTGCGATCCTTATTGTTGACCTTTTGTACGATCACGTTTTTCCTTCACAGTCTCTCGCGCATCTCCGCTCTGCAGGATTTAAACTCCATCGTTGATCTTTGACCCTCCTACCATCTCACCATCCAAAGCGGATAACTTTATCAGATTTCACACTTTCCAGCTGAGATTTATTTCGAGCACTTATGATTGGCGAAAAATATCTCCACCGTAGATCGGCCTCCATGCTAATCTCCACCATCAAACAGATCCCCTTTTATCGCATTTCGTGAACTTTGAAGTATTATCTCCCAAGTGCACCTTATATCGGAGGAATCCATATCCGTCGTCGATCTAATATCTTCGTGATATCAATTGTTGCAAATTGTCGTGGTTTAATTCATTTCTCCAATTTGGAAGGGAGTCCTTTGATGTGGACTTTAAACTCATGGAATTACTTTATGTCATTGATCTGCGTCAACTTCACATCACAACCATTGGAAAATTCTTTCTCTTCATTGTTCCTCTAACGAGTTTTTTTCCTTTTTCTCCTGCATGGCCAATGCGAGAGGGTTTGTTCTTGACTCTGTACCTTGGGCTTTCTCCCACTTGACGAACTGTGGCCCGTGCAGGCCTCTTTTTTGTTATAAACATTCAAGCCTCTTTCTTGAAACTTTTCCTGGTCCTTCAGATTCCATTACAGCCCCCCAAGGTTCTTATCGTGAAAATTTTCCAGGCCTCGTCTCCTCCCTCACGGGTCAGAAATATTTCTTTCTATTTAGCACAAAATAGGTGCTAACAAGTGGCTCTAGCTAGGAATGCTATCCTCCCCACGAGGTAGCAAAGAACCCGTAGACCAAGTGTCAAATCCATTAGGCAGGCATCTCTACTCTAGACTCTAAAACATTTGTCAGTGTTGCATTGTTGCTGTGTATGTAGACAAAACCAAGAAATAGAAAACATGGTTGTCCTTCTGGTCGAGCTTCAAACACCCTCTAGGACTACCTTCTTATTTACTGAAAACTAGGAAATATATACAACTATGGTACATGTGTTCACTTCTTCACTTCAGGTCAAGTAATGTTTGACAAACCTCCCGTTCACCAGACCTCCTTCCAGTAGGGACCCGTCTTAATGTTGCAGAATGAAAGAATTTTCTCCCCCGTGTGCCACAACAATGTATGGACCTACCCACATATGATAAAACTTTCTATGTTTTCCTTTATCTTCATGGGGTGCATCCCATTTCAGGACCAGGTCATCGATCAAGAACCTTTCCTCTTTAACTCTCCTATCAAAGGTCTTCTTCATTTTCTCTTGATGCACTTGTACGTTGTCGTAGGCTTTGTCTCTCAAATCATTCAACTCAATGATCTGATTTATCCTCCTCTGCATGTGGTTCAGTTCACATTGCTACTCCTGCAGCAACCTCATCACCAGTACTCCTAAAGACACTGGGAAGACTACTTCAGAACCATATACAAGATGGAATGGGGACATTCCAATTGCCCTTTTAGTGTTGACCCTGTCAACCCACAAAGCATACTTTAACTTTGTGTGCCAAGCCGTTTTGTTGTCTTCCAACAATTTCTTTATAATCCTCACCAGGATTTTGTTTAAAGACTCTTCCATCCCATTTCCTTAGGGATAATAGAGGTAGAATGGTTGAGGCTAATGTAGTATTTGTGGTAGAGTTTGACCATATTCTTTGATTTGAAAGCTGCATCATTATCTGTTACTATTCTCTCGGGGAATCCAAACCGAGCTAAAATGTTTTTCTCTAAAAAATTCTTAATTACCTCATTGGTAGCCCTTCTAGTGGGTATTTCCTCGATCCACTTGGTAAAGTAGTATGTAGCCATCAGAATCCATATGTGTTTCCCAGAGGAGTTTAAATTTATCTCCCCAATTAAATATATCCCCCACTATAGAAATGGTGCTTCCACGGATATGGGTTTCAGAGGAAGTGGGACAAGTTTCTTCTTTCCTTCGAAAACAAGGAAATGGTGGCACTTGGTGATCTCCTTACACACACCAGAAAACAACAAGGGCCAATAGAAACCATCCCTCAAAATCTTGTTTGATGTAACTTTCTAGGAGTGGTTTCCTCCACAATCTCCTTTGTGGAACTCTTCTATGGTCTGTCGGGCTTCATCCTCTAGCAGGTAGTTCAAAAGGATACCTCCTAGGTATTTCCAATATAGGTACTCATTCAGAATATAGAATTTCACAAATTTCAACTTTATCGATCTTGCCCTTGTTTTTCTCAACCTTGCTAGTGCCTGTACATTCTGCAGCACATATACAATGTCAAAATACCAAGGGTACGTGGTGAAGCTAGGCGTTACCTGTATCTCAGCATCCAGCTAGAGTGAGTGACTGGTCAAGAAGTTCAGCTGCAAGGAATCACAATTGGACTCCATCATCATTTTGGCCAGCCCTTGACATTTGACCAGTTTGGTGGGTTTGATTTCAATATCATATTCTAATAGCACTGTGATCCATTTCTCTCTTCTCCCTTCTGGATCTAGTTGGGTGAGGATGCCCTTCACAATACTGTTGGGTGCATAAGAGATGATGTGGGAATGGAGGATGTAGACTCTGAAATAATTTAGTGATTTTATCAGTGCATATTCCTATTTCTCCATTATATCATACTTCAATTCCCCATCTCTCAGCACTTTAATGAAAAACTCTATAGCTTGTTCATCGTTTTGGTCATTCTTTTTTGACAGTACTCTAGCAACTGTGTGCTCCAATGCATAGGAAAAAATTAGGAAGTATTTACTGAATTCTAGACTTACCAAGATAGGGGCCTCTGTGAGGGACTTTTTAATATCCCCGAAGTTCGTCCTTGCACCTGGATTCCATTTAATTTCATGGTCTTTCCTCAGCATGTTAGTGATATTCATCAGTATTTCGGCAAAGCTGGGGATGAATCTTCTTAAAAAATTTACCTTCCCGATGAATGACTATACTTCCTTTTTGTTCCTCGGCTCTTCAACTTTTTGAATGGATTTGATTCTTTCCGGATCTATCTTTATATCATCCTTTGAAATGATATGTCCTAACAATTTTCCCTCTTCTAACCCAAAATGGGATTTTCGGGGGTTCAATGATATCCCATATCGTCTACACTTTAGGAAAACCTTCTTCAAATGTTGGATGTGTTCCTTATCAGACTTGGAGTATACAGTAATATCAACCATATAGACTACCACAAATTTTTCCTTTTCTTCAGTGAAGGCTATGTCCATGGAACATTGAAACGTGGCTCTCGCGTTCATGAGACCAAAAGGCATATTGGCGTACATAAACATTCCCCATGGTGTGGCAAAAGCAGTTTTCTCTTGATCTTCAGGAAATACCTTCTCTTGGTTATAACCCGAGAAACCATCCATCGTGGAAATCCTCTCAGACCCTACGACTGTTTGCAAGATGTGGTCCATCTTGGGAAAAGGATAATTGTCCTTCAGGGAAACCTTTTTTATATTTCTGAAGTCTATGCATATCCGAACCTCACCGTTCTTTTTCCTCACCAAAACCACATTTGCGACCCACTTAGAAAACCTTAGTATCACAATGATTTTGGTATCAAACAACTTCCTGATTTCTTTCTCGATGATAGGCAACAACTACAGGTTGGCTCTTCTCAATTTCTGTTTAAAAGGTTTTTCACTTGCTTTTATGGGGATAATATGCTGTATGATGGAGGCGTTGTACTCTTTAAGATCCTCATAGCTCCATGCAAAAATGTTAGTATATCTTTTCACTAGATTGACCTAATATTCCTTCACTTCCATAGGCATCCTTTTTGACAATTTTATGATCTTCGGGTGATTCTTGGTCCTGATGTTCTTATCTTCGACAACGTCCTCGGCAGGCTTCAAATTTGGGTATTTAGCCATGTCATTTTGGTAAAAAAACTTCTCCAGGGGGACTATACCTCTAGGAATATGATTACCCTTGAATTGCACTATGTCCTTCCCCCCCAGGGAATTTCTATATTTCCCACTTTCATCGCTCCCATATTCACCACCTTCAGCATCTTAGAGGTTCTCAAGGTGGCAATTCTCGTTGTCTATTTGGGTGTTTGTAAAATCATCTGATAACTCCAGAAATCTCTTGATCTGCTCATTGTCTTCAAAAACTTGCCAATGTTTGGAGTTGTCAGGTATAGAAGGCCTGTTTCTGACAAGTACTTTATGCTCTTTTTTCCTGGCCACTGGGGTTCTGAATCTTCTAGCAACGACTACCACAAAATAGGCTATCATATCTTCACTTCTAGGGACTACCCTGATTGCATGCTTAGTGAAACAATTGGAGAAAATGTCCCATACTTCATTTCTATAAGCTCTCATCCTGGGATGCTTGGTTTGATATATGTCATTGACCTGATTTATGACCAATTCTAAATCCTCGGTGATCTATATCCTTTTGGCATTCCTACCTTTTAAATCATGCAACCCCAACAACAAAAAATTGTACTCTTTTACAGTGTTAGTGCATTCGAAATTCAACTGGTAAGACGGGATTTCAAACTCTTTGAGGAGAGAAATGATATACACACCTGCGCCAGCTCCGATTTTAGCGATTGAACCATCGAAGTACAAGGTCCAAAGACCTTCCTCCTTTTCTTTTAATTTCAAATCATTTTGATCATCGGTTGGCTCTCCTTTCTCTTCTTTGATAGATGCCGAGATTTCGAGTTCGCTGGGGGAAACGTCATTGAAGAAAATGGACAACCTGAGGTCGGTGTCAACAGTGTATATAGCGTGATTGTCTGGCTTGTTTTGGCTACTGACCACATACAGAGACATTTTTTTGTTGTATATTATTTTATTCCCTTTGATCATAGGGATAGTTGCATAAGACATGTCCATTTGCAGGCCCCCCTTTAACTTGGAAGTCCAGGATCTAGACAATAATACGCTGAATTTGGGAGGAATTTCTGCCATGACCACATCCATTACTATAGTTTCAAAAGGAAATTCTGTCAGAGCTACTACCATATCTTTGATCAATATGAGACATTTCACCTTTCTGGAATCAAAAGAGTACAAATCTTTGTAAGGTCGAGTGACTTCCAACCCCAAACTATCTACCACCCCATTTGGAATCAAATTACGGGATGCTCCTGAATCCACCATAACATTATGCATTATCATATCATGCACATTTAAGCTTAGGTAAAAAGGAGGAACCTCCTCTTCATCTCCATTTTCGAGCCTAGTCCTAAAACTGATAGTGGGAGCGTCATCATTCACCTCCATAATGTCGGGTTGAAAATCTCCTTGGCCTTTAACCATCCCCATTATCTTATCCGTGTATTCCTTATTCCTTAGCAATTCATTGAATGGAATAGATATTTTTACCTTGGAGAGTCCAGTGTACAAGTTGAAAGTAGGCACGATCTTCTCTAATTCTGTAGGTGCTAGCGGCCTAACTTCCTTCATCCTTTCGCCTTTATTTGCAGGTTATTTGCATGGAACCTATTCCTTTATTTTTTTCCTTACCTCTATCATCATTTTGTAGACTCGTGGAGGGTTGATTCAGGTTCATCTTACCTTTATTGAAAAAAATGTCGCTACTCCTCAGCTGAATATTTTTCTTGACCTCATCTATGGTATGTAGGTATCCCAGTTGGTACTGTTCTGATTCCTCTTCGACGTCTTTCATATATTCTTCTTGGTCGTACAAATTATGCTCTACTTCCATAAGGAATATATCGGAGTCTAGATCTCCAAAATCATGGATTTGATTCCTCTTGTCCTGACCATCATCGTAATCTTTGAGAAAAGGTGAATGTATTTGTTGATCATTAGGGTTCCATGGATTTCTGGCCTCCCTTTGTATAATATATGGAGGCTGAGAAGGATTGGGTCTTCTAAAATTTGGGTTCCTGAATTGTGGCTCATTTTGTTCCTTATTCAGTGACCCATTGTCCATGGACAATTTATCCATTAGCTTCTCTATTGTATTCAACATCATTGTAAACTTCACATCGTTAGCGGCTGTAACAAAGGTAGAAGGCCCATCTTCCCTGACTTTCCTTGTCTCCACCTTCTGTCTGATCTTCCCGCTTGCCATCATGTTAGCTTCCACCTCTAAGGAGTCTTGAAACATTGTGGGAAGGTTGGCTGACTTTATTTCCCTTAACAACAAGGAAAAATCACTGTTGAGACTCGAAAGCGTCAGCATACTACAACTTTGCAACACCCGCTAGCAGTTTGATGTCGATAGGAATATAATTATAAGTCCTCATAAACCTACCAAAAAATTCATGTATAGACTCCAAACCACCTTTCTTCAGGCCATTGTACTAGGACAAGACTTGTAGTGGACTTCTTTTATTGTCCCACCTTTCCAAGAATGCAGTATGGAAAGTTGTGAACGTACCAATAGACCTAGGAGGAAAATATTTAAACCATTTCCTTGCCTCCCTTGAGAGGCTCAACAAAAACAACCTCGTTTTCACATCATCATCATCTACCAGGTCCAGATCCTAGAAGTCTTCTAGCCTATCAACACGCTGTCGGGATGTGAAATTTCCCTCCCTGTCATAGAAGGGGAGTCTCTGTGCATAACCTTGAGGGAGGTCATGAAACATGATAGGCATATCTAGTGGGGAAAACCTGCTGGCCATTGGTCTAGGTGGTTTCGGGACTATAGGAGGGACTCAGAGGATAGGGTGATTTTGCACCTCCAGGGGGGTACGGGGTTGAAAGTTTTGGAGTGCGAGGTTTCTAGTCTTCAGAAGGTTTTGCCGGAGAGAGTCTAACAGATATGTTTCCAACCTATCAGGGTTCACTATGGTGCTCTTCAAATCTGACTCTGATTTAGATTTTGGTAGAGATCTTTGAAAGTAAGCTTCCTCTACGAAATTCTGGACACTACGAAATTTTTGGGTAGAGGAATTTTCAAAATGACGGATAGCTAACTGATCTTTTCCTTTATTCCTAAACAGTTTATTGGGGTTATCCAAACTTGGAAATATTTCGGTGTCAGTATTACCTCTTGGTTGAGAGATTTCACTCATGAGTAAACTGGATGACATGGAATTGAGTCACCATGTCATCATTTCTTATCTCAATCATCCTTAAATTCTCTTGAATTGTAATTGTGGAACGATTTGACAACCTTCTGTAATTTAATGCTCCTTTGTAAGTGAATTGATTATGACATCCTCTATGAATAATTATAGCCAAAAGATCCCTTCTCCAATCAAGGATAAAAACCACATGATTCTAGTGGATAGTTTCATAGTGAACATCACCAAGATGGTTAATGTAGCTTCCTTCGATTCCCTTTGTTGCATTTATTGCCAACAAGTATGCATTTTTTTGGGCCTTAGTATGTGGAATTCTATCCAATTTTTTCCATATTCTTACTTGAATCATTACCAAGGAGGAGTTTTGGAGAGGATTTCAATACTTTACATCTTTAATTGCTATCCTTGAGTCTCCTAGTATAAGTACATTTGGTAATTTCTTTTTGATGAGAGTATTTGTCCCTTGCCATAAATATAACAATTATGTGTGATTGTTTGAGGACTTTCCTAGACTCCAGTAAAATTATTCAACAATGTTTCCTCTAGGGTTAAAAAGCCCCCCTACCACACCTGTCGACCCATTAACATCTCGAGACTTGGTTGAAAGTCCTTGGTACAATACTAGCCATGTTAAACTATGATCTTGTAAGAAAGTCTTTAGGACAAGACATTACTCATGTGAGTGATCCAACAAAGGTTGGCATTTGAGGATGACCAACACTCATTCAAAATTGGAGTTGAGGAATCTTTCTATGTATAAAAAGATAAATTTCTAATTGTTATAAAAATATGGGATTATCATATACCCACCACTAGTAATGCTAAATGTGATTCTTTCTTCATATTTAAGCTACAACTGTTTTGCATTGTGCTCATTCTTTATTGTATTCATTGTGAACTAGTTATAAATTGACATTTTTTCATATAGAAACATTAAATCCACAATAGTATCATATTAATATATTAATAGAGTTCATTAACAAACTAATTAGATGAGAAATTTGACAAATTAAAGTGCACACAATGTGGCTATAATGTCTTTGTTATTTGAGAGGTTTCTTTTGCAATACTACACAATTTATTTTTTGGATGAAAAACAATGCAGTTGTAACTTTAAAATTGGTTGAGTAAATGCAAGGTATAATCGTCACAACTAGTGGACATGTCAATAAGTAAAGGTGATTCTGATTCTAATTATTGGGTTTATGGAAGTACCTCTTTCACTCTGTTCACACTCTACTCGAGTAAACTGTGATCTACACTCCAACATGAAAGGAAAGGATATCGACAATATGAGTAATCATGATCAATATTCCCTTGACCTTCCTCCAGAATAGATTAAATTTCGGCATTTAAGTGGAATGGGTTGAACATCATTACAATTACTATTACTTAAGTGTCAATTATGCAAAGAATACGCGATAAAATTTCAACGCGTCATCCACTATTTTTTTATGAACATCTCTTTTCGAACGTTTAATCGATGTTACGCAATTGAGCCAATGTTAGATCTACTTCTCGAAAGGTTTTTTTATGAATATGACATCGACTTCTCCAACGTTAACTCTACTTCTACTTTAAAAATATATGCTTCCAGACATTATACTGATGATCTTCCACTATGTAGACGTATATTTTTCGACGTTCCACCAATATTTATCCTAATTTTTCAATGTCTAATTTTGAAGTTTATGGAGTGTGAGGGTGTCGGTACCCTCACTGTAACTTAGATTACCTATCACAACCTTGGACGGTAGGTAGGTCGACATACCATCCACGTTAATTGGATGTTACAACAACATTGGTAATGTCTCCTTTTGGACGTTTAATTCACATCACTTGGCATCACTAAAGTCACTTTTCCAATGTGGTGTTGACGATGTATGGAATGCATTTTATTAAACTAGCGTAGATCCAAATCCTAGGCTCTATCAAGCGGTCGAGATGGATCAAATCTCTTGAGGTGCAAACCACTTCTTAGCTATCCATTGATTTGATTGAAACCAAAAGACACATCTTTTTATTTAAGGTCCACATATAATTTTATTATTATTAATATTTAATATTATTTATGGCCGACATATAATATTTTTTATTTTGTTAGGAACGAACATTGCATCATTTCCCCACACATGGTTTTAAAACCATTTGCAAGGCCCTCCTAAACCCTGTACAATAAAACCATGGGTTATTTAGGAGACCTTGCAAATGGTTTAAAAACCATGTGCAAAGCCTCCTAAACCATGTACAATAAAACCATGGGTTGTTTAGAATGCCTTGCACATGATTTTAAAACCATGTGCAAGGCCAACATTTTTTTTGGGATAATTCAATTTTGTGTTTTTTTCTTAACCCACATATTTTTTTTACGGATAGTTAATTTTTACTTTTTTATTGTTTTGTTAGGTAGGAAGATTACAACATTTCCCCCATATTAGAATGTTTTTGTGGCCGACATTTATTTTGGCCTATTAGAAAATTTATTTTTTATTAATAAAATTAACTTTACGAAAGTGATATTATTTTTTATTTTGTATTACAAAATCTCTCTCATAATATTCACTATCACTATTATTTTTTGCCGACATGTTACAAACCTTACATCACCTTATAAGATCTCTCCCATAATATTCACTATCACTATTATTTTTAACCAACATGTTATAAATGTTACTAATATTACATCACGTTACAAGATCTCTCCCATAATATTCACTATCACTATTATATTTTGCCGACATGTTACAAACGTTACATCACGTTACAAGGTCTCCCCCATATTGGGCTGTAGAGTGCCTCTCGGCGCAATGAAAAAATACACATAACTATTTATCTATGGGATGACAAGGACATGCTAACGACATCAACCAATGACCATATCCAATGCAAAACCCGTCAAAATGTCATCGAATATCTGGCCCATATTTTGTAGCAGTAAATGGTGAATAAGATGTAGAATAATGTTGAAAATGTGTGAGAATATGTCATTAATATTATTCTATGGTAAGAACGATTAAAATTATGTTTATCACTTGTGATTAAATGTTATTGCATATGCATGTATAGAGTGATCTTATTTAAATTACTAACTTTCATAATCTTTAATATCATTGGGAAACTCATATTTACGAAGAGCTAAAATATGATAATAGTGATTAAAAACTTTCTATAAGATTATCACAAATGGTGCATATATTTATAAATGATATCATAGTTTTAATATTGATGTTATAATATTGATGTGATTATAGATTAGTGGACTATATCATATTTTGAGAAAAATGATTGACACTAATCATTGTTTACTTGTTGCATGAAGATGATTAGTTAGCAGTTTATGTTAAGAATTCTTTGTATATTTCCAACTGACCTTACATTTGCAAATAGTCAAGTTTAAAGATTGGCGATCATATTAAGTGTTTAATGGCACTGAAATGAGATTGATGTTTGAGCTCTATTAACATGAATCATAGTCATGGTATCCTAATCTTCATTAAGCATTAGAACAAATCTCCCCATCTTTTTTTTCCTAAAAATATCCAACGATAAGGAGAAGGGGATGTTACACTAAAGAAACCCATTTCTATTTTCTCTCTATCTACAATTTTGAAATTATGATTTCTAATTGGGGTATGATGAAATGTAAGGGTCATTGTGAAAATGTGAAGCTCCAAATTGGTGGCTAACATTTCAAACCGCACATGTTTTCCATTGACATGCATGGTGGTGATACCGTTCTAGGGATCGAATGGATTAGGAATTTGGGTACTATAACCATGGATTTTAAGGCACTCTTTATCAAATTTACTTAGGCAATGCATACACATCACCTCAATGGAATTTTTTCTACTCATGCTATTTTGTTGAATACGAGTTTTTGTAGAAGCAGACTAGATATGGCCTTGCATTATTGGGCATTTTGGGACATACTTTCTTTAATTATCTTCCAAAATTTTTGCATCTTTACCCCTTTGAGTTATATATGCATGGTGAGTTAGTTACAGATGCATTTTGATTAAAAAAATTTATGGACAATTTTGTTTAAAGTTGTATAGTTTGTTAAGTTATAACTCTCTGGGATACTCACTATCAAGATTTGAAATACCATAATCGTATTCAAGAAAAATAATTTTTGTATTGTTTTTTACCTTATAAAAGTTTACTAGATAG
Source organism: Pseudotsuga menziesii (assembly GCA_001517045.1). Lineage (NCBI taxonomy): Eukaryota > Viridiplantae > Streptophyta > Pinopsida > Pinales > Pinaceae > Pseudotsuga > Pseudotsuga menziesii. The sequence continues at coordinate 163,301 of LPNX010597407.1, forward strand.
TTACTTATGTTATGTTTATTTCTATTTTTCACCTAATAACAATGTTTTCTCTAGATAAATGTAATGTCTATAGGGAGGAGGCATAAAGCCAAGTGTGATGTGTTGCTAGGAAAATCGCACCTCTTGCGGACAAGAGTTGTTCCTCTAGTCTGAATGGTTTAGATCTAGAACAAATGGTTAAACAACAAGGATGGAAGACTTCCCCTAGAGCTTGTAGATATCTTGAATAAGTCCTTTGGTTGTTCTGCGGTATGATGTAAGTGTCTTCTATGGTGATGAATATCCACGGATGTACCTACACAAACACATCAAATAGACAAGCAAGATCAAAGGTACCATAACATAATCCACAGTTCTATACTAGTGACTAAGGAATCCAGTAGTAAAATGAAATGATTTAAACATAACACATTTTACAGGAAATGAACCAACTTTGCATTAATAATGAAGAAGAAAGCTTACAACATTTTCCTTACTATTTTGATGCTCCTTCACATGACATGACTTGTACTCAAAAGCTCCAATTTTCTCCTCCTATGCTCACCCTAGATTAGGCCAGAATCTCAATGCAGCAGCAAAACTTTTCCCTCTCTCAACCATGGGGTATGAGCCAGGTTTTATAGGCCTTGGAGGATAGGGATGGTTGAGTAATTGGTGGGTGAGGTGGAAGGGAGATCCAAAATGGGAGGATCTCGGGTCCAGGTGGTCCACAGGAGTAGGGATGAGGGTTCCACAAAGTCTTCCTTCGCGAAGCTTCATGGAATATTCACTTTTTTCACTTTTTAACTCGAGCACCGCTTTTCCTTCATGTAGACAGAGCATTACCAGGGTAGAACCACTCCTTGATCAAGGGTTAAAAGCGGTGGCACTGCTTATTGTTAAGAGACAATGGGTGTTACTGAAGAAGGTAACGCCTCTTGTATTAAGGGAAAAGGCAGTGCTGGACTCAAATTTGGAAACAGGAGTCTGGGCCACTATCCAAATTCAGAATTTTGGGATTTTAGGGTAAATTCTGATTTTTTAGGCCTCGACACATGATGGTGACGAGATTTATGTGTAACAAAATTTCCCCTAAATCATGAGGATAGAGGGATACGATAGGCGAGAGCTTTGAAAGAGAAAGTTATCACTTCGAGGAAAGACATTGCTTGATCAGAGATTATCATCAACCGAGCTTCTGCAATACATCAATACTTTTTAACTCATAACCAAATGTCTCCTTATCATGGCTGCAGACCAATACAAGGAAGATCCATGAGAGAGATGAAAAAACATGGCTATTAGAATACAACTTAGATCCATGCAAAGAAGACTCAAACTTGGACATAGCTACCAGATATACAATGTAGATCTATCTCAAATGGACACAAATTTGAGCACAACCATGACCATACAAATTTGTATCCATACTAGGACTTATACAAAATACCCCATCGCACCCCGAGGAAGCAATGAGCACTTAACAAACACCCAGGGTCTTCGTCTCGTCTTCCACAAAGTACGATTCTATCCATGTGATTACAATGTTTTGATGTCAAACATGGTAGAAACCACTTCATTACTGGTCAATGATGAGAATTGTTAACAAGTGCAAGGGAAATCACCATTAATGTCAATGATTCCCAAGGTACCCTAGTACAATATCTTGAGTGTGAATAGATGACTTGATGTCAAACACTCAGTCGAATATTTCGATCAAAGGTTAATGATGTGAACCTATGTCGAGAGTGACAAAATTTGTCATTAATGCATACAGATCTCAAGGTACTATCTTTTTTGTTTCTGAGACTAATTCCTGGATGATGATCTAATGTTGACAGGAATAGTCTCATCGAAGGATGGCCATGATGAATTCCACATCAACGACATGAAACTCAGAACAGAGTTCTGGAATTTTGAGTATGTTGTAACCATGGGACTATTAATTCTTGCACATGATCTAAGAACTAGAAATCAAAATCATCAAAGAATAATTGACAAATACACATGAATTAGCAATAATTGGAACCAAAATAGGTTTCCTCTCTGTATCTTTTATAAACAATAAAGGGTTACAATTCCCATGCATGAGCCATAGCTTAACTCAATGAAGAATTCGAATACCTAAGGGACAATTCGAATTCCCATGCATGAGTCTAGCTTAACTGACTCTTTTCCATGCAATACCACTCAGTTAACCACTTGACAAAAACCTTAATTGACTCACCAATCCCTAACTGAAGTTGGAGTGCAATAAATGACTTAATATCAACTGAAGGAGATCAAACACATGTCATAGCAACCAACCATCAAGTGCTAGTACTGCATGACTCCAATAAACCCTGATGAGGTTAACTGAAGCTGAACTGACCATCAGAAGTTGGTGAAGGCGCCTTGTTCACTCCAGTTCATTAAATAATAATAAAATAATCATTAAATAATCATTAATTAATATATTTAATGAATGGAGGCACCTTAACTGACTGTAACTGATTGGTTGAACTGAAAGTAACCACCAGTTAGCAATTAGGTGCATTAATGTCACACAGATCACCCCTGTAGTGCTCCAATTAGCCTCCTTAACTGTAGGAGGCGTGGGTATGACTGGGATGATGGCAATTAATGCTCCACTAATGTCAATTAAACTTAGGATAGTGGTTTAACTAGGCCAATTTGACCGAAAGAGTGTGTATGATGGTAGATGTCTCCAACACCCCCCCTTAAGCTATACTCAGGAAGAGTTAGAAAACATAGATGCATAAAATGCTAGGGCCCTGGCAACTAAGGACATAGGTCACCCTATACAATAAAGCAACTGAAACAATGCTCAAAACAAACTAAGTGAGGAAAAGAGGGAAAACCCAGTGGGAACAAAACCCCCCCTCAAGCTGAACACTGAAAGTAGTCTGGATCACCCTGATGAACTCACCCCCAACAGTGAACGGAGTTAAGTGAACTTCTTTTCTGAAAAGCTCTTGGTGAAGATGTCTGCAATCTGCTCATCAGTCGGGCAGTATTGCAGAATGATGGTCCTATCATGCACTAGCTCCCTGATGTAGTGCATCTGAATCTCTACATGTTTGGTCCTCTGCCTGGTAACTGGATCCATGGATATCTTAATAGCACTCTGGTTGTCACAAAAGAGGACAGTGGACATAGTACTACCAAGATCAAAATCTGAAAGAATTCCTTGCAACCAAACTGCTTGGATGCAAGCATTCACCGCTCCTCGATACTCGGCCTCTGCTGAAGATAGTGCTATGGAAGCCTGCTTTTTGCTTGACCAACAAATAGGGCCACCACCAAACATGAATACATATCCAGAAGTTGACTTCCTATCAATAGAATCACCCGCCCAATCGGAATCTGTGTATCCAACCAGCTCTAGCTCGGAATCTGCGGCATAGTGAATGCCGTAGGTCCTGGTTCCCTGAATGTACTGGAGGATCCGCTTGGCTGCCTTCCAATGAAGATCATGAGGCTGCTGCATGTATCTTGATACAGCATTCACGGCATAACAAATATCAGTCCTAGAATGTGTCAAGTACAACAAGCTACCAATTAGCTGTCGATAGATAGTGCAGTCCATGGGAGGTGTGCTTTTTCCTTCTTCAAGGTTGATCCCTGAAAGGAAAGGGAATGGTGCAGGTCTACATTCAGCCATGTTAAACTTGAATAACAGGTCTGAAATTTATTTTGACTGAGTGACCATAATCCCATCAGAATTTTGCTCGATTTCGAGCCCCAAAAAATGTTTTAGAAGCCCCAAATCACTCATTTCAAAGGCATTGTGGAGAGCAATTTTGATGGCTGAAATGGAGGCAATTGTGCTACCTGTGATCAGTAAATCATCAACATATAAAACAATAATAATAATATGACCATAATGCTGCTGTAAATACACATTTGGATCTGATCTACATCTCTGAAATTTTTGCGAGAGAAGGAAGGCATCCATCTTGGAATACCACTCTTTTGGGGCCTGTTTTAACCCATATAGTGACTTCTTTAGCTTGCAAACCAAATATGGATCAGTGATGTAGCCCTTAGGCTGCTTCATGTATATCTCCTCATGAATATCTCCATACAGAAAGGCTGATTTAACATCCATGTGATGCACCTCCCAGTGCTTGGATGCGGAAATAGCCAAAACAAGGCGGATGGAGTCCATTTTTGCAACCGGTGCAAAGGTCTCATGGTAGTCCACTCCTTGGACCTAAGAGAAACCTTTTGCTACCAGCCTTGCCTTATATTTGTAGGTTCTTCCATCAGCAGCAATCTTTGTCTGAAACGCCCACTTGCATTGAACCAATTTCCTTCCCGGAGGAAGAGAAACTAGCTCCCAAGTAGTGTTTTTCTGAAGAGAATTCATCTCTTCATCCATGGCAACTTTCCATCTCGGATCCTTCCGAGCATGGTAGTAGGATTTTGGATCTGAACTAATCATCAAATAGCAAGTTTCAGAAAGCAAAATATCAGAACAAGAGAGTGCAATACCTGCTCTTTGAAAATCAAACCTGGTTCTCCTTGGATCATCCGAATTTCCAATGTTGTCTCCTGCGGAGGAGAGTGTCTGTCGGGCCCATGTAGGAAGATGATTTTGCACTTTAGGTTCTGATTCAGTATCTGATGTCTGTGGCACACTGATATCAGAAATCAGAGGATCCAAATCAGGTTCATCATCCCCAATTTCATCATCCAAATATTCAGTGGAATAGGAAGGAATTTCAGCAGTTTTCTACTCCACTAGTTCCACCTCCTGAAGAGGCTCATCGAACTTGACACTTCTCTTGATGATGATCTGTTTGGTCTTGATATCCAGTAGCTTGAATCCTTTAGATTCATCAGGATATCCAATAAACAGACATTCTATGCTCTGCGGTTGCAAAGCCCTTCTTTTATCAAGAGGAATCCGGGCCCATGCAGTGGACCCAAACACCCGTAGGTTAGACACATCTGGCTTGTATCCAAAGTATGCTTAAAAAGGAGTCTTACCTTTCACTGATGAATGTGGCACCCTGTTCTGAATGTATGCTGCAGCATGCATGGCTTCAGCCCATAAATTTGCAGCAAGCTTCTTTGACTCCAACATGCAGGTGGTCATCTCTTTGAGAGACCGGTTCTTCCTTTCCGCTACATCGTTCTGCTGGGGAGTGTAGGGAATTGAATGGACCTGAATACCACTTTGGGAGCATATGGACAGAAACTCATTACTGACATACTCCCCTCCATTATCAGATCTCAGTATCTTGATCTTAATCCCAGAGGCATTTTCGATCAAAGCCTTCAATTCAGAAAATTTTTCACATACCTCTGATTTCTTTTTTAGAAAGAAAACCCATGTATACCTAGAAAAATCATCAATAAAGGTAAGGAGGTACGTTGATCCATTCATGGATGTGACAGGCATTGGACCACTAATATCAGAATGTATCAGCCCCAATATGCTTGTAGCTCGGTTTTCCTTTCCCCGATCGAACTTGTGCTCAGGGTGCTTTCCAACCACACAGCCCTTGCAGACTCCCGTGGTTGCCTTGATGACTCGGAGGCCTTCAACCATGGAATTTTTCTGTAATTGATGCAAATATTTGAAATTAAGATGGCCAAACCTTTCATGCCAAAGCCTACTAACCTCATTTCCATGAGTTAGCAAAGCGGTGGGCTTTTCATCCGCAACAAAGTGAGAGAACTCATAGGCTTTTGCATGATGATTTGCATGGCCTTTTGCAATGAGTTTCCCGGATGAAATTTCTGTTATCTCAACATCATTTGGGATGAAAGAGACCCTCTTAGGCATTCCTGTATGTGTCATTTGATAGACACTAAGAATATTTGCTGCTAGAGATGGTACATACAAAACATTAGAAAAAGAACCATTTTCTAGATTTACAGTACCTTGTCCTTTGGAAATGATGGTGGAGTCATCTCCCAAGTGGATGGGGATGGATTTGCTGGTCTCCAAGGATGAAAAAGAGTCCTTTTCAGCCATCATGTGATTCTAAGCTCCACTTTCAATCAGCAGTTATTTGGACTTCGAAGTGCTTGCCATGAGGGCATGACCTTTCTCATGTTGTGGTTCCCGGTCTTGTTGATCTCTCCTCCGAAAGCTCTCTGGAAGATTGATGTGATTCCTCTCAAGGAGAGAGGTTGCTTCATCAAGATTTTTCTTCATGCAGACATGTTCAGGCTGAAAACCCTTCCCGCAGTAAGAACACCTGACTCTTTCTTTCCCATTGTGCCCTTTTCCTTTGTTCTTCCTTGAACCGGAAGATTCATCATGCTGCTGATTTTCAAGTCTAGGATTTGGAGTATCAAATTTAGTTTTCTGATTTTTTTGCTGCTTTCCTTTACCCTTCACATCTTTGGGCCCTGTGACATGGAGGGCTTGGTCACGGGAAGATCGGATGATCCCCATCTGGACAAGCTTGTCATGTTCACTAGTTAGGGACTCAATGAAGACATCAAGTGTAGGCATCTTCCATTTGGGAGTTGTGAGCTTCCTTGCACGGAATGTAGAAACAAAAACTGAATAATCAGCCCTGAGTTTGGAGAGGATGGCTAGGATGAGCTGATCATCTTCCTTCTCCACTTTGCATTGCTTCAAGAGAAAAACTATATTCTTGAACTTTGTAAAGAAATCATTCAGAGTCTCGAAATTGGAAGGTTGGAGAGACATGAGTTCATTTTTGAGTTGATAAACTCTCATGTCATCATGCTTTCCATACAGTGATTCCAATTTGTCCCATATTTCTTTCGGTGTATTCAGATCCGTAAGATGGAAGAGAAGATCATCGGAAATAGAGAGGCATAGGAAACCGAAGGCTTCATCCTTTTTGTTGAAGAATCTTGATTTTTCTATGGCGGATCCAGGCTTTGGTTCAATGTCCATAGTGACTCTGTGGAGTCCTTTGCCTTTTAGCTGATGCTCCATTCTGAGTTTCCATGTGTGGAAATTGTATGGAGTCAACATAGGTACTGAGGAGGCTGCTGAGGAGGCCATCTGGATTTGCTTGTAGCGAATGCTTCACCTGTAGAAACCTGAAAATCAAAACATAAAGGGCAAAATAAAAAAAATTAGCTATTGCTCACATTTCATGGCTTGTTCGTAAGATATTGATCTTCGTGCCGCCGTAAGCTCTGATACCATATTAATTCTTGCACATGATCTAGGAATTAGAAATCAAAATCATCAAAGAATAATTGACAAATACACATGAATTAGCAATAATTGGAACCAAAATAGGTTTCCTCTCTGTATCTTTTATAAACAATAAAGGGTTACAATTCCCATGCATGAGCCATAGCTTAACTCAATGAAGAATTCGAATACCGAAGGGACAATTCGAATTCCCATGCATGAGTCTAGCTTAACTGACTCTTTGCCATGCAATACCACTCAGTTAACCACTTGACAAAAACCTTAATTGACTCACCAATCCCTAATTGAAGTTGGAGTGTAATAAATGACTTAATATCAACTGAAGGAGATCAAACACATGTCATAGCAACCAACCATCAAGTGCTAGTACTGCATGACTCCAATAAACCCTGATGAGGTTAACTGAAGCTGAACTGACCATCAGAAGTTGGTGAAGGTGCCTTGTTCACTCCAGTTCATTAAATAATAATTAAATAATAATTAAATAATCATTAATTAATATATTTAATGAATGGAGGCACCTTAACTGACTGTAACTAATTGGTTGAACTGAAAGTAACCACCAGTTAGCAATTAGGTGCATTAATGGCACACAGATCACCCCTGGAGTGCTCCAGTTAGCCTCCTTGACTGTAGGGAAGGCTAAGTTATCCTCCTTGACTGTAGGAGGCGTGGGTATGACTGGGATGATGGCAATTAATGCTCCACTGATGTCAATTAAAATTAGGATAGTGGTTTAACTAGGCCAATTTGACTGAAAGAGTGTGTATGATGGTAGATGTCTCCAACAGGGACTGACTCAAAAGGTACTCACCCAAAAGGTCATTTTGATTGTAGAGGTAAGATTTCAATTTCCCTTTGAACATCAGGTGACACGACTGAAGACTTGATAGCATTGAATTAGACCACGCAGATACCAATACATAATGTGACGATAGATGATGCATATTTGAGAGAATCAAAGGAGTGACACGACTCATGAAAGTGGATCGACTTGGAAGCAAGATGAATACTAAATTTGATGAATGAAATGCAGACAAGTGCCATGTTCAAAGGTGACTAATAACTACCATTTATTCACAAAATGAAATAGTTCCCTTCCCTCAATTTCCCCATCATGATTGATGAGTTCCTCTTTTCATTTTTAAGAGTTCAAAGAGGGTAATAAACACTCATTGTAGCTTATCCGAATATAAGTCCATTCCCATATATTTCACAAACCTGAGAAAGGAGGGGTTTGTTCCCAAAAGAGGTTCTCTCATGTGTTTGGTTTAACGAGTCCATTGAAAGTTAACTCAGTATCGTTCATGTTTAGAGAGTCTAGAAAAAAATGGAAGAAGACTCCAATGGGTCCTTTTTCGTACAATTTAGTCTCTAGGGCCCGAAAAAAGTATAAAATAATACCCAAGAGAACTCTTCCAGTCATGATTGACTGGAGTGCTCCTTTTTCGTAACTAGTCAATCCGAACCAAAAAAGGGGTAAACTAACGTCGAAAAGATGACTCTTTAAGTAATTTTACGAGCTTAAAGAAGACAAGTTCGCTCAACAATCTTTTCACATTTAAGGAATCCAAAAAGAGTTTAAAGAAGACTCCATTAGGGTTTCTTTTCGCAATGAGCGGGTTTAATGATCATGAAAAAAAGCGAAAACGACTCAAAACTTTGATGCTAAGTTTAAAGAGCACGATCAAAGTATCGAAATGAGAGCTTGACGAATTTTTCCATTTTATGGAAGTATGAAAAAGTAAAAAACAAACTTACCCATAGCTAGTATTATTCACTTCCGTCCCTGCAAGCACCTTTTAAAAGACTATAAGCTTTCCAAAAAATAAAAACTGACTTTTATAACTATAGAAAAGGACATTTTTTAATGAAATAATTAAAAAATATTAAAATAATATAATACAATCCTAAAAAATCTCATATAAAAGTCAATTGAAATAGTAAAAAACATTTCATTTACCATTTACTAAGTTTTGGAGTGTCGTTTGGAGCATTGTGTGCAAATTTTCAGTTAGAGATTCTGGAGCCATTACCCATCCATTTTCCGAACCGTCAGTCTCAAGTAGGAGCTAAAACCTTTCTCATCATTTTCATGGTTGCAATTTTTTCTTTTCCAAACATTTTTATTGAGTTTTGGGGATTTTTACCCTTGGGTAAAATTTGTTTCCTAGGTAATGCGCTTCTCCCTTGCGGGAAAAGTAGTGCCCGATGAAAATCGTGGCTTTCACTCCTCCACAAGAGGTGGCACCACTTTGTCTCAAGGAGACAAAAGCAGTGCTAGCAACCATGCCCCAAAAAGGGATTTTCTAGCCAAAATAGTGATTTTGAAGCATTAAAAAAGGTTAATTATGTGTCTAATTGCTCCATTTATTGTTTTTGGTAGGTTATTACAGTTAAAATGGTGGTATAGAAAGAGAGGAAACACGAGGAAGATGATGCCCAAGCTTAGGCACATTTGGCTTCTATAGCTACACTATGGGATTGTGGCCTTCTGAAATTCTTCCTGGCTCCCGGTATGATATCCCATGTAAAAATACTGGAGCACTGTGGAACCTGGAACAACAACATTTTGAGGTGGGGGGCCATATTCTCAATGTGGAGGTGGAAGATATTTATTTTCTTAATAGGTTACCCAAGGGGGAGACATTACCACACAAGAAATCATAGTTCGTCATTGCTATCTAGGCACTAAAATGATGGGAAAGAAAATCCCCATCAAGGAAGTGATGGATTTGCCACTTTGGACAGTACTATTCACCATACAGAGGGTTTTAGGGAGCCAAGGGGATCACCAAGCCTATCGTGCCAACATGTTGTATGCCCTAGAGGATATGGCACCTACTATTTTCAACTGGGCCGAAGCATTTCTTACCGTGTTCAAGGATAGGCTGACGAAGTGTCGGTAGGGGGAACTGAAACAATTTGGTTATGGGACTATCCTAGATTGTTTCTTTTTTGAGAGGGTACCCCTTATGAGACCACGGGTGGTTTTTACTGATATGAGAGCTCGAAACCCCCACATGCTATGGTGGCTGGAGATCATGGCCCGCACTGGAGGTGGCGGAGCCAAAGTCAAGTACGAGAATCCCTTCTTCTGTTGGTTGAACAACCAAATCCTCATGGTCAAGGATTATGCTTATGCTAGGATTGAATTTCGAGGAGATACAGATCTACCTTTACCAGCTGGTGCTTAGTAGGGTGACATTGGTAAGAAACATGCTCAAGATGTTGATTAATTTTGTATTTTCATGTTTTACGGTTTTTATGAATGATGACGAGACCTAATGTTTTCATGTAGATGTTGGAGATTCCCAACCTGGGGGTTCATCCCTAATGGCAAGGCGAGCCTGGGCTCGCTTTGTACACAGGGGGGCCGACGAAATAATAGAGCTGGAGGAGAGCCTCGGTCGGTTGACTCTAGACATTCCATAAGTTGTGATAGATGACCTCCCTAGGAGGTACCAGAGACACACAACTGGAGTGTCAGGTCGTTTCAGCCACTTGCTCCGTAGGGTAGCTAGGGCTATTATGTGCTATCATGAGCACCATTAGACATTCTGCATGATGTATACACTAAAAGCTAGCTAGCTTTAATATTTTTGACATTTTGTATCTGAAATCTAGAGTGCTTTAGTCAGGGTCTCGTGACCATTATTTTTGTAAAAGCACTTTATATATATATATATATATATATATATATTCAGACTTATTTATGGTTTTTATATGTGTTTCAAATGGGAAATTATATTTACATGAATTTTTACATGTCTTTTACTGTTTATTTTAATTTACAATGGACCATGTTTTATTTGTATCAGTTATGTATGGTAAATATACCAGTCTAGAATGTAGTTTTTCAATGAGTAAGCAACCATGTTGTAAGACCTAGGAATGTGCCTATAAGTGATTGACTCAAATTACCTTTCTAATAGGCACACTCTTCGAAAATGACGAAGAATTGTGGGGTTTTTGGTGGTGTAACTGTGGTTCAAATGAAAAACCACTAGCTGCGAGTCTGTGAATACTACCAAGTCATGAATGTCCTGAGATGCAGCCTCGATCAACAAGCCTATCACTGCCTGATACTCGGTGATGTTGTTGGTAGCTGGACCAATACAAAATTCCCCTAAACTAACTAAATAATGTGCTGGGGAATACAAAACCCAAGTAGCTAAAGCGAGGTTCAAGGTATGAAGGTAAGCACCATCAATGAAACCATAAAAGGCCATCAGATATGCATAACCAAAACATGGTATAAAAAACATTGACAAGAAATTCAAAACCATATTGAAAATTCAAAAAACACGCCAAAAAGTAAAAAAAATACATATATACAAGGTACCATACAGAAAGGACTTCAAGCATAGTACCTCTTCAGGTACAACCCATTCCGAGGTTGCCCAAAGAGTATCCCATCGTAGTCTACAAGCTCGTAGGACCCTTTCTCTAACACTTTACTAATGATAAAGGGACCTTACCACATAGATTCAAACTTTCCCTTCCCTAAATTTTCATGTCTCTGATCATAAGTTAGAACCATGTCACCTTCATTAAAGACACGAGGTTGAACAGACTTATCATACTGGGCCTTAATGCATTTTTTGTGTGCCTCATTAGCCAAGGAAGCATCTCTTCTACTTTCGTCAAGGTTTTTTAGGTACAAAAACTGTTCTTCTTCAGTGGAAGTGTTCAGGAGAAATTCTACTCCAAGTTTAAGTGATGGGATTTGACACTCGATATGGAGGACAACTTCTAGTCTGTAAACTAGCTGAAAGGATGTGAAACTAGTTGCTATTTTAGTAGAAGTTTTATAGTCCCACAATGCAGAAAAAAGAGTCAAATGCCAATTGGATTTGTGATCTCCAACCATCCTATGCAACATAGTTTTCAAAACCTTGTTAATGGCCTCGACCAGACCATTAGCCTGCGGGTAATACGGAGTTGATTTTTCATGGAGAAAACCAAACTTAGCACTCAACTCACCCATCATGTGATTATGGAAATGAGATCATGTGATTGTGGGACTCCAAACCTAGCTATCATATGGTTGAATAAAAAGAGGGAGGCAGTCTTGCCATCCTCTGCATATGTAGGCATTTCCTCAGCCCATTTTGTAAAGTATTCAACGGCTACGATGATGTAACCATGCCCCCGGGCTGAGGTAGTATTAAAATGCATAAAATCAATACCCCACTGGCGAAAGGGCCAACAATAATGATGGGGTGTAAAGGAGCAAGGTGGGTGCGCTTTTTAGGATAAAAGTGTTGACAAGGTTGGAATTTCTTAACTGCCTCATGACAATCTTTGAAGATTGAGGGCCAAAAATACCCAATGCGAAGTATTTTCTAAGCTATCTACATCCTAGAAATATGAGCACCACATGCTTCAGAGTGGCAATCATTCAAAACTTGTTCAGCCTCTTCGTGTGTAAGGCATCACCAAAGAATGGAATTGATACCACATCAATACAACGTATCATTTAGAATGAGATAATACTTTGTGTGGTGACGGATACGATGACGATCATCATGGGATATGTTGGGCTGACATTAGAGGAAATTTGGGGTCTAAAATGGGCCTTATAAGAAAATGTGCCAAAATAAGTTTTTGTGAGTTGGAATTCAAAAACCAATAGAATTTCAATAAAATAAGTCAACCATAATGGTTGAATTGACATATTTGTCATTAAAAAAAACTACTTTTTTTGTTCGTATTTTCGACATATCTCATTGTGTTTTTACTCAAATTTCGATCGGGAGAGCTCATTGGATGCGGAATTTGATTCCGCATCCAAAGAGTACCCACACTGCATACTTTTGATGGACCTCACTACCCCAAAAACAAGAAATACCTAAAAAAACGTAATGATGACATCATCATCACATTTTTTCAGGTATTTCTTGTTTTTGGGGTAGTGGGGTCCGTCAAAAGTATGCAGTGTGGGTACTCGTTGGATGCGGAATCAAATTCCACATCCAACGAGCTCTCTCGATCGAAATTTGAGTAAAAACACAGGGAGAAATGTCGAAAATACGAACACAAAAAGTAGTTTTTTTCTTTCTTCCTCCAAAATTAATCAATATTATTTTATTATTTTAACTATTATTTTATTATTTTCCTTAGGAGGCCCATTTTAGACCCCAAAAATCCTCTAATGAATATCTAGGTCTAGAGATAAATGATCAAATATCCATACCATGGTTCAGCTGTGTTGATCAGGAACAAGAATTCATCTGGAAATGAATCACTGGGCTCAGCTTCCATTATAGCACAAGGAAGATCACACATCAACTCTGCGAAGACTAAGGACTTCTTTGAAGTAGCCTTAACAAACTCAAGATCAAATTCCTGTAGGATAACGATCCAAAGGGAATACTTCCCCCCTAGTACTTGATTATTCAGAATGTAAGACATTGGGTTTTGATCCATGAGTACAATTGTGGTGTGAAGCAAGATGTAGTGACAAAATTTCTACACAGCAATGATCATATCCAAATCCAGCTTCTCCACATGCGAGTAATGGGTTTCAAAGTAAAAAATACTCTTACTTAGGTAATAGATCACATGTTCTTGGCTGTTGGAATCTTCCTGTACTATAACCATACCAATGGTGGTAGTGGAGGCAGCAACATACAACATACAATATTTTGAATAATTTGGGGAGTGCAACACTGGTGAATGGGTCAGAGTGTGTTTCATATTATCAAAAGCTCGTTGAGATTTGTCATCCCAAAAGAATGGAGAGTCCTTCTTAAGGAGATGTCTCTAAGGTTCCCTAGGTGGTATTCCTGTTGCTGTGAATGAGTAGGGAGATTGTCAAGATACGACTCCACAATGTGCTTGATATCATGAAAAGCATAAGACATGGAGTGCTGAAATGTAGCTCCGATGTTTTTATGACCAAAGGGTAACTTCCAATATGCAAAGGTAACCCACGATAAAATTATTGTCATTTTATGTTGGTCAGTGAGTAGAATCTCTATCTGATTGTAGCCAGGAAATCCATCGAGGAAAGAAAATGTGACACTCATCACAGTTATCGATGATTTGATCGATGTGTGGAGTAGGGAAATTGTACTTAGGACAAGCCTTATTTAAGTCTCGAAAATCGATACAAAACCTAATAGTGCCCTATTTCTTAGCTATAGGGACAATATTAGACACCCATTTCGTCAGTGCATGGGATAAATAAACCCCGCCTTCGTAATTTTTTCCACTTCAGCTTTGATAGCCATAGCCTTTCTAGGATGGACTTGACGTAATTTTTGTTGAACTGGTCTTGCTGTGGGTTAAGTTTTAATCTCGTGTACAACGATAGATGGATCAATACCTAGAATTTCTTCGTATGTCCAGAAAAAAATATCACGAAATTCTTTGAAAAGAGCTCTATAACATTCAATTTCCTCTGTTGAACAGTTTTGGCCTATATGAACGTGTTCAATAGTTCCGGGCTTGACTAATATGTCAATAGGGTTTGTCTGAGTGATGTTGCAAATATTTCCTTTGGAATTAGTATTTTGTAACAATATAGGTGTTTGAGGTTTGGTGACAATATCAATGCTAATAAGAGATACAAGATCAAAGTCTACTGAACTGGCATTGGGAAGGAAAGAATATCTATGATGAGGATCTTCCCAAATAGGTTCATCTGCACTCATGATCTCCATGATGGACTCATTCAATGGAAAAGTTTGTGTGAGATAGTCTAGAGTGGGGAGAGAGGGCTCTATCCAGTAGGGCAGGTGGTAAGGATCTGAAGCCACCAGATGAAGATCATCGGGCTAGACATCGGAAGGAGATTGAGCAACATCATAAAGTGCTTGATAAGGGCCCAAAGAGGATGACTCAACAACTTTTTTTCCTCTAGGGCCATGGGTAGTCATGGAAATCATGTTCACAGTAGCCACTTCCGTACCAGGAGGGGTTGAAGGAAACATTCCCATGAGGGTTGAATACTTCATCATACCTACCCCAATCGACTGATAAGGAGGAGGGGACTGACCTAGAATATGGATATTATTTGCAGTGGGGGTAGAAACATATGGTGAAAAAAAATTGAGTTGATCGCTGGTCACAATATTCCCCAAATGAGGGAATTGGAGAGTTTGAAATACTATCGAAGTGATAGCCCTCATAGCATAGAACCAATTTCTCCCTAATAGAATATTGTAATCCAACGGGGCATCAAATACCTCCACTTGAATAGAAACAGTCTTTCCCCCAAGCTCAATCGAAAGGGATGGTAGCATACCATGAGGTTGGAAACCTTGTCCATAGAAAGATTTTAAGGTTGTAGGTGACTTCGTGAGTTATGGAGAACCAATGGCTCTCCAAAAAGCCACAGAAAATACTGAGGTGTAAGCTCCCTCATCTAGAATGGTCCTATGTACTTTTCTCCCAACTACTCTTGTTGCAATTTGGAATGCGAGATGGTGGGTTAATCTAGACTTATAGTTCTCCATATTAAAGTGAATCAAATTGGTGTTATCTAGGTCTAATGCCCAAATGTTGTTAACAATTTTTTGCACTGTGTGGGACAACTTTGGAGCACCTCCACGGTAGACATTGTGCAAGGTTCTTGAGCTAGATATTCAACAACATTGTAGAATTGTGCATCTCAAGAATTTGGATTAAAAACAGACTTCCTGAGGGTACTCTTGGGTGGGTGCAAAATCAAGTCGAGATTAGGTTTCTCGATCATGAGGGGACCATTCGACGGAGACAGAGGAGAACTAGTGGAAGGATTTTTCTCGGTAGAAGGATTCTCATTCTTCTGTTTTGCAGGTTTGTCATATGACTGACTACGAGTATTTAAACTGGTAGTTTCTGAGGACATCATTCTAATTTATTATTTCGAATTAAAGGGTCCTTGATTAGACATATGATCTATCAATTATTGTTGAGTTGCAAAGGGGTTGGTAAGTACTGCCGGTGTAGGGTTACTTTTCAAAAAATTACCAATCTCTTCACGATGAGGGAACTCCTACGTGAATTGGTCACCACCACACAATAGGCAGGGATACTTAGCCTTCCTTTTTCCTTTATTATCATTCTCTAGGGTCGTAGCCTTGGGATTCTCCTGTTAGTTTCCATGTTTCTTATTTTTCCCTTTACCTTTCTTCTTATTACCAGGTGTTTGCGTACTTTGGATAGCATTCACCTCAACGAAAACCGTATTATAAGAAGGAGTAGTAGCGGAAGTACTCTGTTCCTTGGAAGGCTTGGATACTAATGAGGGTTGGATTGAACCGACAACCCCATCAATAGGAGTTTCTGCAAGTGGCTTAGTAGGGCCAGTGCCAGGGTGAGGAGCTTGAGGGATTAGGTCAAACAGAGTTCTGGATTGGGAGCAAACCAAGTCCAGATACTGAGCACAACTGATAGCCTGATATTCAAAAACAACACCACCCATAGCCACATCTCAGGAAATAGGAGGAAACAAGGATTTCATGAACCAGTATGCTAATAATTGATCTAGAATAGGAGCTTTAATTAGTCTTCATCATCTCCTCCACTCATGAATATGGTCAGATATGTGTGTGGAATTATTTTGACGAAGTGATGTCAAAATATTCGTACCAGTCTCGTAACATATGAGAAGTTGGAAATGAGTGATAAAAACCGTTTCCAACGAGCTAAAGTCCACAAATGAATGTTGCAGAAGTTCAATGTACCACTTCCCAGCTGTACTAGTCAAAGTTCATTGAAAGAGACTTAAATAGACATAATCATCCATCAAGGAGTTGGAAGAACACCATAGATGGAAGGCCATAACATGGTTTTTGGGATCTTCTCCCTACTTCCCATCAAATTTCAGAATATCTGATGGTAACTTTACTTGATTTGTTGTCCATGAAGGGTTATGCTGAATGGGATCATTAATCAACTTAGAAAAATTAGGAAAATCTAAATTTTCCAAAAAAGGAAGTTTCCTATTATGTTGAATGTACTAGTAGTATTGATAGGGAATTGGTATACCAGTAGGACCATAGCTTGATTGATACACTGGTTTTTTGGAATTTTGACTTGTAGACGATCCTCCCGAAGATCCGCTTGATGGATGCCCACCTCTGGGAGGAGGGTTTCCTCCAAGTGGTGGTGGTGGTGATTCTTCACCAAGCGAGCCTCAACCAGGTGGTCCACCAGAAGGTGGTCTACCAGAAGGTGGTTTCCCAAAAGGTGGTCCTCTAGGTGGTGGCCCTCTAGAGGGTGGTGGTCCTCCAAGAGGTGGTGGTCCTCCATGAGGTGGCCCCCTAGAAGGTGGTTCGCTAAGAGGTGGTCTGGCATAAGGTGGAACTCCGCTAGGTGTGCCCCCATGGGGTGGCCCCCCAAAAGGTGGGCCACCATATCCTTCAGTGGTATTGATAGGTATCCCCCCAGGCATGGGTATATATGACCAGTTGGGTTTCCCCCAAGGTGTAAACATATTCCCAATGTAAGGCATACTGGGATATACCATTCTTGTAGATGTAGGTTGAAATTTTAAATTACTTATGGATGGTAAATTTCTAGGTGATTATATCCCTAAGAAGGTTGATTAACAATGGGTTGTACCCTTGACGGTTGGCCCTTACTAGACGGGGGAGTAAGCACTTTGGTTTTTGTGCGTGGGACTACAGTTACTGACTGTCCTACAATAGGGGTATGGCTTATACTAGATGTGACTCCACTAACCATTGGTACAACTTGATCTAGAGGTTGACACCAGTGGAAGAAGGTAGGGGAGAACTGGAAGAAGACCTAGGATTTTGAATTGTAGTAACAGGGTTGGAAAGATGACCTAGATTAGGAACCATTGAACCTCAAACCGGTGATGTCAAACTAGGAGTAACCTAAGATGTTGCAAGTGAACGGTATCCAGGAGGGGCTGAATCCAAAAGACAGGGTAAAAGAGCTGACATAGGCTCCCGATGAGGAAGAGGCAAAGCAGTAACGTTCACCAGGTGCTCTCATAAATTACGTAAATTATCCATAGTTGGATAAATTTATCTATACATATCCTTAATCGGTGGCGGGTTATAAAAGCAAGGTCTAGTAACCCCAAATTCAGAAATTGCTTAAACCATAGAGGTTCTCCAAAAAGGAGCATTAGGGCCATATTTTTTCCCCTTGGTGTCATGAAATGCGCAATCAACCCAATTTGATGAACTGACATGACCTTCCATTGGAAAATGAAAAGCGGTGTCAGTCGTACGAGGTTGTTCGAACAAGGGGTTATCGTATGTAGTGAATTCTTACCCCACTTCCACAACTGGATTCTCTTCCACATGAGAATCAGTTGTAGCTCCTTGGTCAGTAGCTTCCATTGGTATTTCTCCTGTAATAGGAGGAAAATTAGGTGGTAAGCCTTGAGCCCTTCTGGATCGTCTCAAAGGAAACTCAGCCAGATTGTTGGTCACTAAAATATTAACCTAGGGTTTGAAAACTAGAAAAAACACACAAAACCTCTCCTACACAAGCTAAAGGCCACAAGAAAACTTAAGTGACAAGAGGGGCTTTTACAAGCCGGTTCCTCACTAGGATTATCAATTCTTTGCAACCCGCTATATACCACAGGGTCCACTAGTGAAGCGCGACAAGGAGAATTGGGACCGTCCCTTTCCTGAATACCTGATTACTTGGATGGTATGTGCGTATTAGTCTCCCCGGGTGTTTTTCTCAGTGTATTGCACTAACAAGATGGCCAAAATGTTTTTTCTCAGATGGTTTAGGGAATCCTAGAAGGGTATCCCGATATACGCAAGGTACATGGGAGCTCAAATCCATGCTAGTGTTGTCTAATTCACAACCATTCAAAGGTGTCCTTCCGATATACAATCGAGTACGTGAAGTAACTTTAGATATACCTCAAGGGTACTTGAAATTTCATTCTATATACTGATGGTATGTGGAAGAACCACGTAGTTCTCAGGTTGCAGTGCAGAAAAATAATGACAACTCCTATGTTTAAAGACGCTGGAACAGGTCTCTATCCCTATCACTCGAATTACTAAAAACATTTAACCTAAAGATACCATTAATTTATCTTGAAAGATTAGGTGGATGCATGAGATGTGTACAAAAAAGTAAAAACATGCAATATGGGATGAAAATTTATTCACTTTACGATTCAAAGTATGCCCTACTTTATGGGAAGGAGAGAGTGTTTCAATTCTTTTTCAAAACAAAATATTTTCCAAAACACCTGTCATAGCCACACTTAACCGAGCACTCTTAACTCACTAAGAGGGTGTGTAACACCATCTAGGAAGCTCCCAAGGGCTTTCTCAACTTGGTTTTTTCTAACGGACTACACCTAACCATTATGCAGAAACATATTCATACTTAGTAAAAAACAAGAATGCAACACCTAGTAAAAATATGCATAGATTAAAGATGTGGGGTTTCCCAATTGGCAGAGCCCTCTGAATTTGTATTAAAACAGAACAGTTATTACATCACTGGATTTTCCCAAGGTAGAGCTCTTGGTGCATGCTCAACCAGCTGCTACACCAAGAAAATACAAGAGTCTACAAAAGTAAAAAGACTGTCTCTTTGCCAAGGCTTAATGAGACTAAGTAAATTGTTGAATAATTAAAGTGTATGAACATCATTTACACAAGATTGGTTAGGTGTAGTTCGCTAGCAAACACCAAGTTGTCAAAGCCCTTGGGAAGTTCCTAGATGGTGCTATACGTCGCCCTTAGGAGCCGAGAGTGCTCACTAAGTGTGGCTGTGAATTTTTGGGAAAATATTTGGGAAATATTTTCCCAAATATTTCCCCATTATGGTCACTAGATTTGTTGCTAGGAAAATCACACATCTCTAATAGATGCACTGAATTCAACTTTTTTAAAAATCGCAATCAAGCAACACACTTCTACATTGATCTTTGAAAGCAAGAACAAAGCGAAATATATTTTCCTAAAAAGAAAGACATTAGCACTAAAAGGAACACTAAGCACTTTTTCAATTTTCTTCAAAAAATGAAAAGATCTAACTTAAAACTATGATATATTTTTCTTTTGACAAGATAAGAGTGTATAAAAGAAAGAAGAACATGGATATCTGAAATCTTATGAAGCTAATCATGAGTCCAATGATTTGTCTTTAAGAAAAATTATAATTAAATCTCAACAAAAAAAATTCTTTTAATTAAAAGAAAAAAGAAGTCTTTCATAAACTAACGAAGAATGAAAGCAAAATCCAAAAAGAAAAGCTTCCTTTTTAGTTTGATCAAGAAGTAAAAAGAGATCTAACTGAGCTAACTTCCAAGCACTCTTTTTGAAAATCAAACCAAGCATACAAGCAACAAAAACAATGGATGTAACCTAGCTCTTTGAACCACAACAAAGCAAGCATTTACCACTATCAGACTCTAAATTGAACAGTCTAGATCTGAAGCATAAAGCCCAAAAAACACATGGAACGGAAAGAAAAATCAACTTGGTTTTGAAATTACATAGGTGTAGAAAACCTACCTGGCACCTCTTGATGAGTATTGATGACAAAGCGTTGCCAGCTCAACACCGCCTTTTGTCCACTGTGACAGAGCGATGGCACCGCTTAATGACTAATGAGCAGGGGTGGTGGCACCGCTTATTGTCCTTTATGCATGTGCGATGACTGCTGTAGATGAAAAAACCAAAAGAAGGGAGAAAAAGAGAAAGTTATATGCTGAAACACTCGTATCAAATCATGAAATTAACAGGAAAATTAAGTACAGAAAGAAAATGTGCATCATATCTGAGCAAATATGGTTATACCAAACCAAGATCTCACTAGAAAAGCTAGTGGATCTGACCAAAGAAACGTTGGAGTTTGGATTTCAGACAAGAGTTTGAGAACCAAGGAAGATCAGATGTGATAAAAGGTCTTCCCCAGTATGGTTTCCAGATTTGTTGCTAGGAAAATAACACCTCTTGTGGACAAGAGTTGTTCCTCTAGTCTAAATGGTTCAGATCTAGAACAAATGGTTAAACAACAAAGATGGAAGACTTCCCCTAGAGCTTGTAGATATCTGGAATAAGTCCTTTGGTTGTTTTGTGGTATGATGTAAGTGTCTCCTATGGTAATTAATCTCCATGATGTACCCTCACAAACACATCAAATAGACAAGAAATATCAAATGTATCAAAACATAATCCACAGTTCTATACTAGTGACTAAGGAATCCAGTAGTAAAATGACATGATTTAAACATAACACATTTTATGAGAAAGGAACCAAATTTTGATTAATAATGAAGAAAAAATATTACGACCTTTGCCTTAGTGTTGATGCTCCTTCACATGCCATGACTTGTCCTCAAAAGCTCCAACTTGTTCCTCCTGTGATCACCCTAGATTATGCCAGAATCTCAATGCAACAACATAATGTTTCCCTCTTTCAACCATGGGGTATGAGCCAAGTTTTATAGGCCTTGGGAGGATAGGGATGGTTGAGTAATTGATGGGTGAGGTGGAAGGGAGATCCAAACAAGGAGGATCTCAAGTCCAGGTGGTCCACAGGAGTAGGGATAAGGGTGCCACAAAGTATTCATTCGAGAAGCTTCGTGTAATCTTCTCTTTTTAACTTGAGCATCGCTTCTCCTTCATGTAGATAGAGCGTTACCAGGGTGGAACCGCTCCTTGATCAAGGGGTAAAAGTGGTGGCACCGCTTATTATTAAGAGGCAATGGGCATTACTGAAGAAGGTAATTCCTCTTGTATTAAGGGAAAAGGTAGTGCTGGACTCAAATATGGAAACATGAGTCTGGGCCACTATCCCACTTCACAATTGGGAATTTGAGGGAAAATTAAGATGTTTTAGGCCTCAACACATGATGGTGACGAGATTTATGTGTAACATGATGATCTTGTTATTATTGTATCTTGGTGTGAGGTCTTATCATGTGGGAGGTTGGATTATTTTTAATGATAGATGGATGTTGATAGAGTATGATGTTTTAGTTACTTTCTAGTAGGTCCCTCTCCCACCTATCATTTTGTTATCTTTCATCCTATCTTACGCACATGATTCCCTTTCCTTATGCATATATTTTTCTACTTATGAACATGCTTGATTTTTTATTGCATGCATGCATTATGGATATGCATGTCATGGTTATGTTAATGGATAGCATATGATACCTACATTTCCATGTTAGGATATCTTTGGGATAAATCAACAAGGCAATTTTTGCATTACCAGCGATTGGTGGGCATGCCACTATCAAGTTTTTGGATGGGAATGGACTAGGATTCTAGTTAAAATATTTTATGTGGATGATATTTTTAGAAGTATGCATAGTACACCTAAAAATAGATAGAACCTAAGAATGCAACATACAAAATGAAAACTAGTACAAAATGGATAATTAGTGACTAAAAAAAACTAGAATTTGGGTATAAATTACTATTTTTGAGGCGACAACTAATGGTAACAAATTAGCAATCTCTTTTCACTTGACTAACTTAGTCTTATATCACTTAGTCATTAATTGTTTAATTAATTAATGACTAGGTGATATACAACAAACTATTCCTATGATTTCCCTTCTTTGGAAAGTACATGAAATAGTGCACTATATATAGGTGTGAAGATTTGGCTCACAACCCCAAGACACCACTTAATCAAGGACTCTAAATGCATGATCCACTACACCTACTTTGAAAAATACATCAATCTAGGGTTGTGTACATAACTAAACATAATGGTACTCAGGGTCTCCCTCTAGTAGGTTTTCAAATAGTTTGTCTACCTATGATACCATATTTTCCTTGAAAACCCCAGTCATCAAAGAATTGTAAGCATGAATATATGGTTCACAACCATTTTTCTTCATCTTCTCGACTAGTGCAAGAGCAATGAAAACTTTGCCTCCTTTGCAATGTCCATAAATTAAGGTACTATATGCTACTTCATTTGGGGTCAGGCCTTTCATTTAGGGGTGATGATAAAGAACTTTAGTGATGAGCAATATCGTTAGTAGTCAGTGACTATCATCACTAGGTCAATATTTGCTGTTACAATTAGTAGAGTTTTTGGAAATGGGCATTGGTGGACTATCAACAAATTTAGTTACAAATACATGAAATTATGATGGGATTAGAAAGCGAGTCACTAATTTAGTTGTTGAAACATTAATTGGCAATGGTATTAAGATGAACACAATTATTTTAGTTACCAGATCCACTTATGGCAATAGTACTTTAGTGACATTATCCAAAGCTAGTTATGTTGACAATATTTTACTGGGTGTGACCATAAGTGGCTTTGATGATAATCATTAAAGGTCCATCATAGGATTGCACATCACCAAATCCATTTTCTGTAGTAGTGCTAGTAAAATGATCAGGTTTAAAATAATATATTTACAAGTGTAATATGTTGATAAATTATTTTTTAGACATGTTATCCTATAGAACTATCTCATGCACTATAACTTCTAATTATCATAAAAATTCATTAAGAATTGAAAATAAGTGGCTACCACCTCATAAAGTATAACCATCAAGACTTCATAAGTCCAACCCTAACTTGGAACATGCATAATGTAATTAACCTGGAGTTAAATAAACTCATCTTTAAACCAATCATGACCCATATTACCTAGATTACCCAATTCTCATATGTGGTGAGTTTCCAAGCTAGTTTGTTAGATGTAGAGTTCCATTAATGTTATCTTAGACTACGTCTATTTGTAGAACCCCAATCGCTCCACAATCTAATAAATGGGTTCATAATGTTAACAAGGTTATAAAATATACCCCAATAATAATGTCTAAGATGGGCAAATAAAATATAAAATAGAAACATTTGGAGTATTAAACAAATGTATATTAAAAGGTGATAATTTAGATGCCATCGATCTTCATGATAGTACTTTAATTTATACATTTTTGAAATATAATAACACATGGCAACATTTTTATAAACATGCATATCATGTTTGTAAAGGGTATGATAAAATATAGCTTGAGCATAATCAGATTGAGGCCATCCAAAAAGCATAAGACAAAGGGGAAGAATGTTTCTAATATACTAATCAATAACATAATGCATAGGAAACCATCCAAATTGAATTAAGTAAATAATAAAAAATGAAGTGTATACTTCATGACTTAATAGAGATATATAGAGAGACATATATTAGTTGCGTTATATATGTGTATGTGTGAGATAGAAACTTGGAGATATGACACGTGAATCAATTAGAATTTGTATAGCGAAGAAACTATATCTTTTCTAGAATAGAAAACACCATAATTTATTGCCCTCTGAAGATATTTGATAGTATTCTTTGCTTTTTTTTTAATGACTTTCATGAGGTTTTTTCATAAACCTCAAATATATACTAACTGCAAATAAGTGATCTAAGTTTTTTTTGTCAAATATATCAAACTACTCACAAATTTATGATACAGTTTGGCATCAATAAGAGGACTACCAAAATCAACAATTAACATTACACTGGACTAGAATGGCATTGGTGAAGGATAACAATCACTCATAAGAAGGAATGGTGTAGGAACCACACTAGGATATTCAAGACATTCAAGAATATCACTTGAAGAAGAATATGAACTAGGATCAAGGGTAGGAACATAAGTAGAGGAAGGGGTAACATAGATACGTGTAATAGAAGGTGAATCCAAATTCAAGGTAACATGAGGCTCAACAAACTAAAAAGGAGGAGAGACTTCATTAAATTGAACATATCACATAATGGTAACACCTTGGGTAATGGTATCAAACAACATGTATGCTTTAGATTCCTCACAATAACCAATGAAAATACATTTCTGAGACTTGGGTTATAACTTTTTCCATTTTTCATCTGGGATATGATCCCAACATTTAGTGCCAAAAAACTTGAAGTTACTAATGTTATATTTTATTCCATTCCATTTTCCTTCGGGAATAACACATAAAACTAAGGGATTTTATTCAATATATAGTTAGCACAATAACTAGATTCAACCCAAAAGGTTTATATAATCATTTACAATAAAGCATCAATCTAGTGTAATACGTTCATTTTGACCCTTATAATGCATTAGTATTATGTAAATATTGCATATATGCGATGTATGATTCCTAGCATGGAGCTCTAATCCACCTAGAAGTTGGCATTGTTTTTTGACTTTGATAGGTTCAACATCGACTTCGACAAGTCCAAACCTCAGCACAACTTCAACAGGTTCATCATCTCGACATACATCGTCAACACCAGTGATCGATAGGACTACGACAGATTGTTTCTATGTCTTCCAACCATATGTAATGGTTGAAATTCCAAACTGTTCCAAATTCTTTGTAAATGAAAGTAATGGGAAGACAACCCAAGCATTCTCAACACACTACATAAGCATGTATACTATTGTAATATACAAGCAAAGTAATGTGCATCATACAACGGTAATTAAATAATAGAGATTGGTTCAAACTCTTACATTTTGTTTGTGTGTATATATTTATGTGTGTGTAGTGTATCTCCTTCTTTTCTCATTCTTAATATGCTTCTTCCATAACAATACTTGATTCATTCAATCTAAGGGTTGTCCCCATCATGCACCTGGGAACCCGAATGATTGGTATTAGAGAAGATTCAGATCTTGTTCATACTTAAGTTGTGTGTAGATGTTTATATCGAGGTTACTTGACTTATGCTTGTTTAAACACGCTCACAACCCAACAATCCAGGCAGACACTAATTTCGACATCAAAAAAATTATCTACTCACACAACTAGATTGAAGATGGCCGAAGAAACAAACTATAGACATCCAATTGACGAGACAAAGCAACTCATAGAAAAAGCACTGGCTCAACATCAAACTGAATTTTTTTCCCAGTTCAATGAAATTATCACGCAATTCGCCTCGACCTGATGAGGATCCTCGACGAGATCCAATTGTGACAAAATCAGTGGATTCGAAGTGAAAATGAATTTGGACATAGCGAATCTTAAAGGAAATATTAACACGAAATATGTAGACAATTGGGTACAACAACTAGAATCCTATTACTCAATGAATCAATTCTTAGAAGCTAAGAAGATCACCATTGTATCCTTAAATATGTCGACCTCTATACACTGCTAGTGTAAGAATATATCGACAAATATGGAGAAAGAAGGAGAAAGAAGGAGACCCCATAGACACATGGTAGAAATTTGTCGAATACATCCAGAAGAAGTTCTACCCACCAAAGTACATTGAACAACAGTATAAGAAGTGGCAACAACTAAGGAAATGGAAAGACTAGTCCATACAAAGTTACATTGACACGTTCTATCAACTCATGGTGATACTTGAAGTCCAAGAAGAAGAGAAATTTCTTGTTTTGAAATATGTCGACGGATTGTCCCTTTACATTCAGCAAGAGATGGAGTTTTTGACTAACAGTATGCTTGCAGATCTATTCCACTATGCGAGTAAGATTGAAGCTAAGAATAAAGGAAAATAACGCTTTGTGACCAATCCGATAGGTTGAACATCTGATAAGAAGTCACCAACTATCTCCGACAAGTCAAGACACCCTTCTCAGTCAACCCCTCCAAAGCCAGACCATTGGAAAAACACTCTCAGAAAGACAAAAGGGAACGTATAAAAAAAAACCCTATCGGGAAGGGGAGTGATTACCATAGTTCATCATGGAATGATATGTCTAACTGCAAGGCTCAGAAGTCAAAATAAATTTTTGGAAAAATGTCTACATTCGACTTGTCCGACAAAACTCTAGTAGAATCTGACCCAGAAGCATCGACCCTTTTGACATCAACAATGACCACTCCGATGTAACACCCCGGTTTTGACCCCCTTTGTATTAAAAATGTATATGATGTAAATATTGTAATTAATCATGGTGTGGAGCTAAAGGCAACATCCCTACCATTGATTTACCATTTTATGTTTCGGTGATTAAAATTGATGCCAAGGGTATTCCGTGCTAGCCAGGCACATTATAATTTGGACATCATGTAAATATGCAATTTAATTAAAATACCCGCAACCAGTTATGTTAATGCAGCATTAAAGAGATGGGGGCATGATTTCCTAAGGATAAGGGGGGGGAATATTCAAACCTTTGAGCCAATGGGGAAAATACAAATGTCAAAGGGCAAACACATCAAGTTGTCAACTACCTTTCTTGTCTTATTCACCCAACCATTTATTACTACCAAAAATTGGTTGAGGAAGTTATTTCCTTAGGATGAGAAATGTATGGAGGTCAAAAATTCGAATTGGGCAGAGCACCCATTTTGGAAAATTGTGTTTTGACTTCTTAGGCAAGTAAAAACCCAAAAATTTCTTCCCATTTCATCACACATTCACATCCTTCTCTTCCTCACATCTTTGGGGAGCTCGTGGACATTTTTCTCATCCATCCTCCATTCACGTTGGGTTCTCACATAGCTGAACCTTCTTGTGTTTTTATCCTTCATGTTTTCCTACCATTTTCCTCATTTTCCATGCCCAGGAATTCCGTTTTTGTGTTATTGAGTGAATGGCCTTGTGGGAATCATGCTCAACTCGGGGGTGGTAGTGTTGTTGATATATTGATGAGCACACTGGCCTATGGTTGGGTGGAACATTGCAATGACATAGCTAGTTGCGGGACAAGTTTCTTTTAAAGATAAGTATCTCTTGTGTTTAATCTTTGCAACTGAATTTGTTTAATGAATTATGAACACGATGAATGTTGTGTTGAAATGTATTTTATGCCGCTGTATATTACATTGCATATGATTGTGGATAATGGTAGATAGAAGAAATTTTTTTTTGAAGATCTCATGAAGAAACTAGGTCTTGTCACCACTCCACATCCTCAACCTTACAATATAGGTTGGATGAAGGATGGATAGGAACCGGGAATCACCCACAATGTAGAATCACCTACTTCATTAATCCTTTTGAAGATGAAGTACTCTATGATGTGGAACCGCTTCCCATAGTTGACACCCTATTTGGAAAACCTTACTTATGGGATCGACATGGAAGTTATCAGTCATGGCCTCACAAGGTGATTGTCTGAAAGTATGTAACCAATGGTATGGCATACCAAAGCGATGAACTACACTAACGGTTGTAATGGTATATGCCAAAAAAAAAAGAATCTTGGCAATCATTCTTAGGCATTCACATTGGTCATGATTAAGCCTCAACATCCTAGGAGGACTGCACCAACTAGTCAACTCAAAAACCAATGCAACTTTTGACAATAACAACAGATCGACAACATTCTTGAGGAATACATGAATGTATTTCAAGATACAAATGGAGGACCTCTACATTTCCAGGTAAAACACTCCATTGAACTTGTTCCTGGTTCTCATTACCTAACACATCTGTTTATAGAAGATCCATTATCGATAATGTTCAGACATTCCCATACATATTCAATATTTTATCAACAAGGTTCACATTCGACCCAAATCCTCTCCTTTTGGAAGTCTATTTGTCCTTGTTACAATAAAAGACACAACTTGGTGCATGTGCATCAACTATCGGGATCTCAACAAGATTTTGGTGAAGATTAAATACCCTCTTCCAAGGATAGACAAACTCATAAATTGTACGAAAGTTGATAAGTTATTTACTAAGCTCGACCTCAAGTCGAGATATCATCAAATTTTGATCGATCCCACCGATGTATGGAAAACTTCTTTCAAAACCAATGAAGGATTGTTTGAATGGTTAGTCATGAATTTCATCTTAACCAATTCACCTGCGACCTTCATGTGATATATGGATGGCATTCTTCAAATTTCATCGGCAAGTGTGTCATTGTCTATCTAGATGATATATTGATTTTCAGTCGATCTTGGGAAGAGTATGTCTGAAAATTTTAGCAGGTCCTCGACACTCTTCGACAACATCAACTCTATCAAAATATGGACAAATTCTCTTTTGCGATGAACAACATCAAATATTTGGGGTATGTAATTGACTCTACGGGAATTCACATCAATCCAAATAAGCTACAAATCCTCAAATGTTGGCCCATTCCTCAAAATATTCATGAACTAAGAAGCTTTCTTGGTTTGGTGATTTTTTATCGATGATTCATACTTGACTTCAGCCACATAGCTTGGCCTTTGAATCAGCTGACTAAGGGAAATGGAAAAATTGACTTCAAATGGACATCAACACAGCAATAAGCTTTTGAGCAACTCAAACACAAGCTTTGTACTACACCAATACTAGTGTTACCTGATTTGCATCATCCTTTTGAGATTGAGACAAACGCATCAGACTATGCTTTGGGTGCATTGATCTCTCAGTCTAGTCACCCGATCACTTTTCATTCCAAAACTTTAAATGACACCGTTAGAAGGTATTTGACGTATGAAAAGGAATTGTATTCCATTGTGAAAGCCCTTAAGAAATGGAGACATTACATTCTTGGGAAGGAAACGGTCATCCTTACTGACCATAAGCCCTTATAGTTTTCCCCTTCCTAGACGAAGTTACAAACAACTCAACAAATCAAGTGGATTAATTTCCTTCAACAATTTCAGTTGGTAATTAAGTATCAAAAAGGTAAATCCAATATCGCAGTCAATTGTCTAAGTTGATCGCCCATTGCTCCAATTTTGATAGTGATGAGTATGCATGGTTATGACACCACTAATTTTCCTCAATTGTATTCAACATATTGCGACTTTTCTGCAATTTATCGATAGCTTCAAACTGAGCCGCCATCCACTACCGACTACTTCCTGAAAGATATATTTCTATACATATTAAAATTTTAATTCCATTTAGATCTTCAAGCAGATAGTTCAGAATTATGATTGTAGTAAATGAAGAATGAAGATACAAACTGAACAAAACAAACCACACAGGAAACATATGAGTATTGCTAGGAATTTACAGTATCATTCACAATAATAAAATCCAGTGTTACAATAGTTTACATAGGAAAATAATTCAAATGCCTTAGGTAGAAACTCGAATCTATCCACTAAATCTGACTGTATCTAACTGTCCATCTAACTCATGGTGTCTCAATCAATATTGGATTCCAACAGATCAACTCTCATATGTCCAATCAACTCAATCAATCGGTAATATCTAGTTAACTATGTGCAACTAGGTGTCGTAGGTGGGAAAATGTGCCTACTCCACATGCAGTCATGCATTAGCCATGCATAACTAGCGCTAGCTAATTGATTGTGAACTAACTGAAAGTAACTAGAATATAACTAAGACTAACTAGTTCCAACTCCAACTAATTGATGGAAGTTGGTGCTGGGACTCCCTGTGGCTTCGAAAATGTAGGGATTGGTCTAGGAGGTGCCCAAACTGATGCATGCACATGTAGTAATTGGCAGATAACCTCTAGTAGTGTTCCCCACATTCTAGTAACTGGTACATGTGGCTCCATTAGTCCAAGTGGACCCAATTAATTAATTAAGGTTCCTAAGTTAGGATAAATAATATAATAGACAGTATGGTCAAGGGAGGATTAATAATCCTAACACCACCCCTGAATCCTAACTTAGAAAACTATGGGCCCTAGTAACAAGACCATATTTCACCCAAATACAATCTAAAATAAATAATTTTTCTTAATATAATCGAGGAAACAGGGAAAACCTCATGGGAAACCCCCCCCCGCCCTCAAGATAAGCAGAAATCAGGAAATACAAGCTAAAAAATTACAAAATAGTTTGCTGCAATTTGCAGCAATATGCAACAATAATGCATTGTTCTGGTTCTTCTGTGTAGAAACATCCTGAATCTATGCATGTGAACCTATGAATACAAGCAAAGTGATTATTTCTGGAGGAATCTTCCTCTTTGGAGGAAGAATAATGTGCCCAACTGAATCGAGAATATAGACAGTTGCAGGATGAAAACTGGACCCATGTAGAGAAGCTGAAACCAACCGATGAGAGAGAAAAGGTGCTTGATAATTCGAACTATGTGAGGAACACCCAAGAAAATTATTAATTGAAGCCTTGAACATCAAACCATGCGAGTTAAAATAAGCCCCAAGTGTTAGGAGCAAGTGTCTAGGCAGATGCATAATGTCTTCCTCTTTACTAGTTCTGTGAGGGGATGAGCATATGACCAAAGGTAGAGAACCCTTGGGACTGTGGAGAGAGAATTATTGAGCTCCGTAATCTGATATAGATTCATAAATAACCAATATTTAACAAAATATAATATCATCAAACTCATAAGAGAGAACTAACATCGAATCCTCAACAACAAAATTCAAGGAGACTTGCAGTGCTTGATTTGTCACACCAAAGTTGATGAAACATGTTACAAGCAATACTGTAATTTGTTGAATCTTAAAACCTGAAACAAATATTATCATATCATTAAATAAATAAGATCTAAATAGGTTCATATGATATCCAAAACTGTAAAGTGAAATGAAATCCCCAACAACAATTTTGAAGGAGACTTGCGATACTTGATTTGTCACACCAAAATAGATGAAACCAGCTACAAGAAGTACTAAAAGCTCATGAACCTGAAATATTGAACCAAGTAATATCATATCATATCCAAATAAAATCATATCAGATCCAAATAATTCCATATCATATCCAAAAGTGTGGAATGAAATCAAATCCCCAGCAAGAATTTTGAAGGAGACTTGCGGTACTTGTTTCTTTGCACCAAAATTGATGAGAACAGCTATAAGAAGTACTGAAATCTCATGAACCCGAAATATTGAACGAAGTATTATTAGATCATATCCAAATAAGATCATATCAGATCCACATCAAAATATATTAGATCCAAAAGTGTGGACTTAAATCAAATAACTAGCAACAATTTTGAAGGAGACTTGCAATATGTGTTTCTTCACGCCAAAATTGATGAGAATAGCTACAAGCAGTATTGAAATATCATGAACCTGAAATATTGAGCCATGTAATATCATATCAAATACAAATAAGATCATATCTGATCCAATAAAGTTCATATCAGATCCAAGAGTTTGCTCCACTGAGATGGTAGATGCACCAGCATAGATCCATCTTAACCCCCAGATCTACAAAGCACCGAGAGGGATCCAATTTCTTGAGGTGTAAATTTTTTTATCTTAAATTTTTACACATTCAAAAAAAGTTACACTAAAATTTTGATCCCTTTGGTGTTTGGTAAATCCAGGTTTAAGATGGATTTTTTAATTACTTTTCCTTTGGTTTTAATATTGGGTCTTTTCTCTATATCCTTTTTTCTTTTCTTTTTTAGCTAACATGTTGGTGTAGTGTTACCTTACTTTTGTCACAACTTATCCTCCATACTGGGCTATAAAGTACCTCGGTACTCTCGGTGCAATCAATGTGAAAGCAACTATGATTATTGATATCGGTATCCTTGATGGCTCTTGATATGTAAATTGCATTCAAATGGTTCCCACTCCAAAGACTGAGGTATTGTTAATTTGTTAGTTAATGGGATCAAATAAGGATTCAATCTACACTAACTGTAGGATTTTATTCCAGATTCCCTTCAAATTCTTGCAAATATCTCTGATTTGTCCTGACATTTCTTCTTTTTTGTGATTTTTTCATATTGTCAATGTTTCCAATATTTCTAGGTTTTTCAGAACCAAATTTATGATTGCAGATATTTCTAAGTTTTTCAGATCCAAGTTTATTATTGTTGATATTTTTAACTTTTTTAGATCCAAGTTTATGACTGCTTATATTTTCCAATAATTTTCTATTTTTTCCTTTTTGTTTATTTTCGAACCCTTAAAGATATATTCCCTGAAACAATATTTGCAACATTGCTTCAAACTCTTTTGGAGATCATGGCCAGTTTGTTTTACTTTGGTTGTTTAAATCCTCTTATTACAATACGACAACAGATGGGTCTTGTTCCCTGGAAATATGGGTGCAACATTCAATTTGCAAACCTTATGCTAAGAAACTGTGGCTAGGAAGGATTCTATTCTTCCAAAATTCACCTAAGATTTGCACCTGTCCCTAACTGCAATGTGAGTACAAACACAAGTGACCCTATCTTCAAGGGGCATCATGTCAGTGGGTAGACTTGAACCTGATAAAGGCACCTTGTTTTCACCAATCCGTTGAGCCCCCTGTTAACTAGATATCTTCTTTTGCCGATGTTAAAAGCAGGAAGTCTTATGCATAAAATAACAAATATTGAAACTCAAGAAATATTCATGTGGGAAAATGTAAGAAAGCCCTGAATTTTTTCTTTTGTCTTATCAAACTGATAGTTCCAATTTCCAATATTTAATCATGGGGCTTAGTATCTATCATTTGCAATGTGATATCTTCCTTCTATATGAAAGTTCAAATTGGTTTTCCATCTTAGCCAGAAGAATGAATCAATTGATTACTAACATGGAAATAATTACCATATAAGGTGTTTTGGAAAACAGCCTAAAGCTGATAAAGTTGAGTAAGGGCATATGATAATGAATCAGATAATCTATTATTTATTTCTCCATATTATGAAAAAAATGATTTATTGAGCGCATCTCTATCACCCTCCCTAATGCACAGTGAAAGTAGAAATTCTGAAATCTATTTGTACATAAAAGAGGATTCTTGATAAGGAAACTTTGTCCAGAGTGTAGAGAGCCATTATTTTTAGTGCTATAAATTTGGGCATGTTACTTCTTTAAGGTGATTAATGCAGAGAAATATAAGCTGTCATCCTTTAACATAACTTCTTTATATTAAATTTATATTTAAGATCTATATTTTGGGTGGCAGTGTTGGAATTTTACATGCTATTCTATTGGTCTGCTAGTTTGACATGGTATATAATTTCTTACTATACAGGTGGCTGCTGGTGCTACTTAGGGGTTCATCATAGAATATTTTTTGCATGTTCTAGGGGAGGTCTTTTGGATATTATAAAGTATTTATTTCCTTTGTGAGGAGTTAAATTTTATGTTGTTACATATTACAAGGAAGTTCATCAATCCTTTCTAGTGATTTATTCACTAACTAGATCAACACAGACCAATGCAAATGAACATATGCTAGTCTGATAAATCTAGATTATAAGAATGTTGTTTCACTATACTTCCCTGAATCTAGATGTGAAGTGCGGCACTTAAATGGGTTCTGATATTAAATTCAAATTATTATTAATGTTGTGCATTATAATAAAGGTTTGTACATGAGTCTCTCTCTTTTATAGTATTTTTGGTTTTGAGGAGTTGGGGATATATTGTTTATATAGAATACTAGAAAGTTGCATTTATGATTTGCACTGAAAAATGCTTGACACCTGAGAAATTTGAGTTTACCCGCCAAGTGAATGTTTTTATAAAATATTTATAATTTTTTTTTTACTAGTTTATTCATAAAATATGGATTATGTTCTCTCTCTCTATATATAGACACACAGAATGTATACACACAGATAGACTATATATATATATATATATATATATATATATATAGAGAGAGAGAGAGAGAGAGAGAGAGAGAGAGAGAGAGAGAGCACATAATCCAGGTTTGGTGTTTAATAATTTAACCTAGTAAAAAAAGAAATATTTATAAAAACATTCACTTGGTAGGAAAAATCAAATTTCTCAAGAGCCCCACATTTTTCAGTGCAAAACATAACCAAAGGAGAGGCATAATTGTGATCTCAGCCTTTCAAAGGTCTCGGCCTCATCCCATTCAATTCAGCCCATTGATTTCTCTGAGAATGAGTTTTTTTATGTTCTTGTGTCTATATATTGTTGTTACCTATTTATTTTGGTTGATAATTAAAATTTTTATTTATTACTTTTTACTTAATAGAAATCAAAACCATTAAATGGATTACTTTTTAAATTTTTATTTATCAATTTTTATTGAAAAGTAATGTTACATAACGTTACAACATCTACATCATAATCCGCAAGTAAAAAGTAAACTTACAACATCTCCCTCATAATTGGAAATATTATTTATAGCCGACATAATTTTACGTAACATTATAAGATCTCCCCCATGTTGGACTGCAAAGCGCCTCTCGGTGCAATAATTTTCTCCTTCTTCAAAATCCTGAATATTGGTGCATGCAATCATGTGGAAATTTGTTGGAAGATCACGATCAATGAGAGTGTTTGAATCACTCCTATAATCTAAAATTATTTCCAAAATATCCAAATATTTACAAAATATAATATCAACAAACTCATGAGAGAAAACTGACATCAAATCCCCAACAAAAATTTTGAAAGAGATTTTTGGTACGTGTTTCTTCACACCAAAATTGATGAGAACAACTACAAGAAGTACTGAAAGCTCTTGAACCCTAGAACCAAGTAATATCAAATAATATACAAATAAGATCATATCAAATCCAATAAAGTCCATATCAGATCCAATAAATTCCATATCATATCCAAGAGTGTGCTCCACCAAGATGGTAGATGCATAGTTTTTTCCTTCTTCAAAACCTTGAGTATTGGCGTATGCAATCATGTAGGAATTATTTAGAAGATCTAGATCAATGAGAGTGAATGAATCACTCCTCCAATATGATATTCTTTCCAAAACATACAAATAATTACTTATCTTCACACCAGCAACATCTTTAGAGACAGAGAAATCAAATTCCTCTCCCTTTCCTGGAGCAATCATCGGTAAACTATGCACATAATTTATAATAGAAGAATCACTAGAGAATTTTTGCATAGAATGGAAGGAGATATTTTATTCAATAACAAAGATTCAAATGTATTCTTCTAGAACAACCATGTGAGGAGATGAGATATCAGAGATCTCATACACTTCCGGAGCAGTAGGAGAAGGAGTCACTCCAAGGAGACTTTCTTTAATTCAAATTGACTGTGAGGAAGATTATGCTTCTTCTTTATCTTGAAAAACTTCATCAGAGAGAGTAAAGGTTGATAATTTTGAATAAAGAACTCTTTTGGTGTGGGGTGTTCTCTCCAAAGTGCTATAATGATCATTATTGTGCTTCCCAAATATTATATCCAGTTCTGTCCAGAGATCCTCTGGGTATCCTGTAAAATTAATAAGGTAGCGCAAGCTTGGAGATAAGGCCCCACATATTGTTCCATAAGCTCTATCACCGTCATTTATCGAGTCATTCTCATATTCATAAGACTCTTTATCAAGTACAATAGATACCTCATAGAGAGCTTGTCTCTTTAGAGATGCAGTCATCTTCAACTTCCATTCTGAATATCTTGTGGATGGAGGTAGAAGAGGAACTGATAATATCGAATCCATATGAAGTTGAACCTATAAAATATCACTGCAAAAACTAAAATATTCGAACTATGTTAGAATCATGCTTTTCCTCGCGACATGAATTTTTTTTTTCAAGGTCCGTCATGCCCTCTCCGCTGCTCTAAATAAATTCATAGCTAGCAAATCATCATAGGGGACTTCTGTGGAAACCCAACTACTTTTGATGTTCTATGGAGACAAACAAACATGAAACCTGCCTAAGAAGGCTCTTATACCATATTAGAATTTGAATTCCATTTAGATCTTCAAGCAGACAGCTCAGAATTATGATTGCATTAAATGGAGAATGAAGATACAAGCTAAACAAAACAAACCAAATAGGAAATTGATGAGTATTGCTAAGGAATTTACAGTATCATTCAGAATAATAAAATCCGGTGTCACAATAGTTTACATAGAAAAATAATTCGAATGCATTAGGTAGTAATTCGAATCTATCCACTGGATATGACTGTATCTAACTAACCATCTAACTCATGATTTCTCAATCAATATCGGAGTCCAACATATCAACTCCTAGATGTCCAATCAACTAAATCAATCAATAATAGCTAGTTAACTCAGTGCAACTGAGTGTGGTAGGTGGGAAAATGAGTCTACTCCACATGCAGCCATGCATTAGCCATGCATAACTAGCGCCATCTAACTGATTGTGAACTAACTGAAAGTAAGTGGAAGCTAACTGAGACTAACTAGTTCCAACTCCAACTAACTGATGGAGGTTGGTTCCGGGACTCCCAGTGGCTCCTAAAATGTAGGGATTAGTATAGGAGGAACCCAAACTGATGCATGCACATGCATTAAGTGGTAGTTAACCTCTAGAAGTGTTTCCCACACTCTAGTAACTGGTACATGTGGCCCCATTGGGCCAAGTGGACCCAATGGTACTAGTAGACCCAATTAATTAATTAAGGTTCCTAAGTTAGGCTAAATAATATAATAGACAGTATGGTAAAGGGAGGATTAATAATCCTAACAATACAAGCTTAGATAACGTTTTGTAGCGACAGGTGAACATCGATAAAATATCATTTGGGATGCTCACTATACCAAAAATGCAAGACACTTTGAAGTAACAAATACTCTTGCTATCCTCCAAAAGTATTTTTATTGGCCTTCACTTAAATTTGACGTCAACAGGTACATTCGATCATGTGTGGTTTGTGCCATTGCTAAATTGCTGAATTAATGATAAGGGCAGTACATGCCTTTGCTAGTTCCTAGTCGACCATGGGAATCTATTTCTATGGAGTACTTGATGGGATATCCTACTGCCAAACATCAACATGACGTGATCTTAGTAATATTCAACAGATTCTCCAAGATGGTTATTCTCATTCCATGTAAGACTATGATCACTAGTACAAAATGAGAGATAAGTGACTAAACAAATGACCAAAATCCACATATAAATGACCACTTTTGAATTGACGATCACTGGTGGCTAATTTCTGGACTCTTATCACACGACAAAAAAGTGGTCATATTTAGTTTGGTCATTTATAACATGTCTTGTGGTCACTAATTTGGTCGTATATTTGGTGATTAACTTGGTCATTAATTGTCACAATTAATGATCAAATTAATGCCCAAATTAATGACTACAAGATAAGTTATAAATGACCAAACTACATGTGACCACATTTTTTGTTATGTGATAAGAGACCAAAAATTAGCCACCAAAACTGTCATTGGTCATTTGTATGCAAATTTTGGTCGATGTTTTGGTCACTTATCACTCATTCTTTTTGTCACTTATCTCTCATTTTTTGGTCACTAATTTAGTCATTTTTAATTGATATTGCAATATCATTAAGGTACAAAGGAATCGAACCACCAACCTCTTGCTTATAAGTCATACACTCTTCCATTGAGCCAGCACCTTTTAAGAATTTAAGAACCTAACTTACATATTCCTCTATAATGGTAAAAAATATCAATACATGCCTTTATGTAATTGCTGGAAAATGATGATAGATTATATAAGTTCATAAGATATAATCAAGCAAGTTATGAAACCATGCATATAGATATGGAAATGCTATAAGACTTTGAAATCCAATAAGAAGAAACAAAACCCAGAGATCAATCCATGTTGGTTCTTTCTTCTAAGAACATAGTTAAGAAACTTGCCATATTATCCAATTATATACCTTCTATTTCTATATAATTTTACATTCTGGGATTCATAAAACATGAAGGATTCATAGATAACATCTATGTTTCTTCCCATATTTTCTACTTTTAGAGCCCAAGTTAACATGCATAGAAGATAAATAATTATTTTTTCGATATAGTATGGATTCACATTAGAAAGTCAATATGTTTTCACTCTAGCGAGGCCTAGCAAGGGGTCACATGAAGGCCCAAATCACAACTACTAGGATGGAAAGCATAATATCCATCATTAGTATGCATAAGCACAAGAAACAACTCTTTTTTTCTGCTGAGTATATCATCATATAAAGACAAGGTACATTTGGACCAAACAATAGAATGAAATACTAACACAATGTTTGAAAACCACTTGAAGAAAAAAAGATAAAATAAATGTTATATATATAGAAATTAAAACAAATTAAACAAACCTAGCTTGTTCCATCACATCTTTGTCTAAGTTATCCAATCAAGAATTACCATACATCAACATGAGAAATTAGAAGCACCAATTAAAACTTTAAAAAAAAGTAGCACTTTGTAGAGTAAAAATGAGGTGTAGCATGTTTGTTAAGACAAAAGAAACATTGATTCAAAGACTACATAAATGAATTTTATAAATTAAATTGCATGCAAGACTATATAAGAACTAAAGCCCTCATATTATGACATTATTGTACTCAACGGTCCCATATTTGACCTACATTTGTGGTCATTTATTGAACACTAATACAATTATATTATTTT
>LPNX010597440.1:0-12263 GCA_001517045.1 Pseudotsuga menziesii
CCGACCGCACCAGTCGTGGACCCGCCGACCGAGCAACACCAGACACCACCACCAGCGCAACAACCAGTACAACAAACAGCTCCCCCGGCTACTCAGACGATCGACCCGGCTCAGACCCCGACAGGAGAAGTCGAGGAAGACAATCCTGAGTATGCTGTGTCTAAGAGCATTCTCAAGAAACTGGCAAAGGAGATCGCCATTGCCAGAAGGAACATCAAACTGAAAAAACGACAGCAAGGCAAAGGTAAGCGCAAGCTGGTCCTTGCTGACTCCACAGATGACGAAGACGAACTGGCAGCCTCAGCACTTGATATTGTCGAGGATGCCAGAGCAAATAAGGTAACTGTTGAAACCCAGTTTCAACGGTTTGTTGAAGCAGGAGCGCCCGAAGGTCGGCCGAAGAAGGCCAAAACAACACCACTGTCCGAAGATGTGGTCGACCTGGTGACGACTCCTCCTCGTCCATCTCCGACTAAAATAGTCGAAGAGCAAGCACCAGTGCAGCAGGCCGACCTATCCCCTGAAGACATTGCAAGAGTCATCCCTGAGGCACTCAGAGCCAGGGCAAGCTCAGACCAGGAGCTTAGAGCTTTCTTTGCAACATTGTCTGCACTGTTCAAAACAGCGCAGACAATCAAGACAACAACTCCCCTTAAAGCAAGCGAAAAGACATACGCACACCAAACAACTGTCTTTACCAGGGTGCATGACGGTGGTGACATTGCGGGACACGAACAGACTTTCACCGATTACCAAGTCCCACCGGAAGAAGACGTTCTATCTTCCGGCCAAAGTACCCAACACCATTCTCCATCACCCCCAGGATCAGGATACCTTTCCTCCGCACCATCACCACCCCCACCACCATCATCTCCACCACCTCCACCCCCACCTGATTCACAGCCGAGACCACCATCATCACCACAGCCGGAGGTGGACATACCACATCCCCAAACCGAAAAACCCCCGACCACTGAACCAACTCTTCCGACCCACACCCCTTCGACCTCTGACCCACCTTCCACTTCTGCAGGTCCTCCCGACAAACCAACAGAGCCAGCAAAGGAGCCAACAGAGCCTCTTCCTAGACCAGATCAGCTAAGGATCAGCTTACGGGATGTAAGCTCGTTGACCGACTCAGAGGTTGGCCAGCTACTTAACACCCTAGCAAAAGATTCGAAGAGGAGGATGACCCGACTAAGGAAACAGCTAGCGGATAAGGAGACTCAAGAAGTCGAGTTTCTCGACAAATGCAGGTCTCTTGTACAGACTGTTGCTCCAGGACCGATCGACACTGCTATCGACCGACCGCTGGACAGAGCATATCAGCTGTTTGAAGGCTTGGTGTCGACCATACAGAACCACCTCCGCGAGACTACGGCCGGGCGAAAAGAAGAAACTGTCCGACTGCTCCTGACTCAACACACAGCATTCTCGGAGGCTCACAAACTCCTACAAGACCACATGGAGGAATCCATTGTCACCGAGGAAGTACTCCGAGATTGGCCTACTCATTATGGG
This sequence comes from Pseudotsuga menziesii, assembly GCA_001517045.1. Taxonomy (NCBI): domain Eukaryota; kingdom Viridiplantae; phylum Streptophyta; class Pinopsida; order Pinales; family Pinaceae; genus Pseudotsuga; species Pseudotsuga menziesii. Next base: position 1,522 of record LPNX010597440.1, read on the forward strand.
CATCTCTACAGTCAGACGAGGCAGACCAGACAAGGCATCCAGGCCTTGGAAAGAAGGAAGTCGACTGAGACAGAACTGAGGTAGGCAGTCGAGGAACAAATAGTGATGGAAAATACTAAGCTGCAGCAGTTGGAACGTGAGGCACACCAGTGGGTTCAGCACGCCCTTCCCAACCTGGAGAAATTCGACAACATCTGTCCGCAGATGAAGAGACTCCTTGAGACTGCGGAAGAACACAATCAACTGCTGGGCCCCAACATGGAAAATATTGCAGAGATGGCCATGGCAGAGAAAATGTCGGTACTATCAAATCTTACTACTCTTACTATCGACATTCAGAAAGCCTTGCAGACCTGGACAGATTTTCAACATCAGCTTGCCATTACAGCACCAGCAATAGTCGAAGTCTGTGTGCAAAAGAGACCAACTATTCTCCTGCACAGCCCACCTCAGTAGCAGTCTCCCTTTGCACAGACCAACTATTTTTTTCGTACTTCTAATCTAATTTTTTACCTCCCTTTTTCTTCGGGACGAAGAAATATTTTGTTTGTGGGGGAGATGTAGAAGGAGCAAGTCGACATAAGTCGACTTGAACGAAGACCGACTTAGTCGATCAACCGACTAAGTCGAGAGACCGACTACGTCGGTCGGCTGAGTAAACATAGTAGTTAGTCTGTTAACTAATAGTCGTGTCGGTTCGGTGAACCGACAGGTAGTTATGATTGTAACTGTTTGTAACCTGTATATTAGGCTGTTGAGCCACTCAAGAACGCAGTTCAGTTCTTGGCTTTGTATGATCTATTGAGAATAATATAATCTGTTCATCTTATCAGTTCTTGTCTCTTGTATCTGTGAATATTCTTTGTATTTTAGTATGTATTATTGGTAACTTTATGTGATCTGTGAGATTACAACATTCCTTATCTCCTGTACTATTTCAGATAAATTAGTTTTGGACTGTTCAATTTCTCTTGCTAACTGTGATCTTTTTGTACCTGTAGGTTGGGAAAAAGAAGAAGGCTTAGCAGCTGCCTTTCTTTTACCTTTACTGCCCTGTTTAACTATTTCTGTTTTTTCACTAGAGGAAGAATTAATTAACACAGCTTCCTGTCTGGACTCTAGTTTGGGGTTAAGCAGCTTTTTCATATTCCATCTCAGCTTGTTAGTAGGTCTGGTTTTAGGTCTTCTGTGTGCAGCTACACTTTCCTTTTTCTTCCTCTTAGATTTTGCTGATTTTACCCTTGAGGTAGGAAAGTCTCCATATGCTTCTGTACTTGGCTCTGTCACAACAATCTGCTGTTCATCTTCCAATAAATAACTTTCATCTTCAGATAATATGGTAAGAGGGCTCCTTTGTTTAGTTTGTAATTCCTCTTTAGGAGTAGCAGCTCCCTCTTTATCAATAGTCCTAGCTTGCTCAGAATGTGCTACTGGTGATGATTTCAGACAAGGCTGCACTTCTTCACCTGCAAACAATGAGTACTTGGCTTTAGGGTACTCTGAAACCACTTTGAGCTGACTGTCATCCTTTACCTGTCCTGCTACCTGCTCTGTCACCTTCTTGGCTTTAACCTCATCTTTACTTGTAGATTTGACTGAGTGACCTAGCTTTTTGATCATTACCTTCCCCTTATCAGTTTTCCTCTTAGGATGCTGATCTTCTTTTTGAGGATGAACATCTGACCAAAACAAAAAGAAATCCCAAGTCCTTCCCTCATGCTGCAACACTGTGGTGATGATCAGTTTGATGAGACCATGGTGAAAAAGTGACTGGGAGGTGTGATCATCATGTTGCTTTATCTTGCTTGACATCTTCTGCAGTCTTTTTAAGAAAAAGAAGGGCAAGTTCATTTTAGAAACTCCTACTATGTGTTGCAGGAACCTGAAATGATATTTAAATACAAATGAATATCTTCCTTCACAGGTCACATAACTTTGAAGTATCCTTATGGGCTCAATCCACTCCTTACTGAAATTTTGAATGAGGATACCCTTGCTCCAGTCTGGAGTTACATTAGGCAACAAATACCTTTGAGGTTCAAACTCAAAAGGCAATTTTTTAAACCAGTGTTCCCCCTCATTGCTGATCTCAGTAGCTTCTACTATTAACTCCACAGTCAATTTGAATTTCAAAGCATCCATCATGATCATATCATCTTTAAGTCCCTTAGCAAACTTGCAGGACACTTGAGCATTGAAACCATCAATCTTCTTGAAAAACTTCAACCAACCTGCCTGCTGAAACAGTTCTGCACAGTCAAGAAGCTTCTGAATCCAGGTTAGGTCAGTGGGCTCAGCCCTATTGACCTTACCACTTTTGCCACTTTTCCCCATATTCTTCCTTCAGGAAACAGAAACAATTTGGCTTTAGGCTTCAAAACTGTTTTAAAACTGGTTTGCTGTTATTTGAACTCTTTCTCAATCTGTTATGTACCCCTGGACAGGCCTATAATGTCAATGTTCCCTTGTCTCAACCATACAATTAGGTTTATGGATAGATAAACTGTGAGACAAGATCAATCATAAATGAAAACTGTCATAAGAACAATATGGCTCTGCTTAATTTTCAAACTGCACCATCGGGCATAATGTCGAACTGTTTTAGAATATCAGCCGCTCAAATTCCTTATTTTAGGGTTTAGGAAAAAACAGTATGATGTGTATTCAAAAATTAGCTCCTCCTTTAGTACAACTGATTCAAACACTGAAGACAGCACTTCGATCAATTTGCAATGTCCAGGCTGTTTAATATAATTGCAGATTGTCAATGAAAGTGGTTGCTCTATCTTCAGTATTTGCTCCTCCTTCTATGCATCAAAACAGCTTCGATCCTCAAACCCTAAATTTCTGACTGCTTCAGAGTTTGCAAGAGTAACATCAATCATAGACTTATCAGACCCATTGGAGACTGATAGCATGAGAAGAGAGAAAAGCACCCCTGTCTGCAATATATTCATCTTTACCAAAAAACTGCCATTCAAACCTGTATATGAAAGCCAACATGTTCTCCAAGCAAGTGATTTCACCAACCATAACAATTTTCAACAGCTTTTCAAACCACTCGAATAAATCAACAAAACACCTTCTGTGTGAAACATGAGCATAACAAATCAATTTATGAATCCTCTCAATGCTATCTCCTGTAGATTCTGGTTTACACTGGCATTAGGTCATGAGAAGAATCCCTTCAATTAGTTCATTGTAACCAATCTGCATCACTATCAGAGTTTTTGAATGTATAGGAGAGCAAATGATAAGCACTCTTCGTTCAAACAGTCATTGAAATTTCACAGGCTAAATGCTTTAAGCTCAAGGTTACTTTGCTGCTCTGTTCATGTAAATTCCTCACAATAGCTTCAGATAGCTATTTCTGTGGAGAAGAGTTTATTTTATAACCTATCCTATCATCTCCAGCAACCAATTTCTCCAGATAATCGTGCTGCAAGAAAAACCCAAATTTTTGAGTTATAAGGGTTTGTATCGAAGTACCTACCAATCTCTCAACTGTCGTGGCTTAAAGCTTCATTTTGGAGTATCAACGGTCTCTTCTAATGGGAACAGGTGTCTTCATATCATCTCCTTAACTGCAGGTGCATGAATTAAGAAGCCCTAATTTCTTGCTGGTGTTAAACAACACTATCTTCTCTTCACAGGAACACAATCCAACTCTTTAGCGTTTTGATCTGCATCACGAGCACTCCTCTCCGATAATAATGCATATAGAAAGAGAATTTTGCAAGCTTTAGCCGAGATTTGCTGATTTTGTCCAACTGATTCCACGTTTTGAGCAATGATGAACCTGTTTTGGCTGCGTGACTGATAACTGCCTAAATACGTGCTTGAACTGCAGTAACACGTGTTAAAACACTTACAAAATACGATCATTCACTTCCAGATGAAAATCATGATGGAAATTTGCATAAAAATCGGAAAAACAAAGGGCCGCGATATTCTTGTAGCGCGCCCTTTGTTAAATTTTCATCCAGCGCTACAAGAATAATTGCTAAGCCAATTTCTCGCAGCTTTTCAACTTTCTGCCAAATTGTCGGAGGTTTAGAGAACTGCTAGGTTTAGAAAACAAGTTTAACTGGTCTCTAAACATATTAATGAATCAAATTTTGAAAATATGACATTCTTTAACCCCTTTTAAAATATAAAAGACCATCAAAAATCAAATAAAACCTAAAAAGATTGGGCTCAAAACCTATTCAATCACCCATAGAGTTTCTAAAAAGACCAAAACTAAAACTTTAAACCAAAAATTTAACTGAGGTAGATTGAAAAACTGGAGAAAATAAACCAAAAATGGAGAAAAATTTACTGACTCAACACCTCCCAACCAACTCCTAGAGCATCCAAGTCTCACTTGCTCCAGAACCTTCGAGCCTTATCGCTGAACCATAGGAGAAATATCCACTCAATGTGTCATCTCTTACATTAACAGATCAGTTCCCCATCCACTTCTAGCCTCCTTCTTGCTACATGGACATACTATTATATAGTATTTTTCCTAGGACTTGGTCATTTATGAGCCTCCCGCTCTTTAGCACTTCACAAGGAGTTGTGACCTGATTTTGGGAAAGATGCCTCCTCCATCTTGAGTTCTCACTCAGCAACTTCAACCACTTGTCTTTTCCTCTTGTGGGCCAACAAACACTGAACATCTATTTCAGTTTTGATTCCCTCCAGTGTTTTTTTTTGTAAGTCTACAAATTGTATTAAGCTACTGAAACAAAAAATACATAAAAAATTAAGATTTGTCATCAGATGGTGTATAAAGGTAAGATTGAGGCCCTAGATTTGTCACCAGATGGTGTATAAAGGTAAGATTGAGGCCCTAGATCTTCCAGCAGATGGTGTAGCAAGGTAACTTTGAAGTCCCAAAGTGTAGAGAAGACATCCCCAATTCCAACCTCAATGAGGCTCCACATAAGGTGGTGTCCCAATGGGGAGGAGGAAATCGATGGAGATACTCGTAATTTGTTGCAAAGTAGGTATCCCACATCATTGTCTGTAGGGAATTCCAAGTTCAAGTTTCCAATCAGGTAAGAGAGTTTAATATACATGTAGGCGACAAAATACGAGAACCATTCTATGGATTTTCTATCATGAATTGAACCAACACAACTTTTCTCTTTAATCCTTGGCTCCCGAAAACTATCATGAATTCTTCAAACTTATATCCTCTGTACAAAGGTGGATGCTCTTTGTCAACCTGGGAGGGTGTTAGAGAAATGAAGGCATTATTTGAAGGGATATACAACATAGGAATCTATATACGAGCAGTGGAGGCATTTGTTACTATTAGATGCTCAACACTCCTAAATATACTATTGGTCACAACCTATTTATTAATATTGAAATCAAACACCCACAAAAGAAAATCAAATCAATATTTACATAAAGGAAATGTGTATTGTCTATAAATTTATTAGAGCTCTTGCTCTGATATCGTATCTAGCGAGAGCATGAGATTATTGTGTTTGTAGCATGATCGAGTGTTCAGGAATGGGAAATATTATCATTAATTGTTGTTGCATACAGGTCTTTGTGGTGGATCCCAATGAAATGCATTTTGCAATTTCAATGGCAAGGGTGGTTCTCAACATTGTCAACATGTGTCTCGATGCTCAAACAATGGCTGCTTAATTTAATCACTGCCACCCCAAGATTGTGTTTGCAGATTAGCAATCCCTACTTCTTGTCATAGAAGCTCTACATAGAACCAACCATAAGACCATTTTGGTTCTCATCTAGGAGCTCTGTAATATCTCGATTTTGAACCCATTGAATTAAAATTGTATATGATGTAAATAGCGTTATTAAATCATGGTGAGGATCTCAAGGCGAAGGCCCTACCATGGATTTAACATTTTATGTATCGACAATTAAAATCAATGCATATGGTTATTGTGCTAGCCAGGAACAGTATAAATGGAACATCATTTAAATATGCAATTAATAAAAGATACCCACAACTAGCTATGTCAATGCAACAAAGAGATGGGGGCATGATTTCACAAGGAATAGGGAGGGAAAATATTCAAACCCTTGAGCCAAATTTCAATGGGGGAACCCATAAAGCCGTCAACTACCTTTTTTGTCTTATGCACCCAATCATTTATTTCTTCCATAATTGTTTGAGGTAGTTAATGCCTTGGGAATGCAAGAGTATGGAAGTCAATTTCGTATTGGGGCAAGCCATCAGTTTTGGGAAATCGAATTTTGAATTATGAGGAATGAAAACTCCAAGAAATTGCTACCCATTCCATTATTCACCCAGGTGTTTCTCTTCCTCATGTAGCTAGAGATAGTTGGGGAATTCTCATCCTGTTTTATCTGTAATTACCTTTATTTTTTCATACCCAGAAATCTGTTTTTATATTGCTGAGTTAATGGGAAGAAGAGAACTATGATTTGGGGGTTTACAGAGGCCATTTTTGCTACTGTAATGCCCAAGAACATTTTCTGAAATTGTATTGCTCACCTAGGGACGATTTCCCCATTTACCATTTTCATTTTTGGCTCCCAGGATGTCTTTCTCCATACCCAGAACTTGAGTTTTAAAGTTATGTGGACCGTTGTTGTGGTCTGTAAGACTTAATAATGGAAGAGGCCCAAAATTGACTTGATAAACCTAGTTCAGAGAGGAAACTCATAGAGAGATCAAGAGGGGCTGACTATTCTTCTATGCACACCCTAAAGAGCATTCAAAGAGAAGGTATGGCCTGAGAGACTGTGTAATAGTGAAGGGAATACTTCCTTGTGTTGGGTGTGTAGGTATTGTCGAGGCCAAGCTAAAGAGATCTTGTGCAGGTGTCCATAGCTATGTGGTTCAGCTCACTAGCTTAGCAATTCTTCCTTTCCACTGCCTTAGCATCCTGATAAACCCAACTGCAGATTGGCTTGGTTTAACCTTGGTTGTATTGGCTATGTGTGAGCCCGTTGTCCCCTAGTTCATTGTGGAAATCGTGGCCATCTCAGTAGTGGTAGTGGTGTTGAGAGATTGATGAGCACACTGGTCTATGCTTGGGTGGAACCTCGCAATGACATAACTAGTTGCGGGAAAACTCATTTACAAGATAAGTGCTCTCTGTGTATTTAAATTCTGGAACTGTAATTGTTTAAGAATTATTAAGAACATATGAATGTCTTGAATGAGGTTTGATTCTGCTATATTTACATGTATTATGCATATGTGCATGTATTTTTTTACTTCATTGCATTTTATTATTATGTTTATAGGGCTAGATCTCGGCTTAATAGGTAGCAGCAGTGTAGGTCGTGTCCTCTCCATTAACGAGATGAGGGGAGAGGATGTGACAAGGTCATCAATGGTACATAATTAGTTCTAGTAAGTACCACATCATCAACAACATTCAAAGGGCTATTGCAAGAGGGAGATCCAGAGTTCGAGACACGGTGTCCCATTGATGAATGACAGAGTATCATTCTAAATTATACATCATGATCAACGTCTTCTCCCAAGGGAGTAGTTCACAGACACCTAGGAATCTACACAATGGTTAGTTTCCATCACCTTATGATACCTCATTTCCTTTAATCCCTAAAGTTGCTTTCAATATGGTTTGATCCTTGTTTTTCTTGCCATGGGGTCATCTTACCTTGTGACCTTGATGCATCCTACTTCCTTAGCAGAGTGTGTCAATCTCCCCTGAATACTTCTTGCTTCCTTTGCAACATGGGTCATCGTCATAGCTACAACCTAGCATTTTCACCTTTTCCTCAAACTATCACTTATGCACCTTCTAAATTGCTTCATGTAATATGTTCTGACATTCATATCTTTCTACTAGTGGATTTCTTATGCTCCTTCGGATCCATCTTTCATTATGCACTTTATCTCATCGCCCCCGCCCCCCATCCCCGACTTTCCTCTAGCCCCTGTTGTGAAGGATTATGCTATCACTGTCTCTAGTATCATCGACATCAACATTTTTTCAACAATTACCATCCTCATCCATAATGGTATTGCTTCTAGCAACCTCCCTCTTGGCCTGGCCTCAAAATCCCTCTTAATGTTGTTCAAAGAGGTGTTATATTTAATAGGAAACTCTACTTTGTATCTCTATTTTAGTTTTTCAAACCAATAATCAATTGCATGCGTCCACTTGTGATCTAATATCTTAAGTCTTACAATTTCATTTATTGATCCCAAATTACAAGTCCTAGAGAAAGCTGTATTTTGTTAATTTCTACTTGTCTTTTATACACTCTTATGATAAACTATGAAATTCAACCAAAAAAACCGTGCCTACCATAATGTGTATGGTTATCATTTCACCATTTAGTGTCCGTGTGAGGTTCTATGTAGCAGTTTTTCTTTATGCAGACTCAATCTCTTTTTTGGTAATCCAATATAGTAGCTCTTGTTGCTACGGTTTCTATGTCATACTCTTATTTTCTCCTATAGAAATATGGCATGTCCCATCCATGTAACCAATTATTGGTGGTATTATAAATAAACCCTAGTTTTGACACTTTGGACAACAATATAATCCATTCATGTCAACATTTTCAATACCATGATGAAGTTTAGGGTCTCACCCAAGGCATTAATAGACATTACTAGTAGATGTAAATTATTAAATAAAAAACAGAATATGTCTTCACTTAACCATAAAGCATTCAAGCTTTTACACATAAGAGAAAATCAAAATATGAGAGGGAAACAACATCACATTCATTTCCATTACAATCCCTTGAATAAGTTATGCAATCTCATTGTCTCCTACTATACCATGAAGCCATATAAAGTGCCAACATCCATCAACCTTTTATAATTTATAATTTTTTTCTTTTTTCTTTTAATGAAACACCCCTTATATTTTGGCTCAAGTTGGGGACTTAGATCCCTCAAATCTCCATATCCCACTACGAGAATTTATCCATGTTATTGTGAGAATTGAAACCTCGACCAAAGAGCTCAAGCTACTTATAATTTAAAATATTAATAAAAATACACCCTAACCTATCTTCCTCATAAAAACCATTAACTAACAAGAGCCACGAGGTGGCAATGTCACCGCATTTGCTAATGGTTATTGCTATAACACCAATACTATAAGAAAAACAACTAGTTTATTTGACCATCTACAAAATTTTTAACATGCCACTCTTATGGATTATGTAATCTAGACATACCTTGATTATATAAATGTATGGATTTTGTTATCTAAACATACCTTGATTTTAGATTTTAAATAAATGAGGTTGATTTTATATAAATGTAATGTAGTGACATATTTCCATGTAAAAATAAAGTATTTTAATAACTTTTTTTTCATAAAAATATATTTAAGGGTGAATCCACGGACCTGGGTAACACTTTTTGGCAAGCGCATCTTGCCAAAAACAAAAAAAGTACCTCGGTCAAGGGCTTGTTAAGCCCTCGACCGAGGTATTAATACCTCGACCGAGGTTTTGTAAAGCCCTCGACCGAGGTTTTTTTCAGCCCTCGGTCGAGGTATTTATTAACCCTCGGTCAAGGTATTAAAACCTCGACCGAGGGTTAGTAAATACCTCGGTCGAGGTACATACCTCGACCGAGGTACGTTTTTAAAAAAAATTATAAATAGGGGCCACGAGGGCCCCCAAACGTCATTTTCAATCGCTCGAGCGAGGGACGGAGCTCGACCAAGCGATAGAAATCGACCGAGGGACAACGACCATCGACCCAAAGCAACCCCACCTCGTCAAAATGTCGGAGCAAAGAGGTAACCATTTAAATTGTTTTTCAATTTAAATGGAATTTAATTTTTTTTTTTATAAATTTATAAAATTTTGTAAATGTATATTTTTATAATTTTGTTTTGAAATTTAGTAAATGTATGTTTTTATAGTTTTGTTTTCAAATTTAGTAAATTTATATTTTTATAATTTGCATGTTTAAAATGTGTACCGGCAAGCAGAAATGCTGCCGGATTTTTAAAAATTTGTAGTTAAATTGAATTTTTTTGTTAATTTGTTATATATATATTATGTCAACCGGTAGGGTTTATGCTACCGGTTTATTTTTGAAATGTGTCTCGGGAAAGCCGAAATGCTGCCCGATTTTTTTCAATCCTCCGTGAATTCATGGAGGATTGAAAAAAATCAATAAAACACCAACTAAACAAACCTATATGAACCATAAAGACAATTAATCAACTGTAGGCCCGAGACAAATAATAAATTTTTTATAAAAATTTATTTGAAATTGGTTTTTAAAAGCATGTGCATGATACATGATACATGATTCATAGAGGAATGGGTCTTAGGGCCTTTGTCTCTAGTATTTGGTCATAAAGCATGGCCTAGACCACAAGGCCTACCCTTTGTATAGACGATGTAAAAATCGGAGTTATATCCTTATTGGACGTATTGAGCAATAGGTGTGGTTCTTTATGTTGTAGACATGATCATCGGAGGAAATAGTTGCCTTTGGCCCTACATGAAGGTGGTAAGCATCAAATGATCATCAATTTTTTTTAAACAAGTACACACATGACCTCTTAATGGTAAGGCTAGTTAATGCCTTATAGAAATAATAATGATGTTATGGGTGCCCTTTCATGAACCATGATCCTTACTATGAACTATTAATGCATAAGTCCCTGGTTCCTACTCCTAAGAATTCTTACTAGAGTCCTTGGATCCTACTCCTAAGAATGCTCACTAGAATCATTTGAGTTATTCCCAAGTAGCAATCATAGGTTCAATTAAATTTCCCTCAATTTAAG
>LPNX010597497.1:0-27929 GCA_001517045.1 Pseudotsuga menziesii
AATTTGATAATATAAACCTTTCATATTTATTTTTTATTTCATTTGTATTTTCTACAATGTTTTCATGAATAAATATCATCTTGTTATTCAAATATTCAGTATTGAATATTATATATTAATTAATAGAGCATCACAGATTAAATTAAAAGTAGTTATCTATTTTAATTTTCTGTTGTTGTGCATATTCAACAAAGTAATTTTATGATAATGATTTAAATATTTTCATTTGAATTGTAATTGTGTGTCTCTTTGTTTATTTGAATCATTAATTGATAATTAATTTAGTTTTCCAAGTTGCTCTTAGCTCAGATAGGAATGCTAGTTGATTTTTATTTTAGTTTATTTTAATAGTTGTTAAAAAACATTAGGTTAGTTTGAGAAAATGTAAAAATCTTTTAGTCAAAATATCTTAAAACAAAACCTCGAAATGAGAGACTTTCCTTTAGAAAGCACTTTAGGATAACTTAGACCTAGAAAACTAACTCTAGGGATTATTTTAAGCATTAATATAATTTAGGATAAATTTTACTGAATTTTTACATTCTCCTTAAGGGGATAAATTTAGTTGGTAGCAGGACCATACCCTGTGATATTTTTCCATTCCAAACACACCGGGAGCTATTCTAAGCAACTTATGTGGGCTTAATCTCCTTAAGTTTCCCAAGTCAGAAAATCCGGCCAACAATACCATGATCCCTAGAATTATGACACTACTTCATTAAGGTCAAATATGTAGATGGTTAAGTCTACTAGGCTAGGCAACTTTAAACATGATTGCATGTTGGATTCCCTTTTATAACATGATAGTTTTTCATTACTTGATGAGAATACATAAATTTGAAATTTCATTTAATCATTTATAAATAATTTAGATGAGATCAATATTTTCCACGACTCGTTTTCACTCGAAAATCATTAATTCTTTTCAGTAACTCCTAGCGCTTACGGGAGCCCATACTCAACACTAAAAACATGGATTTACAAACTTAGTGAAATTCTAGATCTCTTTGCTCAACGCTATTTCTAGAATGTACTTGTACGGTACACGTAGGTATACAATGGCCAAGGATCCGATGTTCCATATATTATGCTCAACATCAACATGGAAGGCTCCAAGGCTTATTCCCAACACTAACCACTTATACTATGAAACGAGAACTTTATACTAAGAATGAGAACTCTAGCCATACAAATGATGTTTTTTACATAAAAAAACACCAAAAACACCCTCCAAATAGAAAAGTGTTGATACCAGTATATATGTTTTTTTTTTCGGAGTAAAAAATAGAGCCATGGCCTAAACATCCCATACTGTTGTTTACCAAAACTTTAAAATCAACCCCTAAATTGGAAATAGATTTTTTTCGTCAAGAGATAAATTACAACTTTTTAAAAACTTGCATATTAAACAAAAGAAAAATATTCCATCAATATTTCACCACTCTAACCATATAAAATCAAATAAATTATGATGCGATTCATAATGAATCATATATTAGACCATACAAAAATAAATGATTCATGTATAAATATTAAAAAACTCCTTTAGAGTTTGAATTGAAAACATCATACTAATAAAAACATCTAAAATGTTCCATGTGAAATTATTCAAATTCATCCATGGATTGTAACACTCCATTGAATCTATATTTTCTTCAGAGGAAGGTCTCGATATAATTTATATAAAAAAATCCTAATCCCCTAATACACTCCACACATTATTTTTATTCCTCCTAATCATGATCTTTTGCAATTGTATCCCATTCTTCATAAGAAGTCACGTGAGACATATAATCACATTAAAAAAAATATTTGGTACAATTATAATTGTCTTTGTCTACAATTTTTTATCGAAATGGAATCCCATATAAGTCTTAGGACATGCGAGTTCTTGTTTATTTTCTATAAAGTTATATCATTTAATAAGGTCCCTAACCATTATACTACATGCTTCATTGTATTTCTATATTTAAATAATTCTTATAGTAAATGGTATGCAAGTAAAACTATTAATTGAAAATGTTTTTGTGGTTTGAAGGTCAGTTATTTTCCCATATGAAATTTATAGTTTTGTTGATGCGAAATGGATCACATAAGGTAAGTATTCAATTTAATCACCATTAGGAAAAGACTAGTATATTTAACCTTTTGAGCATACTTGAAATTTAACATGGGAAATGCTAGCTTCTCATATAAAATGCGTTAGCATATATGCATTACCTTTAAATAAATGAATATAATAATGTATATGGCTTTCCATTCACCATAATACTATAATGAATAGGGATTTCCTTTATAATGAATATAAAAATAGTCTTGTGATATCCATAAGACTATTTTGGATTTTATCTTTTAACGCTTATCCCAGTCACCCATTTTATATTTTCAACATTTAATTACATCCATATATTCATATATTTTTATATGGTTGTGATATCCATAAGATTATTTTGGATTTTATTTTTTCAACGCTTATCCTACTCACCCATTTTATATTTTCAACATTTAATTACATCCATAGTTTATATAACTATGTCATTGTTCCGCTGATTCCAAAAGCACATCTGAGATGGGGCGGCAGGTATGAATAAGCTAACATCGTAGATAATATATGTGACATACAACACAACAGAGCGATTATTTAATTAAGTCCCATAGCACAAGGCCTGGATAACCCTAGATAGAGGACTTGACACAACGCATTTATGCTTTCAGTTCATCCCCAGCAATACACATTTGGAAGGAAACAATACTCATTCTCACATTTACGCATTCTACCCATCCACATTCTATCACCCGCATGATGATTGATCAATCACGCTTGCCTCCTAGTTGGGCGATTTGAGCCAAAGCTTCGATACCCTGTTAATTGCTACCGCTCGATGATACGCCCCGCATTCCCTATTTATATAACTATGGAACCAAATTCACCACATTTAGGTAGGGAAAACGTAAATCCATTCATTGCAAACACTGCCATGGGTCGTGTTCTAGGTTCAGATAGTCATGATCGCCTCCATACCTTCTTTCCTTTCGATAAATGGGATGATGTATGCTCCTAACCGATGTGTGACCTTTTGCTTGACTAGAAAATGGGAGGAGTGGCACACGGAGCAGAGCTCCGCTCTTGGGGTGCCAAAGCACCACCCTTCATGAGCGGAGTGATTATAAGAATTGCACCGCTCATGAAGGGTGGTGCTTTGGCACCCCAAGAGCAGAGCTCCGATCAGTGCGCCACTTCTCCCTTCCCCTTAATCACAATTTCGTAAGTGATGACGTCGATAAATATTTTGTAAGGTATGACGACTTAAATATTTTTTGCAAGGTATGACGAGTCGTCAACAATCTAAACCAGGGGCTCTTCTTTCAACAGGGATCCTCTTTCTTTTATACAGCACCCTAAAATATATGGGGCAAGCGCTCGTTTGCGATCCGATCTTTCAACATTAATTCTTGGGGAAAGCGATAGAGTGATCAACGCCCTAAAATAGTGTAATATAAGCTTAAATACCCCTAAATATTATAAATATGAGCAAAAATAAGTACCTAGATATGGTGATATTTCTGGTGGATAGATCATATAGTATATGGGTTATAGCTAAGGAAGGCTCAATAAGGGCATGGTTAGTCTCAGCTTCTCCAATATTGCACTGAGTAAAGATAAAAAAATATAGTAATCCACTTGCGTGATCGAATCGCTTAATAGCAGGCTATCTCAAAGCGAAAACCGAACCATGGCAAGCGCTCAATCCGTCCCCTATCAATACTAGCGGTATCTTGGCAAAGAATAAACAAGGTGGTTTTGACCAGTTCAGTGTTCTCTGGTGGTATGGGCTCCTTACACTATTATCTATTGATAGCTTCTCTAGAGTTTGTTCCAATAGCATGAGGTTATAATATGTTACATGCCGTAAATCCTTACTTAGGTGCAAAATGGTGCATATCTTGTAATAAAAGTGTCGCATTTTATTTCCTCCCCCACTCACTAAGGCCATCTTGAAGTATTTAAATTACCACTTTGAACAACAGGACCACCGCCTACTTCCCACTCATGTTCTATGGAAACATAGCTGAACACTACAAGGCGCGATATTTCATAATTTTCAAGTTTCGCCACTTCTCCCTTCCCCTTAATCACAATTTCGTAAGTGATGACGTCGATAAATATTTTGTAACGTATGAGGAGTTAAATATTTGAATATTTCAAAATGGTAAATAGAATCTGAGGTCAACTTTCGCTTCGGACGACCTAGCACTTTAAAACTTTAGTAAACCAATAATATTGCCACGTGGAGGTGATAACATTTTTTCATTTTGAAGGGGGCATTTTTTGCTGTGGGTTTTGAGGTTTTTATTTATATCATATGTGGTACATTTTTTTCATTCTGACACTTTTAAGGTCATGTTATGGGGTGTCATATTTTTTTTTATATGATATGTTGCTACATGGTTGGGTTCTTATCCATATGATGGATAATATATTTTTTATGTCATTTTATATAGAGAGAGGGGTTTGTTATCATAGTGAAATATTGTTATCTTAAAATTAATGTATTTTAAGTTATATGATGTGATATTTATTTTTTTAATATTTTTATTTCATCTTTTGTGAAGATTATAACGGTGAATATTTTTGATATCATGTTTCGTGACGTTTATGGTGGTTAATATTTTTGATATCATGTTTTTGTGACATTTATGGTTGTTATTATCTAATTTTAAGATTTTGTTATATAATAATTATTTTTAAATGGTGTAATTTAATATTTTTGTTATTGGATATATGTTATAAATATTTCAAATTTAAAGTGTTTTCAACCTAGAGACTAGCATTGATGAAATGTTTTTTTTTTTTGAATTTTGGAGACAATTACAAATTTGGCAAAATTCAAGCTTAACTAATTATGACTTTAGAGGGTTCCAATTTTCACCAAATGGTCCCGAATTTGAAATGTAATGGTATGGTGAGTCTTGTAACACCACAATATGGTATATGGACACTTTGTATCAGACTTTATACCTCTGAAAACTTGTTTTGGGTTAAGGTGAAACAATACAATTTTACAAGGAAATTGTTTTCAAATCCCCCAAGGGTGATGGTCGAACTAGCTCTCCAAATCAGGTACGACCCTCCAAAATTCCAGAACAAAGTATGGGAATGAGTATCAGACATCAATTAATTTCCTTGATCATGTTTATTAAGTTTTGAAAAATGGATTATGATCTTCAACATTTGTAAGGTAACTTTCATAGGAATTGCCTAAGGGAAATTGCATTACTAGCTAGACTTTGACATAGGAAAGGTAAAATATATGCTTCTAAGAGTAATATGGAACATGGTGGTAATATATGGAATACAAATTCCTTCCCAAAAAGCATAAAAATCAAAGGAATAAATTCCATATCCATTGATAATGATCCACTACAATGCAATTGCATAAAGAAAAGAATTAATGCTATTCAAGTTCTTCCACATGAATTACAAGAAGTTGGTTTGAAGAAATGAGAGTTTAGTGAAACACTTGTGGCGAAGATGTCAAAAGAGCCTCAACCCCCATTATGAGGGATGTTTGAAAAGAAGCACTTCAGGAATCTTGTAGACATAGAAGAGTCAATGAAAGAGGACATTGATGTCTCTGAGGAAAGCCAAGGTCCATAAAATTCCAATTTTGATGAAGAATTTAGCCTACATGATATTGTTGATTAGTTTAATGTCTTGAATAAAATGTTAGATTTGACAAATTTTTGATAAGGTATATTAGTACTGTTTTTACTTTCAGACTTTGTTTTAGAAATAAAATCTCTATATATATTGTTTTTAATATGATATTTAAAAATATATGGTATAGTTTTTCGTGGATTTATGTGAATCGTAATATTTAGGAATATAGTATGAAATAGTATCATTTTATACAAAAAAATCTATGAAAATATATTGAAAATGGTTGTAAGTGTCTTTATTTTATAGAATTTCTTAGAATTTTGTCAATTAAAAAGTCTTATTTTTCCTATAAAAATGTCTTATTTTAAAGAAAAATTGCAATATGTGTGTGTGTGTGTGTGTGTTTCAATATAGCTTGCTTCTAAATGTATGGTATTTTGTTAAATGTCTAAAAAACAAACTTGAAAATAGAAAGTAATAATTTTTTTATGATGAAGATGATTCAAAGGCCAAAAAAATGCCTTAAAATGAAAATGTGTGATATTGATATCAACCCTTTTTTAAATGGAGGTAAAATTAGCTACTAAAATTAGGAGAGAGAAAAACGAGAACTGTGTTGAGTTCTCGTTGCATAGTATAAGTGGTTCACTTCCAACTTATCTTTTCATGTGTTCCAGAGCTTCATGCTCAACACAAATATAAATACTCATGTGGTCTAGAGCTCCTCACTCAACACAAAACATCTCATCAATCATGTGTTTTAAGGTCCACGCCCAACAGAAACAAGCATATATATATATATATATATATCATCAATAATTGGCTTACGCCCAATATATACAACAAATCATCATGTTCATATGCAGTGGGGTCTTTGACCAAATATATCAAAAATAAAAAATCAAGATAAGATCATAATCAATAGGCTCATGCCTATAGGTGTTAGGTCCAAAATTAAGGATATTACATCCATCCCCGCTTAGTCCAACACCATACCTAGTGTTCTAGGGACTCAAAATGACATCATCAAACAAGGTGGGGTAAGCCTTTCTCATGGTGGCTTCATTCTCCCAAGTATCCTCATCGGCTTTGAAGTGCTTCCATTGCACTTTCAACTAGACTATGGTGCGCTTCTTGAGCTACACCTCTCTCTTTTCAAATATATGAATAGTTTCAGGGGAAAACTCCCCTTCAGGTTCCACCTATAATAAGGACCAATCAACTACATGTTTAGTATCATAAACATATTTCCTTAATAATGATGCATGAAAAACATTGTGGAATCTTATGTGTGCGGGTAATGCTAGTTCATATGCCACTCGTCCTCTCTTGGAAAGTATTTCAAAAGGTCCACAAAACCTAGGTGCTAACTTACTGCACCTTCTCAAGCTCAACGAGCTCTGTTTTACCTTTACTTTCAAGTAGACATGGTTGCCTATTTGATAATATTTATCTTTCCTTTTCTGATCTGCGTAACGTTTCTGGAGGTATTGTACTTCTTTAATGTTCACTTGGACCTTTGTAACCAACTGTTCCAAGTCCATTAATAAATCAGGCCCTAACATGAACAAATCCACCAGGCTATCCCAAGTAACTGGTGTTCTACACTTCCATCCATAGAGTACCTTAAAGGGACTCATATTGGAGGAAGCCTGATAACCATTGTTATACACAAACTATTCAAGATGCAGGTAGCCTTCCCATTTAGTGGGGTTGTTCATGACATACATCCTAAGCATGTCCTCAACAATCTGGTTTACTCTTTATATCTTCCCGTCTGTCTGCAGGTGATAAGTAGTGTTAAAGCTCAATTGTGTTTCTAATCCGAAGAATAAAGATCTCGAAAAGTTTTTGATAAACTTAGCATCTCGATCTAGGCTGATTGCCTTGGGTATCCCATTCAATCTAAATATATCCTTCAATAATATATCGACAATGTTCACTGCCTTGTAAGTCGACTTCACAGGAATGAAGTGTGCTTCTTTTGACAATTTGTCAATAACTACAAAGATAGAATCATTTTTCTTCTTACTTTTCAGTAGACCTATGATAAAATCCATACTAATAACCTCCCACTTCCATTCTGGAATGGGTGACGGCTACAGCAATCCCAAAGGATGTTGATGCTCAGCTTTGACTAGCTGACATTCCTGACACTTTGCGATAAACATCGCAAAATCGACCTTTAAATTTTTCCAGAAAAAGTGTCTTTTGATGACGGATATCATCTTTTGATATCCTAGGTGGCCTGAGTAGGGTGCCCAATGAAATTCCATGAGGATGCTAGACCGAATGTCCCCTCCGTCTTGAACGCACAATCTCTCCTTGGACCATAGCCATCCCGATTCGTCTACCTTGTATTCTCTTTGTTGTTGGAACAACCTGCCCTCTTGGACTTTCTTAAGGATTTCTACCTAGAAAGGGTCAATATGTTGGTCGCTCTAATCCTCTCATGCAAAAATGCATTGGTTTGCCTCAAAGTCACCTTATATATCATATGATTTCTTTGACTCAAAGCATCATTAACCTTGTTCTCCTTGCCCTTAATATGCTTTAGGTCAAAATGGTACTCGTTGAGGAAAGCCAGCCATTTGGATTGCCTTGCATTCAGATCCGGTAGATCAAATAAATAATTCAGACTCATATTGTCTGTCTTTATAACATTAGAGGAAATTTGAGGTCTAAAATGGGACTCCCAAGGGAAATGATAAAACAATAGTTAAAATAATAAAATAATAGTTATTAATTCTGGAGGAAGAATGAAAAAGCTACTTTTTTTGTTCATATTTTTGACATATCTCCTTGTGTTTTTACTCAAATTCAGAGAGAGATAGAGAGAGAGAGAGAGAGAGAGAGAGAGAGAGAGAGAGAGAGAGAGCTCATTAGATGCAGAATTTAATTCTGCATCCAACGAGTACTCACACTGCATACTTTTGATGGAACTTGCTACCCCAAAAATAAGAAATACCTTAAAAAACATGTTGATGATGTCATCATCACATTTTTTTAGTAATTTCCTTTTTTTGGGGTAGCAGGTGTTAACCCAAAAATCCCCCGCATA
Organism: Pseudotsuga menziesii; assembly: GCA_001517045.1. Taxonomy (NCBI): domain Eukaryota; kingdom Viridiplantae; phylum Streptophyta; class Pinopsida; order Pinales; family Pinaceae; genus Pseudotsuga; species Pseudotsuga menziesii. The sequence continues at coordinate 8,724 of LPNX010597497.1, forward strand.
GCTCTCAATGGCCTACACCACCTAAGGACACCACCTCACAACCTTCATATCACTCCATAAGACCCTCCAATTGACCCCTACAACTCCAAAATAGCCCAAGGATGAAGAAAAGGGTTGAAAACCACAAAAAGGAGCCCAAAATAGCCTCCTAGGAGCTAAAGCCCTCAAAAAGGGGCTAAAACCCTAAAAGGGGCTAAAGCCCTGAAGAAGTGATTAAAACCCTAAAACCCCTTGGAAAAGCTATAAAAGGAGGGTGGGGGGTCACTCTCAAGACACTTCTCCCTTGCATATTGTTATGCTGCTCGTGGATGCCTTGAGACACATTTGCCTCTCAAGCCACCCACACTCCCTCCATCTCCATTTCCATTTGATCCATTGCTCCCCAACCAAGAGAGGTGGTCCCATGAGCTAGGGCATGGTGGCCCATTTCCACCCAAGAGAAGGTATACCCAATGGTTTATTTCTATTTTGCTTAATGTTACTTGCTTTCTAAGTCTCATTTTTATTTGCAAGTTTTGTTATTGACATTGTTTTGACAGGTTCTCCATTAGAGCTTAGGTTTGTTTGTAGGTTTTAAGGAGGTAGAACCCTAACCCATTTTCTACAGAGGGTTTCACCATAGCTTCATTTTATTCTTTTTTCCATTAGATTTAGTTTACTGTTCTTACCATTTTCTTCTTCTTCTTGTTTAGATTAGCTTAGCTTTAGTTTAATAATCTGTTCTGTCATTTCCGTTTCTATTTTATTTTCTACATTTACCATTAGTAGGAACCTACCCTTGTGCCCTATAGGCATAAGGGAGTAATTCTTGCCTCTATAGCAGGGATAAATCCTTGCTATAGAACTAGCAACCATACTAGGTCGATCCCACAAGATCCTTGGGCCAAACTTTTTATTCTCAAGTTTTTAAAATATTTGCCCTAGTTTTTTAGAAATTTCATGTTAAATCTGTCTTAGATTCTTGTTTATGTACATTTCTAGTTATTGCTGAGCCTCCTCAAGGCCAATCCAATCCCATTTTCCATAGTACCAGTTACTGTTGGCCATTCTATGGTTTGCAAATCACTCAACTGTGCAAAAATGGCCGAACCGAATTTCTGAAAATTCACCTATGTTCGGGCTCATTTTTTTCCCAAATAGTTGAGCCATTTGTGAATCTAGGCCATAATTAGGGATAGCAGGGCCCATTTCCAAAGTGGGTTTTCAACCATTTGAGGTAATTACTCGTGGTTTGATCAGAATCCAATTCGCAAAAATGAGACTTTTACAGGTGCACGACCCATTTTTGGGCTTTTTAATTTCAGTTTTTGTTTTTATTTTCTGCATTTTATTTCATGAACAATGTGTAAATGTTAAGTAAATCATTATTGCTTAATAAAATGAACCTAGTCTAACTAAAATCAACTTAAAATCAACCATATTGCTTCCTCCTTCCTTCTCTACCCAGTCATCACCCTTTGGGGTATTATGGGATACGATGAAGGGCAAGCTCATATAGATCTAGGCACTCCATGATATTTTTCCAAACCACTAAAACCGGGTGACTTGGAAGGTAGAGGGGGTAGAGAAGGAGGGATTCTCGTGGCGCTAAGTGTCATCCCTATTAACCAACCTAGCATCCGGGAGGTGACCTGAGGATCTACGGATGGGCTTAGTCCCATTATGTTGAGAGACCAATACCTTCTCTTGGTTGAAGAGGAATATCACTATGAGGCAGACATATAGTTAGGCCAACAAACGTTCAGGGTTAATCACTGTACTTTTTTAGAATTTCTGTTTATTTATGCTTGCATACACAACCACAATGACATGAAATCTACCATGATGAATTCATAAACCATATTGCAGCAACCAAATACCAAAAAAAACAACCAAACAAATACACCATACCAATTAATTAACCCAGCTCAGTTCATGACGTTGAGTGAGCCTTAAAATCTACTAATTTACACTAAGTCAAAACAACTCTGCAGTCTTTGAGGACATAAGTCCCTGACTGCTTCAACTGTGGGAAGTACTTGGGCTCTCCCTAGAAACTCATTGTGAGGAGTACAACAGGAACCCCAAAGTAGTTGGCCGCTGAGAGAAATTTCCAAGCGAAATGGGCAACGACCCATTCCGATTGAGTAGAAAGACATATGAGAAACAAGCCAAGTGTTGTCTTTTGGCAGTCTTGGTGGCTGAGAGACCACCTTTAGCCAAAAGGAAGCCATTGAAACCAGGGTCCAAATCTCATTACCACCAGTTTCACACATAAAATCAAACATAATTAAGCCTCCACATTCCTCCTCACGCCTAAGAGGTGAACCACCACCATTCACAACACTCGATCGACACCATCGTAGCCATTCTCAGTGATCCCCCACACCATGAGAGGGCCACACAACCTTTGATTTTGATTCAGACCCATATCTATCTGAACCAGACCTTCAAACCGCACCATCTATCCCCACAGCTAATACAAATTCAGATCCATTTTCTGGCCTAACCTTAGCAAGTGGAGCCATGTCCACATCACAACCGGTTACCCACAACCTCACAAGTGGCCCAAGAAAAGTCATATAGACTGTCATTAGCCAGCTACCACCACCTATAATGACCAGCCAAGCTGGCCCACTTACAACACACGGGGGTAGTGGCCCTTCCACACATACTGCCCCTCCTGCCACACAGAGGGGTAGTGGACCGTCCACCTACATTTCCCCTACTGTCATACATGGGGGAAATGTCCCTGCCACTCATACCATCCCACCCACAACACTTGGGGGAATTGGCCCATCCGCCATAGTGCCACCGCAAGCACCCCCAGCTGTGCAGATGCATTATGCACCTACAAACCCCACCACCATCACTGCCCCATCCCACATTAACTTGGGATCAAATATTCCCTTCATGGATCATCTGAACTTGCTTGATTTGGATAGATTAACAAATGACCCCATTCGCCACCAAGCATTTTAGCCACCTATGCCAAATAAGTTGCCATCAGACATCCCCATGTTTGAAGGCAAAGCCAGGGAATGTCCCCAAAACCACATAATTACATTTCATCTATGGTGCTCATCCAACATCATTGTAGATGAATCCGTCAGGATGAGGTTGTTCCAACACACCCTTATAGGTGCTACGACCAAATGGTACATTGAGCTGCCACAAGCCAAGTACCCCAACTTCAACTCCCTAGCCTTCATGTTCCTACAGTATTTCCAACTCCCTGTTAGATACAATGAGGGGGTGTAAATCCTGCTATCCTATCATCAAAAGCACTGCCACTCGCATAACTAACCATATCCATGAGTGGCGGTGTGTTGCCTCCTTTTCACACACCTGGATCACGTCGCAGAAATCTTCAAGCCACTCGGTGTGTCCTTGGGGGCAAGTCTCGAGTCAAGGCTATCACCTTGTTCTTGACTCCTCCGTTTAGGCTCAACTCCTAACGGAGCCAAGGGGGGTAGACCCTATTAAGCTACTAAGGATGATTTCTTAGTGTGGTGATGTTAAACTGAATCAGTTACTTAGGAGTTCGAATATTTTAACTATAAACAATTGAAGATGACAAGATACGAAAATAACACACGAAAGCACAAAGCTGATAAACAATATATATATGAAGCAAAAATGACCAGTGCCTTAATAATGGAGTCAAATCAAAGAGATCAATGTGCTTGCATGTGCTTGGAGTGAATGTTTTGCGATTGCATCTTGGTATGTTTTAAGTTAAAATTGAAGTATGGATTGATTAAATTAGGCTAAAAGGGGGACTCCAGATATACCCGAGAGTACTTGGAGTATGTCCAAAACAAAACCTATACGGATACTTGCAAGGAATATGTGGGCTGAAATGGAGTCTCTGGGGCTATGTTCATAACGCACCCATTAGGGTGTGACAGAGATCGGTGCCCCGAGGTCACTTAGGTTCCCGCTTCCTTTGGGTATTTTGCCACCGTAAAGGTTTGATCGAGGTGTTGGATTTTCACCTGATGGTTTGTTAATTGGGGAGGGTGAGTTCTAATTATGCTAGTCACCCAAGTGCTTTTGATACAGCTTGACTGATCGGATGAACCCCAACCAAGTGCATAGCATACACACTGGAGTCTTGTAAATTTTAATAAGTTTTTAAGAGATGTGTTCTTGTTTAAAAGAAAAGCCTCCAAGAACCTCTTTCGATCCAAGTGGATCTCAATCGGGGAATCGAGGAGGGGTTAATTTTAAATCTGTTGATAAACAAATGATAGAAAAAATAAAACAACTATACAAATCTGGTTTTCTGATTAATCCTACCACGAATCTCTTTCCCCTTTCGGGTCACTCGGGAAATCGTGGGGTAAGTATTATGATTAATTTTGAAATTAAGATATGGAATATGGAATTAACACAAGATCAAATATACTACCCTACAAATCAGATCAATACTAGTAAAAGGAAATAAGCATAGAACGACGAAAATGGTATCGACGCGAATCCCCCTAGGGGGGATGGGGAATGGGCTCGAAAGAGCCTATTCAAAGGATGATTTTATTACAGAGGTTACAATATCAAAGAACTGATAAAATATAGCTTTCTTGGTCCTTATATAGGCTGAAACCAAGATATTACAGTTTATACAAAAAATTTACAAATTATGTGACAAAAGAGAGACCCCTGGGGGGATTTGAGCGCTCCAAAAGCCACTTTGGAAAGAAGATTACTTTCTTCTCTGTCAGACCTGATAAATTATAGTGAGTGAGTTAGAATAAAAAATTCCCAAAATCACTTTAAGAGTACCTTTGGGTCAGCCTACTTTATCTCAAAAAATAATGAAATTAAACTAGCTAAAACGGCGAACAGGGAACCAAGGAAAGCAAGCTTTCCTTGGGATCTTGGCTTGCTGTTTGTGAAGCCAATTAAAATCACTGATATTGCATAATATTGAAATTATCGAACAGCAAAAGAAACTACCTTAATAGAAAGCTATTAATTTTCACTAAATTACTTGTGAAACTAAGGTACTTTTAGCTAGATCTCTTGAATTTGAACTTTATGAGCAAAACAGAACTAAGATCTAGAATAAAGGAGGCATCTTACTGATCAAATATATGTGTGTTTTTCCTAATGAGATAGATCAGATTAATAAGAATCCTTTAAAGTAACCAGTTTGAGGAAAGTTTAATAGTTTTTAAAGGAGGAAGAGAGAGAAAGAGTGTTTGAAGCCTGGGAATGTTGGGATTTGGATTCTGCTTTGGTGGAACACCGAGGGACTATTTCATTCATAAGATACTAAATATGAGGAATATTCAAACCAGCTCAACCTCTTATACCAGCGAGATCACCTGCAACTTAGAAAATCCTTGCACAAACAGATGGTTAAAACATAGGTGCTGCCGAAAGAGATGATTGGAAAGCATGCAATTAATCTTAAAATACATACAAATCCAATAGATCTGGAACAAGCAGCAGTAAGAGAATAAATCAAACTAGAATAAACTCTTACCCTAACAGGAGGGATTTCTCTCCTTCAAGGCCAATAATTAACCAAAAAAGCAATGATAAACAAAAGCAGATTATACCTTATAAGCATTTGACAATCAACATCCACACATGAAGAGCATTACACCATAGATCTTTCCTCCAAAGCTTCTTTATTCCAGAATGAAAAAATAATACAGTACAAGAGAAACAACACCTCAATCCCAGTTCTAACTCTTTTACAGACACTATCCCAGTCCTAAATGCCAAGCCGACCACCCCAACTTTGGAGGTATGGAGTGAAAAACTCAGAAATTATCATTCGTTTGTTCAACAACCAATAATAACCAAGGGAAAAAACACCCTGGGATGATCAGATTGACAAATAAATTCTAAGAGACCGAGTCTTTTACAGACACTATCATGCTAGAACATTTATTACAATTCCCTCATGGGGTATGAACATGTGATATAGTACAACAAGCACTTCCCAGAAGTACTTCCAAAGGTCTTTTTGAAGTCCGAACACGTTAGCCCTGTTCGGTTCACCGGGCTCAATTGATAAAAACCACTAAGTACAACTTAGGTGGTAACATTCTGGCTCCAACTATGGGAGGTGTGCTCGATCTGGTCTTTAAGGCAAGGAGAGGATACGAGAACACCAGAATCTCTGGTTTATATACCCTGCAAAAACATCTCTACTGGACAAAAAAAACCTCAGTAGCACAAGTTTTATGAAAAACCAAATGAACCATAAAGCTGATTTATTTAAACAAAATAGATGTAACTAACTAAAAGAAGCAAAGTTTTATTATAGCTAAAAATAGAAATGCAGAAAGTAAATGATCTCTTTCAAAGAGCTTATTTTCCTACTCTAAGCATGATATAAAAAGGGTTAAGTGTAATCAGAAATCCAATGTAACCACCTAAGCATTTTATTGACATAAATTTTTTTTTCCTTGTCTTTGGTTACCAGCCAAAGTAAGGATACTTTATTTAGAAAATGCAAACCTGCGTGATGATCCAGAAGGGGCGGGATGGATGGGAAATCATAGGCATGAATAATGTAGTAAAACTTCCTCCCAAACTAGTAAGTGCTTGCGCGGGCTGCTTCTATCCAAGACTGGATAGGGTTGATGTACAAATTGGAATGATGAGGCAGATTGACTACACCACCATACTGATCATCAAGGCTTACCGGATGATAATTCACTGTATAAGCCCCAAGAAGCTCCAAGTCATGAGAAAACTCTATATGTGAAGATGATAGTTGAGACTGATATTCTAATAACTGTATCACATCCATCTTTTCACAAAATTGCTTCTCCATATATTCATTACTGATACCCTTGTGTAGCTCTTCATGATATGACTCTGAATGATCATATAAGAGTTTTGAATGTTGCTTTTCCATACTAGGATTTTCCAAGGTCTCCAGATTCATGCTTCCCTCTATGGAATTATAGGAGATTGGACTTCCACAAATCTCTAAATAGACACTCCCCTCACTGGGTATAGAATAGATAGGATTCTTAAAAAGATATCCACAAAAATCCCAATAGTCATCACCATCATCTATGTTAAATGTGATGGATTCCCCATTGCTAATATCAGGTTCCGATATTAAGTTCTCTTTGTCTTTATTACTGATATTGATATATGTATCAGACTGATAATGTGCATAAACTGCATGCTCCTTTTTCATATCAAAGTTTCCCAAGGCCACATGGTCCATGCTCTCTTCTTTAGATATGTCATAGACAAAAAAATCAACAAAACCATCAGAAGTTTTTGGTTCATTATTTTCCTCTTTATTCATGTCATAGACTGGATTTTCCATGAATGTCCAGGACTCCTCATTAACATCTTTGTCGGGGATAAGGGAGTCTTCGTCACTTGTATCATGCTCCAAGCTATACTTGTCCTCATTTTCATACTCATCTTCTTCAGAGAAAAGGTCACAAGGTAGTAGACCTTCCAGAATGTCATCATTATAAGGAGAACACATAGGAGTCCCATCATGTATATTACAGTTTTCATCATAAGTTTCACTATAAGATTCTACAATGGTTTCATCCTCAGGCTTGTACTGTTTGGATGGTGACAAAGGGTAGGCCTGGCCTACCATGTATATATGATCAGGCTCACTTGAATTTGTTTCCTGATTACTAACCTCGGGAATTCCATGTTCCATGACATGATTCGCAACATAACAAGTGCTTTCTGGGTGGAATTGATGACAAGGTATACACCATGGAATTACTTCATCTACCAGGTTAGTTGAGTCTAATTGGTTTGGAATCCTAGGCTCTTGCTGAGGAAACTTCTTTTGACACACTTGATCCTATTTTGGCTAAAAATTCCTAGGTCCATTATTTCTTTCCAGTGTGGTTATTATGTTCTATATTTTATTCATTTGCACAGATTGGTTTGTCATGAATTGGTCATGACTAGTCATCACTCTTTCAAACATGCTAGCTATCTTTTCCATGGGGTCTTTAGAGGTTCCCTTTTCTTCTGATTCAAAGGCTTTTCCATTTTCTTCGTTGTATGAAGTGTTTCCTCTAGTGTAACCCGGAATTTTGGACTTGCCCGAAGATTGCATATTCCTTTCTATTTTCTCGGCCAGATCTTGAGCAGATTTTAGATCAATCGGATCTTTATCCCTTAATTGGTATCTCAGATCACCAGTGAAAGCTTCGATGTAATATATCAAGATGGAGGCATCGCTTGGCTTGATTTTTCTAGGGAGGTCCGCAACCACATGCCTAAACTTAGTATTAAATTCATCCATGGTTTCACTCTCCATCTTCTTTATATTATGAAGGGTAGCAAGAAAATGTCTTGGTTCTTTCTTTTACCCCCATCTCTTCTTAAAACCTGCTAGGAATTCATGAAGGGTTTTATATGAATCATCACCAAGATTTCCATACCATTCTGCAGCATCATCCTCTAAGGATAAAGCAAAGAGCTTCATTTTGATATCTTCATGGTTAGAGGCAACATCATCACAGTAACTGACTAGGTGCCTTTCAAACTTTCAGAGATGAGTCCTGGCAGTGGTGGCATTATTTCCCTCGAATCGGGGGAGCTTCTTGATAGCATCTTTCGGAATGTTATGAGGAGCACTTGCTATCTGAGAAAATTCAAGGGGTTTGTAAAATTCCATCATTTCTTGAGATTAGTGAACATGATTTTCTACAAATATGTGATAGATATCTGAGAGGGATTGGTCTCCTAAATCTTCAAGGTTTCTACGATAAGTCTGCCTATTCAACCTTTCCCTAATAAAACTTTTGGGATTAGAGAGAGGATTGAATAATTGTCAGTGGTTTCTTCGGGTAGAAATTCTTGAAGGGATGTTAGATAGTGGAGTCGCCAGATGGATTGAGTTTTAATTTTTATGTTTAAAAAAAAAAAAAAAAAACTAGATCAATCAAAAGTTTTTATCTTTTTAGTTGTTTAGAAAAAAGTTAAGCTAAGTCGTACTCGGGATTAAAAAGATTTATCCCCGGCAATGGCACCAAAAAGTGTTGCCGCCTTTTCACACACCTGGATCACGTGGCAGAAATATTCAAGCCACTTGGTGTGTCCTTGGGGACAAGTCTCGAGTCAAGGCTGTCACCTTGTTCTTGACTCCTTCGTTTAGGCTCAACTCCTAATGGAGCCAAGGGGGGTAGACCCTATTAAGTTACTAAGGATGATTTCTTAGTGTGGTGATGTTAAACTGAATCAGTTACTTAGGAGTTCAAATATTTTAACTATAAACAATTGAAGATGACAAGATACGAAAATAACACACGAAAGCACAAAGCTGATAAACAATATATATATGAAGCAAAAATGACCAGTGCCTTAATAATGGAGTCAAGTCAAAGAGATCAATGTGCTTGCATGTGCTTGGAGTGAATGTTTTGCAATTGCATCTTGGTATGTTTTAAGTTAAAATTGAAGTATGGATTGATTAAATTAGGCTAAAAGGGGGACTCCAGATATACTCAAGAGTACTTGGAGTATGTCCAAAACAAAACCTATACGGCTACCCGCAAGGAATATGTGGGCTGAAATGGAGTCTCAGCAGCTATTTTCGTAATGCACCCATTAGGGTGTGACAGATATCGGTGCCCTGAGGTCACTTTTCAGTAGGTTCCCGCTTCCTTTGGGTATTTTGCCACCGTAAAGGTTTGATCGAGGTGTTGGATTTTCACTTGATGGTTTGTTAATTAGGGAGGGTGAGTTCTAATTATGCTAGTCACCCAAGTGCTTTTGATACAGCTTGACTGATCGGACAAACCGCAGCCAAGTGTAGAGCATACACACTGGAGTCTTGTAAATTTTAATAAGGTTTTAAGAGATGTGTTCTTGTTTAAAAGAAAAGCCTCCAAGAACCTCTTTCGATCCAAGTGGATCTCAATTGGGGAATCGACGAGGGGTTAATTTTAAAGCTGCCAATAAACAAATGATATAAAAAATAAGACAATTATACAAATCTGGTTTTCTGATTAATCCTACCACGAATCTCTTTCCCCTTTCGGGTCACTCGGGAAATCGTGGGGTAAGTATTATGATTACTTTTGAAAGTAAGATATGGAATATTGAATTAACAACAAGATCGAATATACTACCCTGCAAATCATATCAATACTAGTAAAAGGAAATAAGCAGAGAACGATGAAAATGGCACCGACGTGAATCCCCCCAGGGGGGATGGGGAATGGGCTCGAAAGAGCCTATTCAAAGGATGATTTTATTACAGAGCTTACAATATCAAAGAACTGATAAAATAGATCTTTATTGGTCCTTATACAGGCTGAAACCAAGATATTACAGTTTATACAAAAAATTTACAAATTATGTGACAAAAGAGAGACCCCTAGGGGGATTTGAGCGCTCCAAAAGCCACTTTGAACAGAAGATTCCTTTCTTCTCTGTCAGACCTGATAAATGAAATAGAGTGAGTTAGAATAACAAATTCCCAAAATCACTTTATGAGTACCTTTGAGTCAGCCTACATTATCTCAAAAAATAATGAAATTAAACTAGCTAAAACGGCGAACATGGAACCAAGGAAAGCAAGCTTTCCTTGGGATCTTGGATTGCTGTTTGTGTAGCCAATTAAAAGCACTAATATTGCAGAATATTGAAATTATTGAACAGCAAAAGAAACTACCTTAACAGCAAGCTATGAATTTTCACTAAATTACTTGTGAAACTAAGGTACTTTTAGCTAGATCTCTTGAATTTGAACTTTATGAGCAAAACAGAACTAAGATCTAGAATAAAGGAGGGATCTTACTGATCAGATCTATGTGTGCTTTTCCTGATGAGATAGATCATATTAATAAGAAGCCTTTAAAGTAACCAGTTTGAGGAAAGTTTAATAGTTTTTAAAGGAGGAAGAGAGAGAAAGAGTGTTTGAAGCCTGGAAATGTTGGGCTTTGGATTCTTGTTTGGTGGAATACCAAGGGACTATGTCATTCATAAGATACTGAATATGAGGAAGATTCAAACCAGCTCAACCTATTCTACCAGCGAGATCACTTGCAACTTAGAAAATCCTTACACAAACAGATGGTTAAAACATAGGTGTTGCTGAAAGAGATGATTGGAAAGCATGCAATTAAAATTAAAATACATACAAATCCAATAGATCTGGAACAAGTAGCATTAAGAGCATAAATCAAAATAGAATAAACTCTTACCCTAACAGGAGGGAGCTTTCTCCTTCAAGGCCAACAATTAACCAACAAAGCAATGATAAACAAAAGCAGATTATACCTCATAAGCATTTGACAATCAACATCCACACATGAAGAGAATTACACCATAGATCTTGCCTCCAAATATTCTTTATTCCAGAATTAAATAACAATACAGTACAAGAGCAATAGCTCAATCCCAGTTCTAACTCTTTTGGAAGAGGAGGCTGTGCCTGGATATATACAATTTACAGGCCATCTAGCCCAGGGGGGGCGCAATTACTCATGGAATCAAGTGAAATCAACTGATGGAGGGTCCATCAATGCCTGATCTATGTCTAGTTGAGCTAGATCTGAGTCTCACTGAGTGCAACTGTCAATCGGGGGGCTGATCTGACTGACACCTCAACCTGTTGACTGAAGAATCCACCAAAAATCATCCAGTTGAGCCAAAAACATGTTGGGGAGAGAGGGAGGGAGAAATTCCTCATAAAGGATGCTCAAGATCAACTCTGGATCTGATTTGATCACCTCCTTCAGTCAAGGATTTGTCAGATCCAGTCAATCTGCTTCATATCTGACTGATTTCAATCAAATCGGCTGAGAATCCATTGATTTATGATTTTGGATTTGCTCCATTATTCATCAATTTATTAATTAAAATAATCAATAATTGATTTTTGGGGCTTTCTGACCTGAGTGATGGAAAATCACTCAAAACTAGGAAACAATGGGTCCATGGGTTTACATGGTGCTCTTAGCTTGAAAATGAGCACCTACATGACTGAAACTGATTATTTGGCCCACTTTTATTACAAAATCAAATTTTCCAATTAAACTATTAAAAAATAGCCTAAGTTTTGGAAAAATTAAATTTTAATAAAAAACACTAAAAAAACTAAAAAATTGAAAAATTGAAAAACATCTAGGGGGACTTAGACATGTTGATATGACTCAAAAATGATGTCTAGCATGTTTATACATTGACGCATAGACTCTAATAACCTCAATAGGCCTAAATGCCAAGCCGACCACCCCAACTTTGGAGGTATGGAGTGAAAAAATCAGAAATTATCAGTCGTTTGTTCAACAACCAATAATAACCAAGGGAAAAAACACCCTGGGCTGATCGGATTGACAAATAAAGTCTAAGAGACCGAGTCTTTTACAGACACTATCATGCTAGAACATTTATTACAATTCCCTCATGGGGTATGAACATGTGATATAGTACAACAAGCACTTCCTAGAAGTACTTCCAAAGGTCTTTTTGAAGTCCGAACAAGTTAGTCCTGTCTGGTTCACTGGGCTCACTTGATAAAAACCACTAAGTACAACTTAGGTGGTAACACGGTGATGTCGTAGCTTATGCAAAATCCAACTAAATGACATGATCTTCTTGGATTCGTTCCTTAAGACTTTGCTCCCACCCATTCCAAAGGATGTCGCATCTGAACATCCCCAATATGAGGAAGAGGACATACTGAAGGCCCAACAATTTGACCTTATCGATGCTTAGTCTGGATACTTGTACACTGTCATTCTAGATGCTCCCCGTCCGAGTACCTCCTACCGTGATGTAGCGGGGGCATCCCATGCTGCGGATGACATCATAGGGTCAGTCTCCCAACAACCACAACCTCAACCAACACCACATACCATTACACCACAACCAAGCAACACTACTAGTGTTTCTTACCACAACCAAGCTCCGGACTATGCCAGAATGATGTCTCAGTTCGGGGCAACAACTTCCTATGAGCAACCTACGCCACCGCAGCAGGATCAGGACATGGCTTGGCCAACATAGAAGTTTGTGGGGAAAATTCCCACATTTGTGGCACCACCACCCCCATAAATATATTATGCACCACCAATGCAACCGGTTCAAGCCCCCACCCCCGCTCCACCTGCTCCGTTGGGACAAGTTTTCACACAGCAAAACCGTCCGAATCAGCTTTCCCCCAATAATCAACAATGGCAAGCTAGGAATGATCGGCCCCGCAACCAAGGCAATAACCAACCATAGGGAGGTGGTCAACAGCCGAACTCTCCCAACAATGTTGTGGCAAACCAGCCAGCCCAAAACCCCCCACAACAGAATGCACCAAGATGCAATGCTCCATTGCACACAAGCCAACCATGTACACTCTGTGATGTTTATGGGCATTACACATTCAAGTGTCTCTTCATGGGTCGAGCTAAGCAGGCCATTCAGAACAAGGTCCAGCAGGCCGCCAATGCTGCCAATCAAGCCCAACCTAACCAGGCACCACAAGGACCTCCCCCCATGGTGCTTCAAAACCCACTACCAGTCCAAGGATTGGTGGCAACCGCTCCCCCTCCCCAGGCCAATCCCAAATCTCTGGGGGCACCTCCACGGCTGAAACAGGTATTCACCACCTACTAGCCATGACGACTGAAGAGGTCAACTTGCAAACCAGACGAAATCAGTACGGTACCACCACCAAACTCGCTGACTCATCAACAACATCCACATCTAAGACAGTCAACCTGCCTCTTCAATTACTCCCATTCTCATTCCCCCTCATATGTAGAATTTCCAATAATGCCACAGCTAGAGCTGCAGTCAGCTATAGCATTGTGGATTATTTTTCCCAAACACCAACCACCATGTCCACTCTTGAGGTACTTAAAATGTGCCCAACGTAGTGAAAATCCTTACTAGCTGCTCTAGGGGCAGTAGACCCCTCCGATTCGAAGTTGATCACCTTTGACACGCAGAATGGGGAACCAAACATGCCCTCCACTATCGCCTTCCAAATCCCAGTGTCCATCCAGAATTTGGTTGTGCACCAATGCATAGTGGATGAGGGGGCATCCACGTGTGTCATGTCTACCTTGGTTTGGGAGAAGCTTGGATCACCGATTCTGCAATTTTCCTCCATGACTCTACGGGATTATGATGGACATCCCACTAAAGCCCAAGGAATCCTCCCCAATGTCTGCATCATGTTAGCTGAGAAGACAGTCTTGATTGACATCGAAGTCATCAAAGCTCAACTGGAATACAACCTTCTCCTCGAAAGGAGTTACCTGTATGCCATGCGAGCCATCGTGTCAACTGTCTTTTGCCTCATGATGTTCCCCCACGAAGGGAAGGTTTTGATGGTTGACCAACTCACCTACCATGGTCCGCAAGGGTTAACAGCACCTGCCAACATTATCCCTACCATCACCACCCATGAGCCACAAGGGGTGACCACACACGCTAACATCATCCCTACAACCAACACTATGGTTGAAAACACAGCAGATTCCCCATCGTTGAATGTGGGCCATGGGTTGTTTATTGATCCCACCATGATGGCTCCTTTCCCGTTGGTGTCACCACCACCACCACAAAAGCAAACTGCGGACTTGTGCATGGTCTCATGAAGCACTGTTGCACCCAAACAGCAACTGTAGCCGCAGCCCCAACCACAACTACAATTTCATCCGCAGCCGCAACACCAACAATAGTTGCAACATCACCCACAACAGCAGCATTACGTGCAGCCGCAACCACAACCTCACCCCCACATGCAACCAGGAGGGAGTTATCTGGGATCATCTCCAGTTAATACAATTCCCTTCCCCTTCCCCCCACCTGGTGTCATCAACAAGCCGGTCAGGGCCACCTTAATCCTACCCAACTTTACATTGGGGATCTCACTGTGGTATCTTGATCCACCAGCTCAACCAGCAATGCCCCAGGTTGTGTTAACCCCAGTGAAACCTATTACGGTTGAGTCTCACCCTCCACTTGGTCTGCACAAGACAACCACCGCACCTGCACCTGCACCACCCCAACCCAAAAGGGATAGGGGTAAAAACACCAAAGCCACAACAGAACCATGACAAGATCCACCTTGTGACATTTGCGAACAACAGGACCATCCAACTCAGAATTGCCTTGAAATCCCAGTGATTCGTGTGCATCTGGATGCCATGGATATGAATGAAAACATCCCCATGGTTGAACTCCCAATCGTGCCAGTAGTCAAGAACAAGGCATTGAGGAAAAACCATGCTTGTGCCCTTTGCGGCTTGTATGGACATTACTCCCACCATTGCCAAGACCTACCCAGATTTTGAATGGCTCTCACTGATCTTCATCACCATTCCCTTGAGTCCGAGATCACTTTGATCAAAGAAGTTCACCCTCCACTACCTTCTTCAGACACCATGTCCATTTACATGATGTCCAGTTCCACCAACCCGCTTATCTCCTCCTCCACCGACAGCCCATCAAACTTGTCACTTCATTGCTTCAACAACAATGAGGAGATACTTGAACCTCTAACTTCCCTGGAATACCCATGGGACGACATGCACCATCGCTCATTCTTCCTCCCGAAAGAACTTGTGTCATAGTATGACCATTTTTCCATGGAGACCAAATATTTCATCCATGGGAAGGTTGACTGGTTCAAGAACCCAATCCTAGCACCCGATGCCTTTGAAGAAGGGAACATGGCGAACATTTCACCAATAATTAAAATCAACATCTCAACCAACTCTGAGATCATTGAGGAAATCATGTTGGGGGAATCTTGCTCCCCGAAAGAGGTCGATGCCTACACAACTCTCTTCCAAGAATTCCATGACATCTTCGCCTGGTCATACACTGAAATTCCTACCTTAAATCCATCCATTGTGGAGCACTACATCAACACATGGCCTGATGTAGCACCCATATGCCAGAATCAGCAGCCCATCCACCCATACAAAGTGGTTGTGGTGAAAGCCAAGATAGAGAAGCTATGCACAGCTGGCTTCATTTATCCCATTGCATACACAACTTGGGTTTCTAATCATGTTCCCCTAAATAAAAAATAGGGTACCATTCGCATTTGCACCGAATTTCGTGACCTCAATGGGGCATGTACCAAAGACAACTTCCCCACACCTTTCATCGACTAGATCATCGATGCATACACTGGACATGAATCCTTTTCTTTCATGGATGGTTTTTTCAGATACAACCAAATCCAAATCCGGAAAAAATACCATTACATGACAGCGTTCACAACGCCATGGGGCACATTCA
Organism: Pseudotsuga menziesii; assembly: GCA_001517045.1. Classification (NCBI taxonomy): domain Eukaryota; kingdom Viridiplantae; phylum Streptophyta; class Pinopsida; order Pinales; family Pinaceae; genus Pseudotsuga; species Pseudotsuga menziesii. The sequence continues at coordinate 24,921 of LPNX010597497.1, forward strand.
CGTACTGAGTCATGATTTTTGTCCTAAAAAATGCTAGATCCACCTTCTAGCATGCCATGACACACTACTTCCATGATCTCTTTCACATCATGTTGGTTTGTTTCAACAACCTCATCGCGCGGTCGCAAAACCACACACAACACATAGATGACTTGCGACATGTCCTCATGCGACATCGTCAGTGCAGAACCCACTTGAACCTAGAAGCCATGACATGATGATGCAAGTGTCTATAGACCTATACTTGTATCACACTTCTTGACGACTACTCATGTGAGTTTTCAGGTCGTCGCCTGTTAAGGACTATAATTTTACTTTTATTTTTGTATTTATAATTGTCTTTTTTCCCTGCACCTTACGCAGACATCTGGACCATCATCCACAAAACCCTTTCTTTTTCTTCCATGTATTTTGCATATAAGTGTCCATGAACTTTCACTCACATTGCATGTAGTCAATTTCGTCCACCGCAACACACACACATGCTCTCTTGACCTCTTTCCGAGAGCCACCTCAGTTTGCATGCCTTTGCCACACTGACTAATGAGCCTCTGCCGCGATATATCCCACGCATGTATTGGTATGTTTGAGAGCCTTCTGCTCTGTCCATACTGCGTGGATGACCTTTGGACCTCAGTCCACCGTCCCAACATGGGGCACCGCTCGTGCCACTGCAATCGGTTGACCACATGGGAGTTTCGTTTAAGCTCTTTTCTGACTCCTTAAAATAATGAAAAGATAGTTGAGCGTAGCTGCTTCCTTTTTTGCTCACTAAAGTATAGGAAAGGGCGTCTACATCATCTCGTTTACCTCCTTTTGTGGACCATGTAGACCATCAATTGAAAAGGACCTCCTTGGAACACTTAATCCAAGACCGTTCCCCTCTGCATACTTTTATGCTTTCTTGAGTAGAGGGGCTGCACTTTACAAAAGCTCACCACCGGTTGTCGTTAAGCTCTTTTCTAGCCATCTCATCAAGAAAATATTGCCGAGAAAACTTGGTTTCGTTCATGCTCGTAAAAGTATCTGAATGACTGTCCAGTCAGTATAGGTTTAACCTTTTTCGGCCTGATTTGAATACCAACAGTAAAGAAGTCTCTCATCCCCTATGGGATGGGCGAGCTCTCCTATGTATACTTTTATCCTTTTTCGGACATAGGAGACTACCAACGAAAAAGATCCCCCACTGGAGTCTTCTTCGTGCTTTCAAACTCTCTAAAATTGAAAGCACCATTGAGCATTTACCTTCTCGGGCTCACCAAAAATCCACGAGATCATACCACAACAGTGTCCCTAGAAACCACCCGACAAAAAATAGTTTGGTAGCATCCCCACATTGGGTCACCTTTGTTTAGAGTACTCTACAATGTGTCTTCCTTGGATCCCATCAATATCAAAAGTGTCCACCTCCTCCAAGTATTTCCCATCTGCAATGACATTCTCGGTATTACAGCTATGATCCCATTCCCTTGAGTAGGTTTCAATTGTTTCTTGGTCCACCCTACTATCATACTCTGAACAAAGGAAGCTTGAGTCTCCCACCTCCCCCCTACCCCTATTCAATTCTTTTCCTTCCCTCCCCTCCCCCCCAATTCAGTGAGTCAATTCGTAGATTGATTCACACCTTTCGGTTATCCCCCGTGCTCCTGGTTAAGGAAACATCATTGCCTTGACTAGGGGCAGGTATCCCTCTATCGACACCAACACACATATTCTAGAGGATAGACCCAAAGGTCCCTGTACCTTGGTTTCATTTACATCATTGATGAATTCCTTGGACCACTTGAGAGGAGTCATTAGTGCCTCTTGGGATGGTCGTTTCTCATGTGCTCGAATTCAACTCCATCATCACACCGTTGAGATTCGTACAGGGTTTTTTTCGCACAGTACTTAGTCGAAGACCCCGGATGTCACCCGACTCTAGAAAATTGGTGAATTCCACTTGAGGGACCTAAACAGGTTATGTCCCTTATGATTTTCGAGTTGCATTGGAGACAGTCACTCAGAAGCCCCATTAGTGCTTCGATATATCTTTATGATTGATGCAGCATACTTGTACTACAGAGACTCTGACTCTCAATCAGTGAGTCCACACAGCTATGTACCAGATCCAGTAGACCATCAGTCATGAAGATATAGCATTCCATGAGAATACCATGGGTCCAATGAACCAGATCAGTATTCTATTTAGCCTCACATGGAGGCAACCAACATTGTAACATCAGTTGTATATGATCGGCTCTTGTATTTTAGAGCTTAGATGAAATGATTCTTTTGACTTTGTCACGAGCATGGGGATTCCCACCTCATTGTTATGGAGAGAAATTCCTATGGCTTGGGGTACCACAACAGACAGCTAGACTCCAAAAATCAATCTTTCCCAATATGCAATAGAAATAAAACAATCTAACACTAAAGGATCGAACCTCGTACCTTATTCCGGACGGTTGTAGCAGATCCCCGTTGAGCTTTCCAATCTTCAGCTTGAATTGTTATATCACGTCCTCAACAACAAGTAAACAATACAAGCATACTATGTTTCATGGTGTTAGATCTATTCTAGCATATATAATCAATAATGTATAAGCATTTGACATATTCCAATGGATGCAACATTCATTCAAATACACATTACTGGACAGGAAAAGATATTTCTATTAATAAGAATCAGAGATTACAAGTGACAACCTCTGACGGCACGTCTGCGAATCGGAGAAACTGAATCCCCCACTTCGGCCTCCACCACCTCAATCCTCCATCACTTCGATAGCAAGCTTACTAACAAAGGGCAAGCTTGGGAAGAACACAACAGTGCTCCAAGGGACAAAGGGATGCAGACTCAAGCATAAATCTTGGCAACAATGGACTATAGTTTCGATGCTCTCAAAGTTCTCTTATCTTTCTCCCCTATTTTCAATGTACCAAAGGGTTCCTTATATAGCTTCACAAGGGATAATGAAGGGTCGAATCCGTGCGATCTCAAGGCATATGGAAGGCCAGGAGTCATAT
>LPNX010597497.1:28331-170914 GCA_001517045.1 Pseudotsuga menziesii
GATATACAACAGATCAAGATCTCCATAGTGGCTGGAAATGTCTTACATACACTGGAACAAGTCACGAGAGCTAAAATATCATGAACACTGGCACGATCAAGGAGGTAGCATATAAGAGGTGCCACCAATCTGGAAGGTCTTCTACACCAACCGCTACAAGTACATGTCCTACTATGTGAATAGAGGTGTCGAGGTCGAACATAGTAGTCCATCATCTGATTACTGGTCATTGATGTATACCGTTAACAGACGCGAGATCACCCACCGATAATGAAAATGGGAATCAAGGTACTAGAGTGCAAACTAACAAGTGTGAATAAATGTGTTGAGGTTGAACACTTGAGAGGATCCATCGATCAGGGGACATTGATGTATTCCCAAAACTGTCGATGGCGAGAGAACCTGCCACTGATGACTGCAAGTCTCAAGGCACTAAAAAATGACTCTAGACTCCAATCCCAGAATAAATGATCTGAAGTCGATGGGATGAAATCCACTGGAAGGAGGCATTAAGGCATCCCCCATCATCCAACATGAGGTACTCAGCAAAGCTGTATGATGTGGAAGGACTCGATCATAAGGTGCACGAACCAGTAACTGTACCGGGAATGGCCGACATGCAAAGTCAAGATAACTGAGGAATGGCCGACTCAGGTTTCAACTTCCTTCGAACAAGAGCATAACGGCGTATGGTGACTGAATGAAGGCAGCATAGACTCGATATACAAACTGGGACATCTCTATGACACAGGAGGCATCAATAGAGGCTCCATAGGGACTGGAAGCATAACCAGTTGGTGGAGATAAACTTAGATAAACGAGTACAGCTCCTAAAGTCAAACTATAACCCAACCAACGAATGTGATATACAGTGCTCTGTACGAAGGCGACACGACTCGACAGCTGCCAAAGATAACATCTTTTCCCATCCGGCTTTTTGGTTTTTTAATTTTTTTGGTCTTTTTCAGTTATTTGAAAAGCTTGAAAAAAGAATAAACTAACTTTATAGTTACAGACTAGGAGGAGACGAGTGTCATTAGGGAAAACAAACTAGTTCCAAGCAGTGGAACATACCTATGCTCAATGCAAGGAAACATGTGTAGGATATCGACACTCGGGGGAAGATCCCCTCCCGGTAAAAGGGTAAGTCAAGTTGCAAAGGATATACAAAATGGTTCTGCATGGCTAGACATGAGACAAGCTCGGGCTATAAGGCTGAAACGCAATGTCAGGGGAGCCGGCATAAAGCTCAATAAGACAGGCAAAGCTCATGAAAATGCATCCACAACTTGATACAAGGGGAGTCCGGGGGGAACATGGCCAGCATAAGATCAAGAGGAGTATGATGCTCTTGCTAAATGTCATGGCAATACTATACAACAGACTCCCACACCCTAAAGGGAGAAAACATCGACATGGGCACCAAATACAAATAAGGTGCTAACTAGGGTACCCATGTAAGGTGAGGCTCTACCACTCATATCACGCCACTTCTATAGCAGCAAGAAGGTTCTGTGACATAATAGAGTGGGTTCGTACCTAAGGCGAGAGTGACATGGTCATAAGGTCATGCAAAATGCAAACGGTGGTGAACCTAACCTATATGCCAGTGTAGACGTTATACCTTAGATAAGCACGAACGGTTTCTGGTCACAAAAGAAGCATCCAACAGACAACTTCAGACCCAAGGAAGACCCAACCACACTCACAACCCACCCAGCAACTTCCCACAACATCAGACTCACCAAAAGGGAGGATGTACGCGACTGTATAAAGAACAGCTGCGTATGTACGCGACTTATGGCCACAAATCTGCGTATGCAGAGAAGGCAGTGGTAAAAAGCAGGTCAAGGCCAAACCAATAAAGGGGAGTGTCAATGGACAAACATACTATAACATGCGACACAGAAATAGAGAGAAACAGAGAGCAAATCAATAATATCAAGTCCATTGTGCCCGCAACCCCCAAATAAAAACAAGGAAAATCCCCAGCAGAGTCGCCAATTCTATTACGGAGAGAAATTCCTATGGCTTGGGGTACCACAACAGACAGCTAGACTCCAGAAATCAATATTTCCCAATATGCAATAGAAATAAAACAATATAACACTAAAGGATCGAACCTCGTACCTTATTCCGGACGGTTGTAGCAGATCCCCGTTGAGCTTTCCAATCTTCAGCTTGAATTGTTATATCACGTCCTCAACAACAAGTAAACAATACAAGCATACTATATTTCATGGTGTTAGATCTATTCTAGCATATATAATCAATAATGTATAAGCATTTGACATATTCCAATGGATGCAACATTCATTCAAATACACATTACTGGACAGGAAAAGATATTTCTATTAATAAGAATCAGAGATTACAAGTGACAACCTCTGACGGCACGTCTGCGAATCGGAGAAACTGAATCCCCCACTTGGGCCTCCACCACCTCAATCCTCCATCACTTCGATAGCAAGCTTACTAACAAAGGGAAAGCTTAGGAAGAACACAACAGTGCTCCAAGGGACAAAGGGATGCAGACTCAAGCATAAATCTTGGCAACAATGGACTATAGTTTCGATGCTCTCAAAGTTCTCTTATCTTTCTCCCCTCTTTTCAATGTACCAAAGGGTTCCTTATATAGCTTCACAAGGGATAATGAAGGGTCGAATCCGTGCGATCTCAAGGCATATGGAAGGCCAAGAGTCATATGAGTCAGATCCAAGTCAAGGAACAGTCCAAAAGGATTTGGATTTATGTACACATCCCGATGTACGCGACTATAGGGGAAATATCCGCGTATGTACGCGGATATCGAGGGAAAAGCCGCGTATATCAATATTCTAATGTTTTTAGGGATGATCAAGGTAACATTAAAAGATATAAAGTGGTCCAAAGGGGCTAATGAGTCTGCAGCGGGACAAGGGAAGGCCATACAATGTGTGATTCACCTAGTGGGGTGAAAATATCTATAGCACTCATCCATATACATGTCACACATTTATTGTATCTCACCCATTGATGGGAACCATATTAATACAAAACCAAAAGCCACCATGCCCCAGACCCGAAAGCACCACCTCTACACAACAAATCCTATGATGTCCATTGGCCATATGTTGAGCTCCTGACCTCACACATCAGGGGGAAATCTGTTAACCCAAAAATTTTCCACATAGCTCTCAATGGCCTACACCACCCAAGGACACCATCTCACAACCTTCATATCACTCCATTGGACCCCCACAACTCCAAAATAGCCTAAGGATGTAGAAAAGGGCTAAAAACCCCAAAAAGGAGCCCAAAATAGCCCCCTAGGAGCTAAATCCCTCAAAAAGGGGCTAAAATCATAAAAGGGGCTAAAGTTAGGGCGGAAGGGGCTAAAGGCCCAAAAAGGGGCTAAAGCCCTCACCAAGGGCTTAAAACCCTAAAACGCTTGGAAAAGTTATAAAAGGAGGGTGGGGGGTTACTCTCAAGACACTTCTCCCTTGCATATTTTTATGGTTCCCGTGGATCCTTGAGACACATTTGCCTCTAAAGCCACCCACACTCCCTCCATCTCCATTTTCATTTGAGCCATTGCTTCCCAACCAAGAGAAGTGCTCCCATGAGCTAGGGCATGGTGGCCCATTTCCACCCAAGAGAAGGTATACCCAATGGTTTATTTCTATTTTGCATAATGTTATTTTCTTTTTAACTCTCATTTTTATTTGCAGGTTTTGTTATTGACATTGTTTTTGTAGGTTATCCATTAGAGCTTAGGTTTGTTTGCATGTTCTAAGGAGGCGGAACCCTAACCCATTTTTTGCAGAGGGGTTCACCATAGCTTCATTTTCTTCTTTCTGCCATTAGATTTAGTTTACTTTTCTTGCCATTTGCTTCTTCTTCTTGTTTAGATTAGCTTAGCTTTAGTTTAATACTCTATTCTTTCATTTCCATTTCTGTTTTATTTTCTACATTTACCATTAGCGGGAACCTACCCTTGTGCCTTATAGGCACAAGGGAGTCATTCCTGCCCCCGTAGCAGGGAGAAATCCTTGCTACGTCAGGGTCCATGAAAAGTATGTAGTGTGGGTACTCATTGGATGGGGAATTAAATTTTTCATCCAATGAGCTCTCCTACCTGAAATTTGAGTAAAAACACAAGGAGATATGTCGAAAATATGAACAAAAAAGTAGTTTTCTCTTATGACAAATATGTCAATTCAACCATTATGGTTGACTAATTTTATTGAAATTCTATTGGTTCTTGAATTCCAACTCACAAAATTTATTGTTGGTGTGTTTTCTTATAAGGCCCATTTTAGACCCCAAATTTCCTCTAATGGGAACTTCCTTCCAATGAGGTGGTTCCTCCACATCTTCAAAGCATGGATGATGGCCACTAAATAAATATCATGCATTGGGTATTTCTTCTCATTCTCTTTTAAAATTCATGATTCATAAAATATCACATGATTATTATACAAGATGACTCCTCCAAGTCCTTCCATGCTTCCATCCATGTAAAAAACGAAATCCCCATCGAGATCGACAATTCGTAGTATGGATGCAGTCATCAAAAGCTGCTTAAGCTTTTGAAAACTTTCCTTGCACTTGTTCATGCATAAGAACTTATTTTATTTCTTCTGCAAAGCAGTCATGGAGCAAGTGATTCTTGATAAGTTCTTAATGAACTTTCGATAATATATGGCTAATCCCAAAACTGAGCTAATGTCGGTGACACTAGTATGGATAGGCCAATCCTTTATGGCTCTAATACATTATGGGTCCAAATCTATCCCTACTCGGAGATAATGTGACCTAAGTAGTGTATCTATGGTTTTTAAAAATCACATTTACTAAACTTAGCGTAAAGATGGTGTTATTGTAACAATCGTAGTACTATGCGAAGGTGCTCTTCGAGTTCCTCTTTATTCTTGGAATAAGCTAGGATGTCGTCTATAAAGAACAAAACAAACTTATCCATATATTTATTGAATATGTTGTTCATCATACACATAAATTTCATGGTTGCATTGGTCAAACCGAATAGAATCACTACAAACTCGTAGTTCCCATGCCTTGTATGAAAGGAGGTTTTGTGAATATCCTCGTCATGAATTCATACCTGATGGTACCTAGATCGTAGGTCAATATTTGAAAATATTTGGGTTCTTCCCACCTAATCAAACAAGTCATAGATCCTAGGGAGTGGGTATCGGTTCTTGATAGTCATTTTGTTCAAATGACCATTAGAGGAAATTTGGGGTCTAAAATGGGCCTTATAAGAAAACGTGCCAAAATAAGTTTTTTTGAGTTGGAATTCAAGAACCAATAGAATTTCAATAAAATAAGTCAACCATAATGGTTGAATTGACATATTTGCAATTAAAAAAAACTACTTTTTTTGTTCGTATTTTCGACATATCTCCGTGTGTTTTTACTCAAATTTCGATTGAGAGAGCTCGTTGGATGCGTAATTTGATTCCGCATCCAATGAGTACCCACACTGCATACTTTTGACGGACCCTGCTACCCCAAAAACAAGAAATACCTGAAAAAACGTGATGATGACATCATCATCACATTTTTTCAGGTATTTTTTGTTTTTGGGGTAGCAGGGTCCGTCAAAAGTATGCAGTGTGGGTACTCGTTGGATGCGGAATCAAATTCCGCATCCAATGAGCTCTCCCGATCGAAATTTGAGTAAAAACACACGGAGATATGTCGAAAATACCAACACAAAAAGTAGTTTTTTTCTTTCTTCCTCCAAAATTAATCAATATTATTTTATTATATTAACTATTATTTTATTATTTTCCTTAGGAGGCCCATTTTAGACCCCAAAATTCCTCTAATGAGTATTCGATGCACATCCGCATCGTACCATCCTTCTTCTTTACGAAAATTATCGATGCTCCCCAAGGGGACACACTAGGTCCTATATACCCTTTCTCTATAAACTCATGTAACTGTAGTTTGAGTTCCACCAATTCTAGTGCACTTATGCGGTAAGGGGATTTGGAAGCCAGAACTGATCCTGGTGTGAGTTTGATAAAAAAAAGGTTGAAGTCTCATTTCGGAGGTAATACGGGGATTTCCTTGGGAAACACATCCTAGAATTCTATAAGAACGGGAAAGACATCTCTATTCATTGTTCTCTCTTAGATTATATGTATCGGATGTTTACTGCAAGAAACTCTCATCCTTTCCAAACACATTTATTTTCTTGTAAGGAAGATATTTGTCTTACTGAAACTCTCTTTGGAATCCCTTGATTCTTCACTTGATTCCCTTGGCTATATGTCCACAATATTGAATTTTGTAAGCAATCGAGCATGACATGGTGTTGTTGCAACCAGTCCATGTTGATAAGTATATCATACGATCCTAAGGGTAGGATGTTCAGGTTTACTTTTGTTAGAGAACCATTCAGGTTTACCTCGCAGTATTTAACTATTTCCAAAACTTTTTGTTTCATACTTGTGGCTAACTGAACCATCCAAGGTTTATCATGTTTTACTTTTCCTATTTTGCATACATCAACAATTTTAGGTGAAACATAGCTCTGGCAAGCACCAGGGTCAATAAGTATCAAAATAGAAGTGTTCAAGATCTTACCTTCTATCTCAACCATGGTATCTTGATGGTCTGCTTGTCGGCCATCCATAGCTGCATAAATCCACGGGGTTCCAACTATGTCCTCTATGGTCGGTTCTTCTTATAAGTTGTGCAAGACCCCATTGGTCTTGTTGTTACAATCTCAGGCATAATGAGGCCCACTACACTTCCAACATTTGATTTGTATCAGGGTAGCATTGGCTCCCCTAGCTGCTATAGGCTTGTTAGTATTTGAAGCTGGTACGTATGGGTCCGTACCTAATTTATTGAAGTTTTTGTTTGCTGGAAAACTGTTGTTTTGTTCCCTATAAAAGGGTGGGTTATACCCTGGTTTGCGGTTATCAGAGAAGTTCCTAGACTTCTCTCTCTTTATGTTCATGTTCTCTTGCCTTATTTGCCCATGCTCATAGCAAAGCCTAGCTTTGTGCAATGTTGTGTCCAAGGTTTTTGGCATGTTGAACTCAATCCTTTCGCAAAAGTTGGTAGGAAGACATCCAAAAAACTATTGGATTTTTACCTTTTCATCCTTGATGTATGGTACATAATGTAATAGATCTAAAAATATATTAATAAAATCATCCATAGTCATGGATCCCATACGTAGTTCATGAGATTCTTTTACTATTATGTCGAAGAATATTTCCAACATATATTTTTCTTGAAATATTTTGTGGAAGTTACTCCAACGTATAACCCTTAGCTCATATTTCTTGGTGTGTTTCAAATATCTCCACCATCTTGCTGCTTTTTCATTTAAGTTATAGATGGCAACCCAAGCCTTCATCTTGCTTTAGTAGTTATGAACTCGAAAATATTTGCTCATACCCATCAACCATTATTTATCTTTCTCTCTCGTGTTTACTTCACTTTCATAGGTTGGGGTTCTTTTTTTTCTGAACTCGCCTATAGGTTATCATCATTTCTTTGTCTCTTCTTGCATGGAGTAAGAGAGTCATCACTAAAAGGGCTGTGATGATCTCCTTCTGTAGCTTCAGGGGTATGTTCATCTTTTTCTTCTTCTCTTGGGCCGATGTCCCATTTATGGTAAGGTTCCCTTTTGGACTTATTTGTGGAATGAGTGGGTTTCCCCTGTAGGATTCCTCCCGTCATATTTCTTAGTAATGCTTCATTTATGGCTTGTTGTTCATTTCTTTCATTCATACTATTTTCTCTCAAAATGTGCAATTCTGTTTGAAGATTGTGTATGGTATTCAAAATATCATAATTCAATTCCACTACCAGTTCTACTTCTTAGGTGGGGGTGTTCATCTTTCCTTGTCGGTTGTCGTCTTTTTCAATGTTCATGATCTGAATTGTTATGTAAAAAGTTCCTGTAAATTGCAAATTTTAAATCACAGGAAAAATTTATGTTAGTTAACCATATTTACAAACATACTTTATTTTCTTTGAAGCAAATGTTTGGTACGCCCATTTTTCTCTTAGTGTTGAAACAGGGCTTTGATACCACTTGTAATGTCCGCAAAAATTGAAAATAAAAATAAATTTGTTAGGCTAGTAAAAACTAACTATGCTGTACATTATTGAACTTGCAAAATATAATGTACACTAAGTGTACCATTGTTTCATCGTAAGATGTTTTTATGTTCTACCTTCTTAATTTCAGTTATTATTATTACTGTGTTTTACATTATGGTGTCGTGATGCTAATTACTAAGCTATTCTTATATTTATACACAGCTGTGTATGTGTAGTTACTTTGATTATGTACTTATTTAATTTCAGCATGTGCTTACTTATTATTTACATGGTTCTAACTTAACTTTTTTCTTGGAACCAAAGTGGGTGGAGTGGCGGGACTAGTTCTCACATGTAACTTCCTGAGAGGTAAAGTATCTAATTGTCTAGCGGGCTTACTTAGTTCCGTTTGAACTAAGGAACTCTTTCATCTTTATGTGCAGTTTATACTTTGTGACAACAACTTGTTACTGAGTACTTGGAAGTTTGATTATTAATACACCTACTGGTTTTTATTATTGTGTCTTATAGATTCATGTTAGTGGCAAGGTAATTGCCACGTTTAATATTTATAGTGTGATTATTATCGACTGTTCATATCCTAGCATTTGTATTACACGTTTATTTTATTAAAAGTACTAACATATATTTTTATTATTCTTGGCAGGTTTATAAACTTTGGCTAAAGACCCATTCTTGACTCTATAAATAACAATATTACCATGGCATCCTTCATATGCCATGCTCCTTAGATTAGAGCCTAAGGAAAATGATAAGCAATGGTTTAAGGATTAGAGCCTAAAGTATGCGATGCATATATTACTTATACCTTGTATTGACTTAGCGGTGGTGAAATTATAACATGTTTCATGGGGTTTAATAACTTTGCAAGGAATGGAGGCAATCGATATTGAATCAAATACAAACTATAGAGAAGTGGGTTTTAGAGTTGATAATGGGCAACAGTCTCGCACCATTAATGCATGTTGGAGAATGTGGTAGCCCAACATAGGGTTTGGCTCCACGATGAGCTTGGTCATTTCATTCTGTTAGTTGTTTTCTCTTGGGTCTGCACAGTGTGTGAAGGTGACTTCCAGGATAAGGAAGGTATGGTGTCGTTTGGTTTCACAACATTTTTGTTTATTTGTTGCTTACCATGGATATCATACTTCTCATCCATCGAGCCATTTTGTGGTTGTAGGGGACAGGGATGATGAGAAGATGTATGGTTCGTAGTGCGACTGTGAGACATTGGCTAGCATTACCATGACGGTAAGCATGCTAACAAGTTGTTACTCACCACCTCTTGGCTTTAAGATTGGGTTTTAACATGTCGTGGTTGGGGTTTAAGTTATGGGAAATTCGTTGGCCTTTGAGTCTGATTTTAAAAGGACTTGGGTTTTTGTAATTATTATGATGTTTAGCCGTGAAGAGAAACTTGGTGCCTTAGCGGGCTCTGTGTATAATTTTGTTTACTGTTTGAAGATGTAAACTAGACATGGCAGCACCATTTCTTGCAATGGTGCAAGGCCGTAAGCAGTTGACTGTGTAAATTATGTTAATGTAATAAACCAATGGGTTGTGAATACATGCTGTGTTTATGATTGCAACGGCTATTAAAACTGTAATGTGTATATTTTTCATTTGTTATAAGTGTTGGGTTTATTATAATAATGTGTTTTAATCCTGGGTTATTATTTATATGGCATTTTCCTTCGTAGATTGTAATGGTTACAATGAGGACCTTCCTCTTAGCGAGATGGCTTTGGGGCCACACCTTACATGGTGTCAGTACTCTCTATCATTGCTGCAACAGTGTATAGTATTTAGATTTTACAGTTAGTGTTAATAATGTGTAATGTGGAAAGGTAAATAAACCATGGGTGCAAATATTGCATTGACAGAGTTCCTATAGATTTTGTTGTTGACAAGGTTTAGACATTTAAGGGTTTATTTTAGTTGACTGTGTGTTTATTTATAGTGGTCGTGGCCATGGAATACAATGTATTTGATATTGAGGGTCCTATGACCTTTGTGTAATTAATTGGTTATTAAATATGACCTACGTGTGAACATAGCACAGTGTAGTCTTGCAAAGAAATCTACAGGATTCGATCTTGGTCGTTATATTGAAAATGAGTTTATTATTTGTACTAATTTCGATTTGGGAAAACTAAGTGTCCATAGGATTTTATCTTGCGACCTCGTTGCACTTACATGGTTATTTATTTAGTTTCTGTAATGTTACTTTGGTTATTGTTTATATGATTGATGTGAGTATTATTAGATGGGACTAGGTCATAGACCAACGAATGGTATCAATACTTGCTCTTTTTATTTGATTACGATAATGTTTATTTTAATGGAAATGATTGGTATTTAGCATACATTTATTTAAGCAAACCTTGGAAGGTCTTCACTGGTTTTTATATTAGATTTAGTATGGGATATTTATAATTTGTTCTTATATGTAAATATTATGTTGGTAGATTAGATTTATAATTCTATTCCATAACCATTAGTAGATATATATATTTTCCAATAGTATACTGGTTATATACTAATAGTATACTCGTTAGTTTCTTTTTATTCTAATTAGATGATGCTAAAATTAATTCTAAGTTTTAGATGAGGCTTTAGATCTAAACTAGTACTTATTTAAACATGGCTCTATTGACAAACGAAATCTTTCAGTAGAGTAAATAGGCCAAGAACAACTATGTAATAGATCTAAAATAAAACCTAGTTTGTAGGAAACACATTTTAAGAAGTAAAGATAATACATAAGTAAAAGTAAGGTGGAAAACCCTAGATAAATATTTATACTTATACATGTATTAAGCTTACAGAAGTGAATAAGATGAACAGACCCTAGATAAATCCACCATAGGAAATAAATTACAGCCTAGGGTTATTATTTAAAATGTAAACTCTAGAAGATTTTAAAAGAAGACAAACACACAGGGTTAGAAAATATAATGTAAACATTTACCTAATTTATCCAGCATTTATTCTAGTAAATGAAATAGGTAGTCTAGGATCTGATACCTGTAAATTGAAACTCCTTTAATGACTGAAACCTGTAAACTCAAATAACCAGCATTAACAATTCATAAGCAGACTCTAACCTCTATATTAGATGATCGAATCACTTTGGAACTACCATGTTCCACCCAAACATGACCCAGAACCATTCCTCATTTCAATATGGATCCCCTTGAGCTGGTTCAAACATGAAATTATCTTAGAGCTCCTAAGGTAAGGTTTCCTAGCTAGTATATCAGATGTGCATTAGTTCTCCTCTTTTTTTCTTCAGGGAAATGTTCTCCCAGAATTCACTTGGGAAATAAATAGGCAGAATAATGACTCCAAAAGATATACCAGAACCCCAAGCCTTTCCTTTGCTTGAGACTTCATAGACAGACTTTTCAATCAAAGGGGCAGTTAAATCGAAAATCCTTGATTTCTTTATTTAACCCTTTTTTGATTAATTTCGATAATTTTTAATATTTAAACTTAGGAAGTTTTAACTAGTTCCTAATTTAGACTTATTTAGGCATTATACTATTTATTATCTTTTAGTAATAAATAATAATGGGTGGATCTTTTATTTCTTTCTTTCATCATTAATATTATTACTATATTTATTCTTTATACATACCATGTATAAAATACATAATAATATAACATTTATTAGCATTTGTCTTTCGGTATCATATATCATGATCGCTAGAGTTATGACACTACTTCATTAAGGTCAAATAGGTAGATGGTTAAGTCTACTAGGCTAGGAAACTCTAAACATCCTTCCATGTTGGATTCCCTCATATAACATGGTAGTTCTTCAATACTTGATGAGAATACATTAATTCAAAATTTTATTTAATTATTTATAAATAAGTCAGATGAGATGAATATTTTCTTCGAGTCATTTTCACTCAAAAATCATTAATTCTTTTAAGTAACTCCTAGCGCTTACCAGAGCCCATACTCAACGCTAAAAACAGGGAGTTACAAACTTAGTGAAATTCTAGATCTCTTCACTCAACACTAATGCTAGGATGTACTTGTACATTACACCTAGGGATACAATGGCCAAGGATCTAATGTTCCAGATCTTATGCTCAACATCGACATAGAAGGCTCCAGGTCTTATACCCAACACTTCCAACTTATATTTTCATCTGTTCCAGAGCTTCACACTCAACACAAATATAAATACTCATGTTCTCTAGATCTTATCCCTCAATAGAACATCAAATACTCATGTGCTCTAGAGCTGCTCGCTCAACACAAAACATCTCATCAATCATCTGCTTCAGGGTCCATGCCCAACACAAACAAGAATACATATATATCATCAATAATTAGCTTATGCCCAATATATAAAACAAATTATCATGTTCATATGCAGTGGGGTCTTTGACCCAATATACCAAAATAAAACATCAAGATAACATCATAAGCAATAAGCTCATGCCTATAGGTTTTAGGTCGAAAATTCAGGATATTATAACTCGTCAAGGAGTGAAGAGAGTTGGATCATTAGCTCTTGTACTTACAGTCCTATCCTAGTGACATTCATGGGTTGTTTTTATTAGACTTTGTGCTAGTGACGAGGTCATGACTCCACTTATTATTTGTATGACCCATATTTATTAATTACATGGAACTTATTATTCATGGTGTAAATATTAAGATTTTTTCATGTCATAACATACTTGTATTATGTGTCTAATTTACTAAATGAAATAACATATACTTTTATTATTCTTAATAGGTTTATACTCTTTAGTTAAAGTCCAATCTTGGATTTATAAATAACAACATTGCCATGGCATATTTCATATGCCATGGTCCTAGGATTAGAGCCTAAGAAATTCGATAACCATGGTTCTAAGGCTTAGAGCCTATAGTATGCGATGTATGTGATATTTATTCCTTGTATTGACTTGGGGGTGGTGAGTTTAAACCATGGCACGTGGGGTTTATAACTTTGCATGAAATGGAGGCATTTGATATTGTAATGCATAAGAACTATAGAGAAGTGGGTTTGGAGATCGTTAATGGATGACATATTGGTGCCCTTAATGCATGTTGGAATGTGTGGCATCCCAACTTAGGGCTTGGCTCCATGATGAGATTTGGTCATTTTCAATGTAGTTGCTTACTCTTTTCTCCTATGCAGTATGGTTCCAGAGAAAGAGTGGAAGGCACTCATAGAGGATGCAAAGGAGAACTTTCTAAAGAGACAAGGAAAACAATCACGGCGTGGAAAATCAAGGTACAACACATATCATATTTTTAGTGAAATATTCTCATTTATTTTTTTTCTTTTTTGTTTCAAGCAAGAATTCTGATATCTAACGCTTTTCAAAATTTTCATATATAGGCTACCGGACACCTCCAAAGCAACCAAGGCTAGAGTGGAAAATCATGGGAAACATAGAATGGGCCAGGGTGGATATAGAAAACTAAGAGCCTGAATCGTAATAATTAAATGATTAACTATGAGGAATATTTATTTCAAAGTAGCGAACAAATATCTGGTTTTGATAGAGGGAATTTTATATGTGTTATGCATTGCAGGGAAATACGTTTCAAGATGACGCCACTGAGGAATACCTAAATCTTGGTTTCAAGTATGGTTTTAAAAGTGTCATTGAATATCGGAAAATATTGGGGCAGAATCCAATATCCCCAATGACGCAGATGCAGGTAAATAAAATGAATAAGGACATAATTTTAATCAAAATGATGAACTATTAATTTCAATAATATTCCAACATATCGATATGCCCATTTTCGTTGTTGCAATTCACGCCCCTTCAAAACTGCCTCCACAGCCTAGTCAATGACATACAAGAATTATGATACATGAGGGAATGGAAACAAAAAAACTAGCAGGACATGGCTTTGTAGATAATCCACCAAATTATGATGATAATATCCCAATTATCATCAGTTATTTCAATGCAAAAAAACAGAAATCAAAGAAAAAGTAGATGTATAAATTCATGACTTGTATTTGGATGTATATCGATGTTGTTAGTCTAACACAATGTTTATAAGAATTACCTCATTATGCTTCAATGCTTTTATGTTTATATGTTTTGATGACTAGCCTAGTTATGCATGAATGTTTAAATTTTTTCTATGTAAATAACATCATTTGTTGGGTATGGGGAATTGAGAGCAATGTGAAGGGGGGGAGGGGCGATATCAGCTTCCACCTTCACGTGGTTGGCCCTATTCAATAGGGAATATAAAAATATTCTTGAAACAGAGAGGAGCTCAATAAGGTATAAATACTCTTTTATTACTATGTATTAAAGATGGTTGTAAATTTTTAAATAAATGTCTATTTCATAAAAAATTGTTAATAAATTTAACATTTCATGGTTCATTGATTTCTACACGACTTTGTAGTAAAATTTAAATGACTGTTTATTTGCTTATATATTATTTACTGGTATAAAAATTATGTCTTTGATGATTTATGCAGGTCTTCGTGATGGAAATGCATCTCATGGAAAACTCTTATCAAGTTGTATGGGAGAATGGATCTAGCGAAAGGACAATGATAAGGTAAGGGTTTTAACGTGTTCTTTATCCTTAATGTGTTTTTCTTTATCGTTAAATTCTATTTCATTCTATTAAGATACAAGAGATACAACTAATAGTAAATAACTACTTTTAGACTATCATCCAAACTAGGAGACAACCTTCTACATAAAACACAAATGCTTCTTAGCAACGTAGAAAAATAGAAGAAAAATCACGTAGAAGAAATTAGGCTTTTTTTTTCCTTCTTCCTATAATTTCAGCATGATGAAACCCTAGGTTAAGAAATCTTAATTTTTCAAACCATAATTGTTCATCTATCTTTCAAAACTAAATTTTCTGATTTGTATACTTGTAAATATTATTCTTAGGTTATTTTAGTTTCTCTTAGTTTTTAGACTTAATTTTTATGTGTTTTTGTAACTTTTATTTTATCAAAAAAGAAAGCCCTAAAAAAAGAATTTATGTGTAAAACCCTAAAAACGTAGACTTGCTGCTGCCACAATCGAAGCCCTATTCTTTATCAAACAACGGTCTGCAATATGTATTGCAGACCTCGTATGCCCTAGCTGCCTTCTCTGCACACTCAAAATAGAAAACAAGTTAGTATTTCAAACTATTTAGATGGTGGTGTATTTTGTATAAATATATCTTATTGATTTGATTAATTTTATGCCGTATTCGCATTAGTTTTCTAGGTAAATGTAAGTCTGATTTTTTACTGAGATCTGGAACCTTACATCTCTGAATGCAGAGTGAATTAATTCTGACATTATTTTACTAAGTATTGTTTTATATTTTCTTAGTACTAATTATTGTTATTGAGAACTGGGTGATGGTAAGGGACTTGATGATTTTATATTTCATAGCTTACATACAGGATCGAGTGAATGATAATAGCATTATGGTTAGCTTGGAACTAAATTTTCATTAAGTTAGTATTTTATATCTATGTTATCACATACACAGATCTGGAAATCATATGCTAAATGGCACTTTAAATGATTAACACTGGTTATTGGTTGCACTATTTTACACATTTTGATTAATGTGATGATAAACTTTCAGTTGTTGCATGGCACATATGTGGACCATAAATTCATATGTCTAGATATTCAAATGTAGCAGATAAAGTGATGTTATTACATGAGGAGTGTCTCCAAGAAAATTATGATATGGTTTCTAAACTACAAATTGCATGCTCAATTGTGCAACCTACTTCTCAGTGCCAAAAGGTAATTTATGATGAGTTTTTTGCTACATGAGATCAATCCTAGTAATAGAATAGAAATAAGTTGTCAATTTTTTTGTTGACTAACATGTCTCTTTCCCATGATGTGCTTAGGGAACAGTTTTTATCTTATGGGAATATTTGATACTAACTTGACCAATTTTGGCCATGCTTGAGTTGGTTGCATAAGAAGGATAAACTTTTCATATTCACCTCTTCCAATAATGAGCAACATCAAAACAACTTTCCACTAGTTGGCACTACAAAGATCCTACACAAATTTTCCAGGTGAACAGCTACTCTTTTTCCATAGGGATTGAGTTAGTGGTTTACTATTTATTTATTTTTCAATAAAGATGAATTCGATGCACCGTATTTTTTTGTAGTATGATGAATTATCACTAGTACCTCTTCACACGTAGTAGAACAAGTGATGATATTTTATGAGGAATGTCTCCAAGGCAATTTTGATATTGTTTCTAAACTACAAATTGCATGCTCAACTTTGCAACCTGCTTCTGATCAATGCCAAAAGGTGATCTATGACGAATATTTTATACGGATAGTAAAAGAATAGAAATAAGTTGTCAATTTTTTGTTGATTAACATGTATCTTTCCTATCATGTGCTCAAGTGACTTTTTTTCTTTCACGCATATTTGGTACTAACTTTGACTGATTTTGGCCATGCTTGAGGTGGTTGCATAAGAAGAATCAGTTTTTCATTTTCATCTCTTCCGAAAATTGTGGAATTGACCTTCCGTGGCTTCATTTACACCTATGGGCTTCCTCAATCTTCAAATATTAAACTCCCTTCATCTTCAGAACATGGGCTTTCTTTACTTCTGAATTGTGGGCTTCTGTAAGCTTCTCCGGGCATCTACAAGCCTTTGTGGGCTTCTTCTGCTCTGTGGGCATTCTTCCAAGCCCTTGTGGGATCTTTAAGCCCCAATGGGCTTAACCTAATTTCAGATCACAATAAGTTGATCCAAGCCCAGTGGTGCCTACATATTTTATCGATGGTATTTTTATAGATGTACCCCCCTACCTCATCATAGAAATCATCTCTCAATGGTGCGTAGAATATAATATAATTAATGTTTATACAATCCATGTGGTGGTTACAACTTATTTTATCGATGGTATTTTTATAGACGTGCCCTCGTACCTTGTCATAGAATTCACTCTAAGAGGTGCCACTTTCGCCTCTAATTGTGTATTTTAGCCAATTATTATGAATTTGTGCATCCTAATCGAAAATCAGTTTTTGAGGCAATAATTAGGGTGCTTAGGGGCAATTTGGGTACTTTTGGGCACTTTTTAAATAATTATGCCTTATTTTTTAGAGTGAGTTAACACTTTTTGACCTCCCCCCTGAACTTCCCATTTATTTTTTCCTTTTACTTCAATATGTTTTTTCACATATCTTTCTTTCCCGATATATTTATTTTCTATAAATCACCTTTCATTTGTTATATTCTATCCATTTCTTTGTCTTTAAAATATAGTATGTATTTGTTCACAAGCACGTATTAAATATCCAAAACCATGGAAAGGAAGGTGCCTTTCCATGATTTTTAAATTTTTTTTTGAAACCTCCAGGTTTCTTCTCAATATCGACCAACTTTCGTCGCGGGTACTGCAAAACTGTTGAAACCCGGGGTGGCTCTCCAGGAATACCATCGCTATAGAGACCTAATTTCATGGAACAATTACTGTTCAGCTTACATATTTTGTCGAAAGTGTTTCATTTTCCACGATTTTGCATGGAAAAGGTTTTTGTTCAAATTCCAGAATTCATCGATAGAGTGACAAACTTTCATCGAATATGTTCCACAGTTTTACATGGAAACTAAATTTTGTCTAGCGATTTTTTGCCATATTTTCATCATTCTAGGGACTAAAAATTGGTCAATAGAGTGACGAACGTGTGGAATAAATTTATTTTCAAATTCCAGAATTCGTCGATAGAGAGACAAACTTTCCTTGAACATGATCCATGGTTTTGTGTGGAAACAATAAAAATTGCCAGTTTTTGGCCATATTTTCATCGTTATAAGGACGATAACTGTGTCGATAGAGAGACGAATGCGTGGAATAAATTTTTGTTCAAATTCTAGAATTCATCGATAGAGAGACACATGCTCCTCGGACATATTCCATGGTTTGTCTTGGAAACTAGATTTTGTGTAGCAGTTTTTTGCCATATTTGTGTCATTATAGGGATGAAAAATGTGTCGATAGAGCAATGAAACATAGAAAATGATTGCTAAAAATCAATTTCAAGGCCACTATATAGAAGACACGTGGCAGCCAGTTTTAGTCTCCATATCGATGGCTTAGAAAGTTCGTCGATATATCCACGCAATAAGTGCCACGAAACATCGTGACAATTATTGTCGCAAGTGAGACGACAAAAGGTGGGAATAGTAACAGAAAACCATCACAATTTTGCTCCTGTGTATTAGTGGTACCATTTTCGAGGAATGATCACTTAGATAATTAAAAAAAAAATTTAAAAATTACTAATTTTATTTTTGAAAAATAGCGGTGCACTAGTGCTATATGTTCTCTACATGCCTGCAAATTTTTGTATCCTGAAAGCATCATTTAGTCCCTCAAAGGATGCACCCACAAAAAAATATACCTTATTATTTTCCTAAAAAATAAAAGGAGACCGTTAGAAAAAATCAAATTTGGCATAGTTATATAATCTTTTAATACATAAACCTTATATATTTGGAAACATGATTCAATTTCCTACATTTAATCTTATTTACTCAAAGTAAGATATTTTGTGTAAGTATCTCAAAAAATACAATTAAGTTGAGGGATGCCTGATTTTTTAGTTTTCTATTGCAATAAACATGCCAAAGGTGACCCTCATTAGCTTGCACTCACCCTAAGTGGATTTAGTTCATAATAATGAATGTTCTTTTTAATCTAAAATTTTCATCTTATCAATGACTTAAACCAGAAAATGAAAAGAGGCAACTGATGTTAGGTATTCTTTACTCCACGATTTCAATGAGTTGCTACACCTGTATTCTTTTGAAGTTCTGAACTTTTCTTATCAAATCAACACAAGTCAGCACAATTCAGAGATAAATTCCATAACCACAAACAATATTAAGCATTAATTAAAATAGAAATAATAAATTATACCTAAGTTTAAAATCCATGCTTGGCTTGGGATGATATATGCTTGAGTTATAGAAAAATAGGGAAAAACAAGGGAAAAGGTTATTGATGGATATGGAAAAAAAGAGTATATTTTCACACCCAAAATATCCCCCCAGCTATCCATTTTCATGTTCTCATGCAACAAGCTCCTTCTAGTTTGAATCTTTCCCTGCTTCAAAACACTTTCGATGAAGATGAGTGAGATTGAAGGAAAGTTCACATTTCTCTCGTGAATTTTTGAACCCGTCACAAGCAATTAAATCATGCCACCATTGTTTCTCTTCCTTCTTAGTAAGCTTGTACATGCTCTTATACTATATTTATAGAAACCATATAAAGGGAAACCTGGATCTCAGTCCCACCCAACTAGGTACACAAGTTTGAATACATGTAACATGGTCGGGAAACCAGAACAAGGAATACTTAAAGTTCTCAAAACAATATGGGTCTCTTGCTTTTAAATATTTAGAAGAAACATTCCATATAATATTTCTACCTTCTATTGCAAAGATATCTTGCTAAGAAATCAATTTAACATGTGGAGATGACCTTTTGTTAGAAGGCTTCCATCTGACTAACCCTCTTAGGATATGCCAAGTTTCTCATATGTATGGATTTTAATGATATAGGAGATTGATGTTCACTTCAGAACCAAAGGGTGGAAGTGTCTTCATTTTCCTTTATAGTCTGGATAGCACTCCACCACTTCATATGATTAGTAAAAAATGAAGCAAAATATCTTAGATGAATGTCTCCCAGATGAGGAAATGGATTGGAGCAGACATCCCTGAAACATGCTCTTTCATGCAAATACAATTCACATAGTAGGTTCTGTTCTGAAAAAATGCTCTTGATGAAGGTGTCCAATAATTAAGGAGTTGACACTATCTGGTAGGGACTCCCTTCATTTAAATCTTTGATTTTTAACAAACTCATCTGTTCATACAAAAATGTTGAATACGATGGAGATGGATCTATGCAACATAACTATTCTTGAGTTAAACTGTACATTTTCTCTGTTTCTTTCTTTAAGGGATTGAGCTTCCTTAATTATTTTAGATCCTTTTGCAAATATTCCCATTGGAATTTTTGGAATATCAGTTCTTCAACCCATTTATATTTAATATATTTAACAATCCGCCTATGTTCAGGAAGGGAAATCATCCCTTTCTCACTTAGAATGGAACGATGCCTCCATTTACTCAGCTCAAGTTCTAACAGGGAGAGATCCTTTTTAAAATCTTTTTCTTTTTCTCCTCTTTTATTTTTTCCTTTTCCTTTGTCCAATACAATAAATTCATTCTCAATTTTTCCCACTGGGAGTGAATCATGTGTTTCAACAATATTACCTTGTATTACCATCTCAACAACTTCTTCTTCCAACTCTAGTCCAAAAATTTATGTTTGTGTTGCTGCTTCAACAACCAATTTTAGGAATGTTGGTTCTTGTGTGAAAAAAAACCAGTTTTTGTGCTCCAATATCAGTAAGTTTTGTTTGTGTTGCTGCTTCCGTGACTGATTTTGTGAATGTTAGTTCTTGTGTAGTAGCATCTTGTCTTTGTACTTCAATCCTAGAAACTTATGTTTGTGTTGTTGCTTCAACAACTAATTTTAGGAATTTTGGTTCTTGTGTAGCGGTATCCTATCTTTGTACTTCAGTTTGAACAACTTCTGTTTGTGTTGCTACTTCAACAACCCATTTTAGGAATGTTGGTTCTTATGTAACAACATCCTGTTTCATAAATATTTCAGTGCCTTCGGAATGATGAGATTGTTCTTGGATCATTTAAGTATCCCCTGACTACGGAGGCTGGTATGGGAATAATTCAATGTCTCATGACTACTGAGACTGGTCTAGAAGTAATTTAGTGTCCCCTGACTACTGAAATTGTATTTCTTCAAGTTTTTGTAACTTCTGATTAGGGGTTATATTAAACTCTAGCTCCTTTTCCTCCATTGATTATGTTGTTGGTATTTCACTTCTGCCTTGCCTTGATTGTGCAAGTTTCCATGCTAACAATTCCACCATTGTGACTTTATAACTTGAAATTTTAAATAAATCTCCACATTTTGGGCATAACAGTTCATCATGTTCCCCAATCTTTGAAAAAGAAGGTGGATTTTCCAATTGGTCAACAACATCAGCCAATGTTTTCAAGCTCTACATTGTCTGCTTTTTTAATGCTTCTTCAAACCCCTGCAATTCTTCTCTGACTGTTTGTACTTCTTCTTTCAGTGGCTCATTCTCAAAAAGAAAGTTTTAAAATTAAGGTTGATTTACAATAGATTCTTGTGGGTCGGCGGTTTCTAGAATTACTTTACCCTCTCGTTCTTGTTGTACACGGGGCGATCGAGGTTTTAGAATAGGAGTTTCAATATTTTCCTCGATTGTATGTACCACCTTTGTTGCCGTAGAAGATCTAGTTATCCTTCTTTTTTCAGGACTAGATGACTACCCTTTAGTACTTGATCTCTTCCTTATTCTTTGTAACAAAGAAGGCGTAAAATATTCTCCTGTTCTAGCAATAAACTTTTCTTCTTGAATTAGAGCTCCCCTTATTTCAGGAGAATATTCAATGTTCAAAACTTCCACATCACTTTCCCTCATTTCCCTTGCATGATATTATGCTTGATGCACTGGGCTCTCGCTCGGATCCTAAGAATTTAATACCTGAAACTCTTATGTTGTCATTGCCATCATAGTTGCATCTTCCATAGGGTTTGATACTATTGCAACTTCCCCTAAACCTTCCTCCTGAACATTCTCCAATTATTATGATGTGATATCCCTCCCCCCAACTAATTCAGAGTGTCGCTTATCATCCCCTTCTTCAATAACTCTTACTTCAACTACAAGTCCCCGGTTTACCCTAGCCCCAACAATGAATTGTTCCCATGTTTTATTTCCATGTGATAATGATCTTAGAACTAAAAATATAATAAGTCCATGGTTTGTAACAAAGGTTAATGGAGCTAACTAAAGTTACCATCACATAGCTCTCACTGCGCTGAGGAAATTCCGTCGAGTGATCGAGCCCTAGCCTGTTGAGGGCCTTCGCACCCTGCCATGGATCCTTCGGATCCCTCATCCATGGAGGATAGGTTCGAGTCAATCGTGGCTGCCCTCCCTCCTACTCAAGCTGCCACGGCCCCCTCTTCAAAATTTGTCAAGCGCTCAGAGGTCCCGGAAGTAAATCTTAGCTCCGCCGCGTTGAAAAGAAAAGCAGTCGCTCTCTCTGAGAAAGGTCTCATTGGTTTGTTTACCGCCCTTTGGCCTTCCCCGTGCTCAGTAGAAGTATGGTTGAACAATAACTAGAGAACCCTAATCCAGGGGGAAGTCCAGCAAATATTTTGTGGAAAAGGATATTTTGCATTCATCTTTGAAAAGAAGGAGGATCGTGACCTAATTTTCAGGAACGGGCCTTATTTCATGGGTCCAAGAGGTATGTATCTGAACAAATGGGATATGTCTTTTAACCCTAAAAAAGATTTCCCAAAAGCAGTTCCTATGTGGGTCAAGCTTCCCCATCTTCCCCTCCACTTCTGGAATGATGAGGATTTTCGAACAATAGGGAATACCCTAGGAAAATATGTGGACAAATCTGAGCCAAAAGCCCCTATGTTCTCATGTGATCGAATCTGCGTTGAATTCGATCTTGAGAAAGGCCTCCCGGAGTCAATCATGCTTTCCATCGATGGGTGGAATCATCTGCAAATAGTAGATTACAATCAAATCCCATTTAAGTGTAAATACTGCCATGAATATGGCCACTTTACTAAATCATGCCCGAAGAAACCTGAGAAACCTATCTCGGACAGCCCCCCTAGCGAAGGATGGAACGTCGCAAGTGGGAAAAGGGCTGCCAAGCCCTCAAAGCAACAGATCCCCACAACAAGGAGCCCCCCCGAAAATAGGTTCAAGTTTTTAGAAACTGAGACGCAAGAAGCAGAAAATCAGGAAGAAAACCCTGAAATGGAACCCTAGCTGAAATCTGAGCCTCAGGTCATTGTCCCATCGCATCAGGAGCAGGAAGGTCGGGAAGAAGGTTCTGAAGTTCCGTTGAACCAGGGAAAGGAAACTCAGGAAGAGGGTCTTGGAAATTCTGGGGAAAGGAAAGATAAAGCGGTGACCTCAGAAGGATCTATCACATGATCAAGGGCAAGAATAAGCACCGAAGAGAGCACAGACACTTCCATCGAAGAGAAAGAACCCCTCTCCAGAAAGGGAAGGAAATCCAACAAAACCCTCAAAGAGCAGGAGGCAGCAAGGGAAAAGGCGGGGGGAAAGCAGGCCAATATAGACTTCCTAGTCAAAACATCGCAAGCAAACAAATACCTCCTTAGCACGGAAGAAGAGAAAAAGGAGAAAGACAAGGCCCTCAAACAACAAAGGAAATAATGAAAGTAGTCTCCTGGAATTGCAGAGGTTTGGGAGGTTCGCAGAAGATAGAAGTTATCAAAAGTTTCAAGACAATGGAATCTGCCTCAATCCTTCTCCTCCAGGAGACTAAAAAATCTGCTGAAGAAAGCATTGCACTCCTCCAAAGTATCTGGTCAAAAGGGAAGGGCCTTGCCATTAGCACCAGTGGCGCCTCAGGAGGGCTTCTTTGTTGGTGGAACTCAGATAAGTTTGAGCTAAGCTCTGCTATAGAAAACAGAAATTGGATTTTCATAAAACTAGAAAATAAAGAAAGTAAAAAAAAAATTTGGATTGGGAATGTATACATCCCAACCATGAACTCGCAAAAGGACAGTTTTTGGACATCGCTAGAAGAGCAATGTGAAGACGAGAAGATGGATCCTTGTTTCATAGCAGGGGACTTCAACGCCACCATTTCTACAGCTGAACGTAGAGGCGGATCCAAGGTAAGGGACCCCTTTGGGGAAAGATTGGAAGATCTCATCTCCCAATGGGTTCTCTCTGATATCAAACCCAAAAATGGCACCTACACGTGGAGCAATAGGAGAACAGGACCTGGACATATCGCAGCCCATTTAGATCGATTTTTAGCCAGCACCCATCTCCTGGATCAGCAGCGAGAAGTCAAGATCCTGTGCTCTGCAGTGTCGGACCACAAACCCATTTGTCTCTTCTTCCCACTAGCGAAAAAATTGGGGCCTCTCCCATTCCGATTTAATATATTTTGGCTGGATTCGGAAGAATTCAAGGATATCATCTCTGAAACTTGGAGGTGCTTCATCCCTGGCACTCCAGCCTATTCTTGGGAACAAAAGTTAAAACGGGTGAAGGCTGCTCATAAATCTTGGGTAAAAACTCAATATCAAGAACCCTCGGAGCAAAATAAAAACATCTTAAAGGATATGGAGCTTCTCCAAGCTGAAATGGAAATAAGCATGGTCGCTAAGGAGCACCTCTTCAAGGATATTGAACTGGAATCAAAACTCCAGAAAATTCTAAGGGCCGAGGAGGAGGAATGGAAACTTCGCTCGTGCATTTTCTGGCTTAAAGGGGGAGATCAGAATATGAAGTTCTTTCAAAACCAATGCATGGATAGGCAGCGATGGAATACTATTAGGGAGCTCAAGAAAAAAGACAGCTCAGTCATTCAAGGGAAAGCAGCCATCAGCACAGAGGTAAGATCTTTTTTTGAGCATTTATACAATGATGAAGAGCCTGTCTCTCAACGTCTTATGGAAGAAATGGTCTCAGATATTCCTGCCCTGATCAGCCCTGAGGACAAAATCAGGCTTGAATCCCCCATTTTAGAAGAAGAGGTTAAGAAAGCTATCTGGAGCCTTCACCCGGACAAGGCCCCAGGACCGGATGGATTCCCTATCTGCTTCTACAGATCTTTTTGGTCCATCATCAAGAAGGATCTGATGCACCTTATTTCCTGGATGGCAAAAGGAAACATGGGGGGAGCCACCAATTCCACCTTTTTGGCCCTGATCCCCAAAGAGCCCAACCCCTCCTCCATTAAAAATTTTTGACCCATCTCGTTATGCAATGCTTCCTATAAGATCTTCTCCAAAGTGTTGTCTCTAACGCTCAAGAAAATCATCCCCTCTCTTATATCTCCTAATCAAGGTGTCTTTTTGTCCGATAGACAAATCAGTGATAACATCCTTCTTGTCCAGGAAGCTATTCATTCCAGCACTAAAAGGGGAGAGCCCTGGATGGCCATTAAGTTGGATCTTGCTAATGCTTTTGACAGATTGAGGCACTCCTTTATCATTCTGGTTTTGAAGAGATTTGGATTTCCCTTTGTCTTTATTAACCAAGTTCAAGCTTGCATAACTTCTCCCTGGATAGCTCTCCTCATCAATGGTCGACCCTCAGAGTTCTTCAAATCCTCTAGAGGAGTGAGGCAAGGATGCCCTCTATCCCCCTTTCTTTATATCCTAGTGGCTGACTCCCTTAGCAGAAGACTGAACAGACTCCAAGATGAAGGCTCTCTCCCAGGCCTTTCATATCGTGATGATGTTCCCCCCATAAATCATTCCCTTTTTGCGGATGACACCATCTTTCTTGGCATAGCCTCCTCCCAAATTGCTAGGAACTTTCTCATGCCCCTGGACATCTTTCTCCAATACTCTGGGAGTGCAGCAAATCTGAGCAAGTGCCAAATATATGGATGGAACTGTCCTTCAACAAATCTCCGCAACATCTCTCAAATCCTTCAAATTAAAGTCAATCCCAATTGGACTCACTTCACTTATTTGGGCATCCCTGTGGTTAATAAATCCTTGACTTCCTCAATGTGGAATCCGGTCGTTCAAAAAATCAAAGACAAGATCCAATCCTTGGGATTGAAATGGCTGAATTTAGCAGGGAAAACTGTTCTAATACAGTCCATTCTATCCTCCTATCCTATCTATATAAGCTCGATGGTCCTTGCTCCCAAGAACGTCATCATCAACATTTGTAAAGAAATTAGGAAATTCCTTTGGCAGGGAGGGAAAGTTTAGTCTAAGAAGTTCCATTTGGTAAAATGGGAAACGGTCAAGCACTCCAAATCGCAAGGCGGGTTAGGCATCAAATATCCTAAGCTCATGTGTAAATCCATGGGAGCCAAATTGATTTGGAGATTGGTCACGAGAAGAAAAGAATGGTGGAAGGAAGTTATCAGAAAGAAGTATATCAAAAGGCCCAGATCAAAATTGTTGGACAGAGCCTGGGTAGGTAAAGGAACAACACTCTGGTAGCTGTGCAAAGCATCCTACAATATTATTCTTGAAAACTGCTACTGGATCCCAGGGAATGGGAAGAGAATTAATGTTTGGAAAAGCAGCATATTAGGGCAGCCCCACTGTTCATCTCTTCTAGATCTGTCCCCTCTGTCTGATTGGGCGAGTGACCAAGGCATCAACACTCTTTTTGATCTGTCTCGATGGGATTCACAAGGTCCCTGGGCTAGCTGGAAAGATCTCTCTCCCCCAGCACATTTGGCAAATGCAGCAGCTACATTCTTTTCAACCCTCCATGGCTTATCCCCAACGAGCCTCTCAAGCAAAGATCGGCTTGGATGGGGCAAATATGGGAAATATAATGTTAAAGAAGGTTATAAAAAGATAAGCAGGGAATCAAATATGGTGGAGAGGATCTGGAAGAAGGTTTGGCTCCCTAATAGTATTCCTAAAGTAAATAGTTTTATCTGGATTCTTCTGCACAACAAGATGCTAACAGCAGAAAATCTTAGAAAAAGGGGCATTCTAGGCCTATCTCGATGTGCCATGTGTAATTCAACTAAAGAAACAACCAGCCACATTTTTATTCAATGCACAGTCTCTCTCTCAGCTTGGAGGATCGTTCTCCCCCTGGATTATGGCTAAGATCTTCCAGACAATGCAGCTCAGCTCTTTAAAGATTGGCCCAAGAAGCTCCCCGGTTCTTTAAGGAATAAACCAATCCTAAGCCGCCTTTGGGCATCTATTCCAAAGAACCTCTATTGGTAGCTCTGGTTAGCAAGGAACCATGCCATTTTTAAAGAACAAAAATCCATCCCCACTTATATAGTAGCCAAAACCATAGGAATGATAGTTGAAAAGTTTGCCTCTGACAACATCTGCTTCCCTTCTCAGGATTCCATCCTCGAAACTTATTCCTCTTGGAGAAGGAATTTTCTGAAAGAGAGTAGCTCCCTTCAGTCCAAAAGTATTTTAGGCAGGGCAAGCTCTTAGTCCCCCTCTTGGGAGCTGCGTTTTTCCAATCATGATTTTAAGTCCTGGCTCCAGGAGAAAAACTCATATGCTATTTTATTTGATGGTGCCTTAAAAGTCAATCTTGGGGAGGCAGGTGCGGGGGGGGATTCTCCTGAATCCCGGAGGACATGTGGAACTTACTTTCGCATGGGGGCTTGGCATCAGAACTAATAATGAAGCTGAGTGGTTGGCTCTTGTCCAGAGCCTCCATATTCTCAAAGTTAAGAAAATTCGTAAGGCCTTGATTATTGGGGACTCTAGGCATGTCATCTATAAATTGATCAATGGATACATTATGGGAGCTATCAATTGTCGATGTCTATATGGAAAAGCCACGGTTCTTATGTCCAGAAACTATGAAGCTTACCATATCCTCCGGCACAATAATTCAGCTACAGACAACTTGGCTAATGTGGGAGCCTCTTTCTCGCAAGGTCAGTATAGTCAGGATGGAAATCACCCCACTCTCAAATTTATACCCTGATATGAGGTGTTGGAAGTCCCCATTCCGACCCTTCAATAACCAAATTCATTTAAAAATGAGTCTATCTCTCCCCATTTCATTCCTTGCCTCCTTGCTTCTATCTCCTACTCATTTTCCTTGTTCCTTTTTCCTTATCCCTCCTTTACTTTTGGCCCCCCCTCTATCCTCCTTCCCCCTTCACCACCCCCTCCTTTTCCCTCCCTCATGATCTTCGAAGCCCTCCATCACCTCGTAGCTGGCCTCCTCTCCACCACCTCCTCCCATTTACTGCTCAGTCCTCCCCTTCCTCCTTCCTTTGCCACGTGGTCCCTTCGTTGTCATCTCCAACTCTCGATGGAAGTGGTTTTAAATGCTCTTCTTTTCAGGGAGATTTTCATTTACCCCTCGCACGCTCAAGATCTCATCTCATTTTTCTCTATGGCCTCTACTGGTAGTGTTATGTTCTCCCATTCCTTTTCCTTTCTCATCCCTGGATTGTATGAAGCTCTCCGATTACTGATGAATATTATCGCAGGCATTGGAGAAGGGAGTCTACAAGGCCTCCCGTGGCAGGTTCTTCCCTTTACTCGATCAGTGGTGAAAGAAAGGTTGGCCCTTGCAGCCTTTTCCCCCTGTTTGTGTAGTTCTCTCTCAATTTCGCAGACTGTCTCTCCTGGTTCAGTCTTTCTCTTTGGCAACTGGGGAAGCAGCTCGATCATAGGTTGCAGGTGTACAGGGTGGAAAGAGGGAGCTGTGGGCACTTTGGCCTATGGAAGAAATGTCGAATCACTGCTGTTTAGGGAGATCCTCGTGCTAAGAGCCTGCTTCAATAATATCTTAGCCCCTGCATGTCCTGTTCAAGCTATTCAGAACCAGTTCGCTCGAATCACTTTATTGTCAGAAGCTGGCAAAATGGCCCAGGATGGTGAAAACGCAGGGATTATGGACATCAAGAAGAATTTAAGGCGTTTGTATGAACTGCTCTCCATTAGCATTATGGACAATAGGGAGATGGCTCGGGTGGTAAAAAAAATGGAAGACACAGTCAGCTATACCTCACTTCAGATTAGTAACCACGACTCACGCATCGATGACAATGAAAGCAGTCTTTGTGAAATAATGGGGAAGGTATATAGGATCCAAGAGGACCTCCAGAAATTCATATCCATGAATCAGAGCAGCCAAGTCCATGTAGCCACTGATGATGCCGTGCTTCCAATGGAGGAGGAATCAATCGTCCAGCCAAGAAAACCATGAGGGAATCCTTAGCCTGCTACTGTCTAGCTCTGTTTGAATGTTTTTTTGTTTACTTTTATGTAATCAGTATGTAAGGGTTTATACAACCCACGGATTTATAATTTTTGAACAATCTCATTTTGAAATGTTTTGGGAAACACAGTGGATAGTCCCTTTGTGCATCTTTTTTGCTATGCACAGATACTCTGGTTCACCATGTCTGTATTGAATGGTTGTGCACAACTAACTTTTATATATACCCCCTTTTTAGTTTCTGTTAAAAAAAAACAAAGGTTAATGGATTCCGAGATGTTCTCACATAATGGGCCATGTTTAGTAGGCTTCTTAAAAGATAAAATGGCATATTAAGTAGTCTACCTTGATGCAAATGAGAAAGTAGAAAACAAACATAAGTATAAACAACTCGGTACCTTCCCTCACACATGATGTATCTATTTAAGAAGAATGTGACCTAGTCCCAAGGCCTTGGGAGTGTTTCAAATGTTGTTCCTTTGGACCTCAACTGCACATTCTCTCCTGCTGCAAGAAAATCCTCTATTATGCAGTTGAATTGCGCCTCTTTTGGGAAAACCATCTCCTTCCAATTTTTAGTAACCTTGTAACCTATGCCAAAGCCACCTCTGAAACGTCTATCCTCAATCCTCTAATCTATGAATGAGTGTCGGTCAAGATCATAAAAAATTGAAGTATTGTCTCTTCGTGGAAGCCATTTAATATTTGAAAATATTCTATGCATGCATATTCCTCAAAGATAACGAAAAAATTATTTGTTTCTACGTAGAGAATCTATGTTTTTGGGCTCATGTCTTACTAGAAAACCCATAATTCCTCTCTTCTACGAGATCTAATGGAGAATGCAACAACTACTAGTTTCAAACATTGGAGACACAACATGCAAGAAGAATTATTGGATAGTCGAGGTTCATGTGGGTATTTTTAGAAAGCTAGCGCAGTTATGGAATAAGATAGCTTAACAACCTATCACACAGATTGGATGGAATGTTGATCGTTTAACAAGTACGGGTGAGGTATTTGACATGTTTCTCTTATAGGTTGATTGGTTAAAGGTTGCTAACAGGGACTAAAATACAAGGTATAATCATTTTTTCTATATCAATTCATGCCTAATCCTTCCTATAGTCATAACTCGTACATTTTCATTTTTGTGATTGACCGTCTTCTTTCTAAGGTGGCCCCTTCATTGTCAAATCAATTAATAGGAACATAATTACACACATGCCTTCATAAAACAACTTGGCCTTCGTCCAATGAGCAGGTTGAATGCATCCAAGATGGCATAATTGCAAGGATGCATGGAAGATAGATGGACTCTTTGGAATTCTTCTCGGGAACTATAGCAGAGTGATGGAAATTTAGCAAAGTTCTATCACAAACCAGAAAGGATTGGGATAAAATCCACCAGAGATGTGGCGAAAATGTAGTGAAATCTAGAGAAAATGTTGGTAGAGTCTCAGCCGAAAAATGGGTGTAGTTTTAGAAAAAAGTGGAAAAAATTGGTAGAGTTGCAGTGGAAAATTAGTGGAGTTTCGACGAAAAGAAATGGAAAATTTGGCAAAGTTTCAATGGAGAAATGGAAAATTTGGTGGAGTTTCAACAAAAAAATGGAAAATTTGGCGGAGTTTCAGCGAAAATAAATGGAAAATTTGGCTAAGTTTTAGCAAAAAAATCAGATGGAATTTTGGTAAAAATATGGGCAGAGTGATGGATTTTCGACAGAGGTCTACAATTCTGTTCACTTTTCCTTACAAGGATTCATCCAATTTGAATAGGGTCATCCAAAATTTCCACAATCACTTAGTCCAATGTGACTACTTCCCTTTGATTGAACCTTCGCACATATTCCTGTACACAATTTTCAAAAAAACAAACCAATGAAAGCTTAAAAAATACCAAATCAACAATTTATTTATATACAAATTTCTGTGTGGAATTACAATTACCCTTCAAAACTCTGTATTTCATATTTAATTTTTCTTTGCAATTACATTTTTCCACCTTTTCTTCCTTGCCTTGGCATACATGCTTGCATGTCTTCATGGTTCTTTGCTTTTCAAGCCTATATTTACACAAGCAATGTAATTTATTTCCATAATTTCAACACAAAACATGTGCATACACGTGATCATTAAAAATTAAAAGAAAAAAAACCATAAATTATTTGCAACAACCTGTTGCTTCCTTCTTATAACGACTCTTTTAAAGTTCATTTCACTGAGAAAGCTTTACTTTATGATTTTGAGGTACCTACACTATATGTTAGTCATACTTGATATGCATATAAATCATGATATAAGATAAAATATTCACAAAATCCTTTTTTCATGGCACGTGAATTTTCCATATATTCTTAACCATATTTATTTTCCATGGCATCTAAAACATTCATCCATATTCCTTGTATGGAAGTACTTTGTGCCAAGTACTTTTGGCCACTTTTGACTTGCTTTTTCACAATGTATCAATTCTCATCATGGTAAGTCATATCACGATCATTAACATAACATAAAATTACATGATTATAACATTAACACAATCATAATTTAAGCATAACATCAACAAAGAATGCTTGTTACAAAATCGTAAAACAAATATGTCCACATCATTCATAGCTCACGCAACAAAACCACAATACCCTTCCTTGGGGTATTTCCTACCTATGCTATTAAGAGTGGTAACACAAGCATTGTTACTAACTATCATACCAAGTGATAAGAGTACACTAAGTACTCACAATACACCACCTTCTTTAGTGATTCATTCCAATTTAAATAGATCTAAGTGCTCGAGACCCTATAAGCTCAACACCAACTCCAAACATCGTAATGAGTTTTTAACTGTTGTAGTGCTCTAGATCCTATAATCTCAACACTGGATTTCAAACATCACAATGAGTATTAAACTATTCAAGTGTTCACGAGCCTACAAGTTAAACACCAAAATCATAATGATTCTTACCTTTTTTCCATAGTTGTGATCTAATTTCATGTTTGATTTCTATTTTTAATTAATAATGAAGACTCGCAAAAAGGTTTCTTTGCGAGCCCTTTGTATAGTCATCTAAATAATATTCCCTTTATCCTAGAGTTATTCCTGAGCTATACAAATCATGGAAAACTGAGCATTCGAGGACCTTTACTTGAACCATCCATTGTACTAGAGACCACTATCCTCTGCAATGTCCACATTCTACATATTTTGTTTTGGGGAAAGGATATTATTTCAATTCAAGTTATCTTTCTTAGACTTATACACTTTATGTTCAACATATTTCTTCCTTTTCATTAAGGGGTTTTGTTTAATTTCTAAAGATTTATTGAAGTTTTAAGGGCCTCATAATCTCACTCATTCCCCCACGATTAGGATCAAGGTTTCATAACTTTTTTATTGGATTTAATTTTATTCTTCTTTATCACATTTTCATAAATATGCATTTTGTTCTCTCAGAAGAGATGTGGGCGCTACGCTCATTCGTGCCAAGGTGAATACAAAAGAAGTTTGAAAGGTCCTATTTTTCATAAGCATGAGGGAAAGAACCCTAAATTTCCAAAGTAGAACCCTAGGATATGAAGCGTCAACACGTTTTTCGCCCCGAGGTGGTTAGTTGAAAAATCAAAGTTCGCGGGGTCATAAATTTGGCATGCGATCTCTTTTTGGGGTGTTCGATAACCTGTTTGAAAGGTATATCCAATATTTACATATTTCAACTTGATCCAAATGCATGTCAATTCAATACAGAGTTTGGCCGCCGAATTGTCAAAAAACATTGTTTAGGGCCTCAAAACGGCCCTAGAAGTTTAGGTCTCAAAATGTAGTAGAAAGTTATTAGAAATTTTCCAAAATGGAAAATTATTTTCAACTAGTTGAAAAGGTCGGTGGCCACTGATATCCATCTAGATAAAGAATCGAGGTAGCATTACAATAAAAATATATTTATATAGAAAAGCATATTAGTTTGTTAACTTCCACCCCTAAAACAACTACATCAAAAACTACACTATTCCATTGATTGCACAAATAGGAATTATTGTAATACAATCACATGACAGTGTAAAAATATTTATATCTTAGTGTGTCCCTTGAAATATTGGAGTCCAATTTGAAAATTTTTAAGGTTCATTGGTTTAGTCTATCATCTTAATAGTTAAATAAGTTATATATTGAGCCCCAAAAAAATCGAGCCTCCTATCAACCCCTTGGAAAATATTAGTGTACCACTACTTAGTCCTTCATGACAAAAGTGATAGTAATTCCACAATTTTATCTACTAAATCAAATTAATTGTTCTTGGATATTTACAAGTGCAAATTTGGCATGTTTGAGGTCATAATAATGAACATTACTAGACCTTGATATTTGTTGAAAAGGTCACTTTCTTGAATCGGATGCCATGCACTCAAATCCTTTCTATGAATTGCATCATTGATTTCAATTGATACCAAGGTTACACTAAGATTTAGAGATATATGTTTATTTCTAATAACACTCATTTGCACATAGGTAGATGGTTCTACAAAACCACTATAATTTGTGTTGAACTATTGAATGATGCGTGTTACTAGACGAATTGTATTTAGTAATTAGATGGTAATGCTTTGATCCCATGTAATGGAACGAGGGGGCACAAATGATGGTTTACAATTCAAGATGAATCATTGGGAAAATACTATACATGTTTAATGTCATGCCTATGTTGAATTGGGAAGCAACACCATATACAAGTTGGGAAGGATGCCCCATGGTTAAACAAAGTTGCAAGGTGAAAAAAGAGCATGAGGAGGAGGCATTATTAGTGGAGCCTAAATGGAGTTTACATGCCTATACCCTCTTGCACTCGAATCATGAAGGGAAAAGGCACTAGCATGGAATCTAAAGAGAATTTTAATTTTATTCATGTAATTAAAATTCTTAAATATTTTTAAATCTAATATATTTCCAATATATATATATATATATATATATATATATTACATCACAAAACTTATTAAATATATATTTTAATAAAAGTTACGGTTCTTCAATGTTTTCACATTATGTTATTATTATTTAAAATTTAAAATATATTATATTTTATAATAAAAGTTAACTCTATTAATTGGAAAAAAATTAAACTATTAACACTAATTAAATTAAAAGTTTTTATTCATTAAATAAAATGAGCTTAATTTATATTTATAATTCTGGTTTATAATTAATACTTATAAAGTATTTATATTATGTAAATGAATATAATTACAATTTATATAATTAATTTTGATCATTTTTAAATAATCCACAATATTTTTAACCTAAGATTTATTCTTAAATGTTTGTATTTAATGAAAAAATATTTAAACAAATAATATTTTATATATTAAATTTCTTTAATTATATTTATAATTTTAATTTATTATTAAAATTAATAAAGTTTTAATTATGTAATAATTGAAATAAATATAAATTTTTTTTTAAGGAGTTACTCTTATTTTCAATTTAAAATGACTTTTCCAATATGGATTGAACATAATAAATATTGTTGATAATTAACAAAAAAAATTGAAATAAATTAAGTAGAATTGGAAAAATATTTAAAAGAATAATATTTTATAGATTGAACTTATTTAATTATATTTATAATTTTAGTTTATAATTAATATTAATAAAGTTTGATATTGTGTAATAATTGAAATAAATATACAATTAATTTTCAAGGAGTTACTCGTTTATATTTTGAGTTTAAAATGACATTTCCAAGATGATGAAGATGAATCTTCATTGAGACCAACTTTATCTATGTGACCTTAAAAATGAAAATACTTAGTTTACTTTAAATTTTTGTTCTAAGCTCTAAAAGGTTGCCAAGAAGCTTTTATATAATATTTACTCTTTGTAAATAATTTAATGAGAGTAAATAATTTAACCTTGATTAAATGGTTAGTGTAAATATTTTAATTTTTTTTAATTATTAATGTTTGATTTTTAAGAATTATTTGTCAATATATAAATATTTATATTTATAAGTTAATGACTACAATTTATATTTATAAGTTTATAACTAAACATTATATTTAAAAAACTCAAATTTGTTTATTTTAAGAATTATATATATAATGGTAATATTATTATGATAAAAATAAAAAGCTATATAAATTGAAAAAAAAATGTTTTAATGGTTAGCCTTCATTGAAACTTTTAAAATTTTTACATGAAGTCAAAACTCATTAAACATAACCAAAGTAGGTGGAACCACACACTCATTGGTGCAGCACACGTCTAGCATAAAGTGTTAAATATAATTAACCGCTATTAAACTAACCATAACAATAATTTTTTAACCAATTTTGGTTAAAAATATTAACCAAACCCTAACGGTGAGATGTTAACAGATTTTAAGAAAGTCTCTCATGCCAAGAAAGTTTTATGATTAAATTAAGTTTCGATATTGTTGGTATATTGCATGGTGAAACACTAGATTCATTTACCCGTTTGATTTCCATTTAGTTGTGTAAACTATTTTGATTTTCTTGCAAAAATATATTGCTATTTCTACCTTCAATTGTCCAATATGAAGAGAGAATTTTCGTAAACACATTTTGATTAAACTTGAATGAGAATAGAAAAAAAAAAGAAATAATTACAATAAAGTTTTATATACTCTTTAATTTACTGTTAATGATCTATCTTCTTTTAAACTATTAAACTCAAAATGGTTCATAATACATTTTGCTGATATTTTAAAATAAAATAAAAATTGATATAATTTATAACTATAAAATAAAAATTTATATAATTTATTTAGATATCTAAAAAAATATAGTTAAATTTATATAAATAATTAATGATTTTTAACTAAAAATTTACATTTTAAGATGGAAAGCACTATATTATAATAATAATAATAATAATAATAATAATAATAGTAATAGTAATAACAACAATAACAACAACAATAACAACAACAATTTTTATGTTCTACTTATATCCTTATAATTTGAGCTTCGTGGTTGTTTGAGGAAACAATTCCAATAAGCCAAACACTCTAAGCTGCCAACTCATCCTCTCATTTAATATTAGGAAAATAGGACCAAGGTGGGAATTACTAAATGCAAAAGAAAACATAAGCACTAAAGGCCCACGTGGATGGAGGTTTATAGATTGACTAGAAGAGACTTTTACTAGTAAATGTGGTGTTGAATTGGATGTTTTAGAATTTTTAGCTTTTTTTTCAAGGAAAGGAGAAGGATTATGATTGCTTTATTAGTGGAAATTTATATTTAATTGTGTGAACCAAGAAGTTTTTAGATTAAAAATTTATTTTATAAGACATTTATGAACTTAGTAAATTACATCTAAACTTACTTAAAAAAATTATCGAACATTTATGAACTTCTTAAATTAGATCCAACTATAACTAAAAAAGCATTTAAAGATTAACTGCAACAAGACTTTTTACATAGCAGCACACAACAAACATGTGGTATTGAAGAGGAGATTTTAGAATTTTTAGCTCTCCTTGCAAGGAGAAGGAGATGAATATGATTGTTGTATTGGTGGATATTTTTACTTAATTGTGTAAACCAATAAATGTTTAGAATACAAATTTATTTTATAGGATATTTATGAACTTAGTAAATTACATCCAAATTTAACTAAAAATATTCTTTTATGGGACATTTATGAACTTCTTAAATAAAATCCAAATAAAACTAAAAAATAAAAAAAATTGAATGACAGCTATGAAGAGTAGTAATGATTGAAGGGAGGCTAGTGTGTTGAGATTCGTGCATTGAAGGGTGTGAGGGGGTTTTGTGTATATGTATTTTTAAGGTTAGATTTTGAAGATGGTTGTTTTTTCTTTTTGGGGTGGTGGGTGTGAGGGGGTTTTGTGTATATGTATTTTTAAGGTTAGATTTTGAAGATGGTTGTTTTTGCTTTTCGGGGTGGTGGTTAGATAGTACTTTTTGTTGAAGAATGTAATCTCACATTTAGTTAGTTAGTGAGTTAGGGCATCCATAGTATTTATTCACCTATGGTATTTTCCCATAGTATTGTCATTTGTATTTCCTATTTAAATTGTTTTTAATAATGAGAAGGCAATCAATTTTTATTCATAATCTGAAGTCCACAACCTCCTTTCAGATCTGGTTGCATGATTTTTTTTCTTTTACACTTTTATCTGAGGTAAGTTTAAAATCATTGCCCAATTATTGGGCTCCTTTGATGTTTAAAATTTTTAGCATCTCTTTTTCCCTAATGTTTCTCTTTCTCAGTTATTCAAATGGTTTCATTTAGAAGATAGTTTTTTGTGAGTATGACTTATGATAAGTTTTTCTTTTTCAGTTATTCAAATGGTTTCATTTAGAAGATAGTTTTTTTGTGAGTAGAGTTATGATAAGTTTTTTTTGTTCAAGAAGTTTTAAGTTCAAGTTTTGTAGGTTTGACTAGGGTTTATGTTTTTTTATAAAATGTTATAATGCAAGCAGCTTAGCTATCAGAATTTGTATTTATTTTCATTAGGTTTTTCTGTGAGAGTTTTATTATATTTTGGCAACCATTCTTTTATGTGGATCTGAAGTATATCTGTTATGTTATTTTTTTTCTTGGTTCTTTAGGATTTTCTAACTGTTGTAAACTTATGAGAGTTTTTCAATGTTATAATGCAAGCCACTTAGCTATCAGAATTTGTATTTATTTTTATTAGGTTTTCTTATTAGAGTTTTATTATATTTTGGCAACCATTCTTTTATGTGGATCTGAAGTTTATCTGTTATGTTATTTTTTTTCTTGGTTCTTTAGGATTTTCTAACTGTTGTAAACTTATCAGAGTTTTTTAATGTTATAATGCAAGCCACTTAGCTATCAGAAATTGTATTTATTTTCATTAGGTTTTCATATTAGAGTTTTATTATATTTTGGCAACCATTCTTTTATGTAGGTCTAAAGTTTATCTATTATGTTATTTTTTTTCTTGGTATTTTAAGATTTTCTAACTGTGATAAACTTATCAGAGTTTTTGGATTAAAAATCATTTATATTATTGGTTTGTGGCATAAGCCATTTTAGTTAAAAATCCTATAAGTTGGTAGGATTGGAATTTGAGATTAAACGTTTTTATTCAATTGTATACTGCTGACCCATATTCATATTCAGGTTAAATGCAAAAAGCTATGTAATGCAAAATGTGTTTTCTGTTTGATTGTGATGCAGAAAAATGGGAAGCCGTTGTTAGGGAACTGTAGTGGACACCCATGGAAATAACAATACCCTGGAGGTCTCCTCTGAGCAGAATGGCCAAGAAAACTCTGAGCAGAATGGCCAAGAAAACTTCGATGAAGCACCTCTTAATGTTCCTGAATCTGACCATGGAAAGACTGGAAAGACTAGGGGGCTGAAGCACACTTTGCATATAGGCGCGGAGATGCAAAATCATGGAGATTGTCACAAACAACCACCATGGAGATTGTCAAACTCCACTGATAGTGCCTCCTCCTGCACCTTTTGCTCTATACTCCCTTCAAACTCCATTGATAGTGCCTCCTCCTGCACCTTTCGCTCTATACTCCCTTCAAACTCCACTGATAGTGCCTCCTCCTGCACCTTTTGCTGCTTGGAACTTTGTTCAACCCACAGTGGGGCATCCTTCCCAGCTTGCATACGTTGCTGCATCCCAATTCATCACAGCCTATATGCCAGAGAAATTCAACTTGAATTATATGCCATCAAGTGTTCCTTCTCCTCTTCTTGCATGGGATCCCAGCATTACCGTCGTATTACTAAATACTGTTCCTCTAGAAACTCACCCCATTCAACAATCCTATACAGATTACTCCAGCTCTGCCAGTTCTGCAGTACCCTCCGCCTCTGCTCAATTGAATGCTATTGGGCTTAGTCACATGAGTATTGGCTATGGAAGAGGAGGTCGAAGCCAAAGGATCAGCACGGGTGAGAGTGAGCCTACAAGAAGGCCAGTTGCTACTGTTGGGGCTGCATGGACAGCACCCAAACGAGAAAATGGCAGTCAAGTTTTGCCGCAGTTTGCTTTCGATGAAGCTGAAGCAGTATCCAACTGCACCCAGGTCAGAACGACATTGATGATGAAGAACATTCCAAACAAATTCAAGCAAGTATCTGTGTCAAGCTTATATTGCTCTGGCATATAAGCTGTGATGAATTCGGATGCAGCAACGTATGCAAGATGGGAAGGATGCCCCACTGTGGGTTGAACAAAGTTCCAAGCAGAAAAAGGTGCAGGAGGAGGCACTATCAGTGGAGTTTGAAGGGAGTATAGAACAAGGTGCATGAGGAGGCACTATCAGTGGAGTTTGAAGGGAGTATAGAGCAAAAGGTGAGGGAGGAGGCACTATCAGTGGAGTTTGAAGGGAGTATAGAGAAAAAGGTGCAGGAGGAGGCACTATCAGTGGAGTTTGAAGGGAGTATACAGGCTTAAACTCTCTTGCACTCGGATCCAATTGAACAAATTTTTTACTTGGTGGTTGTTTGTGACAATCTCCATGATTTTGCATCTCCGCGCCTATCTGCAAAGTGTGCTTCAGCTCCGTAGTCTTTCCAGTCTTTCCTTGGTCAGATTCAGGAACATTAAGAGGTTCTTCATCGAAGTTTTCTTGGCCATTCTGCTCAGAGGAGACCTCCAGGGTATTGTTATTTCC
The DNA here is from genome assembly GCA_001517045.1 of Pseudotsuga menziesii. NCBI lineage: Eukaryota > Viridiplantae > Streptophyta > Pinopsida > Pinales > Pinaceae > Pseudotsuga > Pseudotsuga menziesii. The sequence continues at coordinate 67,929 of LPNX010597497.1, forward strand.
ATCGGTGTCCACCACAGTTCGCTCACAACGGCTTCCCATTTTTATGCATCACAATCAAACAGAAAACACATTTTGCATTACATATCTTTTTGCATTTAACCTGAATATGAATATGGGTTAGCAGTATACAATTGAATAAAATCGTTTCATCTCAAATTCCAAGCCTACCAACTTATAGGATTTTTAAGTAAAATGGCTTATGCCACAAACCAATAATATAAATGATTTTTAATGCAAAATCTCTGATAAGTTTACAACCAATAATATAAATCATTCTTAATCCAAAAACTCTGATAAACTCTGATAAGTTTACAATAATTAGAAAATCTTAAAAAACCAAGAAAAAAACTAATAGAATAGATAAATTTCAGATCCACATACAATAATGGTTGCCAAAATATAATAAAACTCTAATAGGAAAACCGAATGAAAATAAATACAAATTCTGATAGCTAAGTGGCTTGCATTATATCATTAAAAAACTCTGATAAGTTTACAACAGTTAGAAAATCCTAAAGAACCAAGAAAAAAATAACATAACAGATAAACTTCAGATCCACATAAAAGAATGGTTGACAAAATATAATAAAACTCTAATAGGAAAACCTAATGAAAATAAATACAAATTCTGATAGCTAAGTGGCTTGCATTATAACATTAAAAAAATCTCATAAGTTTATAACAGTTAGAAAATCCTAAAGAATCAAGAAAAAAAATAACATAACAGATAAACTTGAGATCCACATAAAAGAATGGTTGCCAAAATATAATAAAACTTTAACAGGAAAACCTAATGAAAATAAATACAAATTATGATAGCTAAGCAGCTTGCATTATAACATTTTATAAAAAAACATAAACCCAAGTCAAACCTACAGAACTTGAACTTAAAACTTCTTGAACAAAAAAACTTATCATAACTCTACTCACAAAAAAACTATCTTCTAAATGAAACCATTTGAATAACTGAAAAAGAGAAACTTATCATCAGTCATACTCACAAAACACTATCTTCTAAATGAAACCATTTGAATAACTGAAAAAGAGAAACATTAGGGCAAAAGAGATGCTAAAAATTTTAAACTTCAAAAGAGACTAATAATTGGGCAATGATTTTAAACTTACCTCAGATAAAAGTGTAAAAGAAAAAAATCCTGCAACCAGATCTGAAACCAGGTTGTGGACTTCAGATTATGAATTATAATTGATTTCCTTCTAGTTATTAAAAATAGTTTAAATAGGAAATACAAATGACAATACTATGGGAAAATATCATAGGTGAATAAATAAGGTGGATGACCTAACTCACTAACTAACTAAATGTGAGATTACATTCTTCAACAAAAAGTACTATCTAACCAGCACCCCAAAAAGCAAAAACAATCATCTTCAAAATCTAGCCTTAAAATACATATACACAAAACCCCCTCACACCCTTCAATGCAGGAACCTCAACACACTAGCCTCCCTTCAATCATTACTACCCTTCATAGCTGTCATTCATTTTTTTTTATTTTTTAGTTTTATTTGGATTTTATTTAAGAAGTTCATAAATGTCCCATAAAAGAATTTTTTTAGTTAAATTTGGATGTAATTTACTAAGTTCATAAATATCCTATAAAATAAATTTGTATTCTAAACATTTCTTGGTTTACACAATTAAATAAAAATTTCCACCAATACAACAATCATATTCATCTCCTTCTCCTTGCAAGGAGAGCTAAAAATTCTAAAATCTCCACTTCAATACCACAGGTTTGTTGTGTGCCGATATGGAAAAAGTCTTGTTGCACTTAATCTTTAAATATTTTTCCAATTCTACTTAAATTATTTTAATTTTTTTTTAATTATCAACAATATTTATTATGTTCAATCTATATTAAAAAAGTCATTTTAAATTGAAAATAGGAATAACTCCTTCAAAATTATTATTATATTTATTTCAATTATTACATAATTAAAACTTTATTAATATTAATAATAAACTAAAATTATAAATATAATTAAGGAAATTTAATATATAAAATATTATTTGTTTAAATATTTTTCCATTAAATACAAACATTTAACAATAAAGCTTAAGTTAAAAATATTATTGATTATTGAAAAATGATCAAATTTAATTATATAAATTGTAATTATATTAATTTACATAATATAAATACTTTATAAATATTAATTATAAACCAGAATTATAAACATAAATTAAGCTCATTTTATTTAATGAATAAAAAAATTTAATTTAATTAGTGCTAATAGTTTAATTTTTTTTCAATTAATAGAGTTAAATTTTTATTATAAAAGATAATATATTTTAAATTTTAAATAATAAAAACATAATGTGAAAACATTGAAGAACCGTAACTTTTATTAAAATATATATTTAATAAATTTTGTGATGTAATATATATATATATATATATGAAATATATTAGATTTAAAAATATTTAAGAATTTTAATTATAGGAATAAAATTAAAATTCTCTTTAGATTCCATGCTAGTGCCTTTTCCCTTCATGATTCGAGTGCAAGAGGGTATCGGCATGTAAAATCCCTTTAGGCTCCACTAATAATGCCTCCTCCTCGTGCTTTTTTTTCTCCTTGCAACTTTGTTTAACCATGGAGCATCCTTCCCAACTTGTATATGGTGTTGGTTCCCAATTCAACATAGGTATGACATTAAACATGTATAGTATTGTCCCAACGATTCATCTTGAATTATAAACCATCATTTGTGCCCCCTCATGCCATTACATGGGATCAAAGCATTACCATCTAATTACTAAATACAATTCCTCTAGTAACACGCATCATTCAATAGTTCAACACAAATTACAGCGGTTTTGTACAACCATCTACCTATGTGCAAATGAGTGTTATTAGAAATAAACATATATCTCTAAATATTAGTGTAACCTTAGTATTAATTGAAATCATTGATGCAATTCACAGAAAGGATTTGAGTGCATGGCATTCAATTCAAGAAATTGACCTTTTCAACAAATATCAAGGTCTAGTAATGTTCATTATTATGCCTCAAACATGCCAAATTTGCACTTATAAATATCCAAGAACAATTAATTTGATGTAGTAGATAAAATTGTGGAATTACTATCACTTTTGTCATGAAGGACTAAGTAGCGGGACACTAATATTTGCCAAGGGGTTGATAGGAGGCTCAGTTTTTTTGGGCTCAATATATGACTTATTTAACTATTAAGATGATAAATTAAACCAAGGAACCTTAAAAATTTTCAAATCGGACTTGAATATTTCAAGGGACACACTAAGATATAAATATTTTTACGCTTTCATGTGATTGTATTACAATAATTCCTATTTGTGCAATCAATGGAATGGTGTAGTTTTTGATGTAGTTGTTTTAGGGGTGGAAGTTAACAAACTAATAAGCTTTTCTATATAAATATATTTTTATTGTAATGCTACCTCGATTCTTTATCTAGATGGATATCAGTGGCCACCGACCTTTTCCACTCATTGAAAATAATTTTCCATTTTGGAAAATTTCTAATAACTTTCTACTGTATTTTGAGACCTAAACTTCTGGGGGCGTTTTGAGGCCCTAAATGATGCTTTTTAAGAATTCGGGGGCCAAACTGTGTACTGAATTTACATGCATTTGGCTCAAGTTGAAATATGTAAATCTTGGATGGACCTTTCAAACGTGTTATCGAGCACCCCAAACAGAGATCGCATGCCAAATTTATGACCCGGGGAAGTTGATTTTTCAACTAACCACCTTGGGGCGGAAAACATGTTGATGCTTCATCTCCTAGGGTTCTACTTTGGACATTTAGGGTTCTTTCCCTCATGCTTACAATAAATAGGACCTTTCGGACTCCTTTTGTATTCACCTTGGCATGAATGAGCGTAGCGCCCACATCTCTTCTCAGAGAACAAAATGCATATTTATGAAAATGCGATAAAGAAGAATAAAATTAAATCCAATAAAGAAGTTATGAAACCTTGATCCTAATCATGGGGGAATGCATGAGATTATAAGGCCCTTAAAACTTCAATAAATATTTAGAAATTAAACAAAACCCCTTAATGAAAAGGAAGAAAGATATTGAACAATTAATTGTATAAGTCTAAGAAAGATAACTTGAATTGAAATAATATCCTTTCCCCAAAACAAAAGTTGTAGAATGTGGACATTGCAGGGGGTAGTGGTCTCTAGTACAATGGAAAGTTCAAGTAAAGGTCCTTGAATGCTGAGTTTTCCATGATTCATATAGTTCATGAATAACTCTAGGATAAAGGGAATATTATTTAGATGACTATACAAAGGGCTTGCAAAGAAACATTTTTGCGAGTCTTCATTACTAATTAAAAATAGAAAGCAAACATGAAATTAGATCACAACTATGGAAAAAAGGTAAGAATCATTATGATTTTGGTGTTTAAGTTGTAGGCTTGCGAGCACTTGAATAGTTTAATACTCATTGTGATGTTTGAAATTCGGTGTTGAGATTGTAGGATCTAGAGCACTACAATAGTTAAAAACTCATTATGATGTTTGGAGTTGGTATTGAGCTTATAGAGACTTGAGCACTTAGATCTATTTAAATTGGAATGAATCAATAAAGAACTTAGTATATTGTGAGTACTTAGTGTACTCTTGTCACTTGTTATGATAGTTAGTAATAATGGTTGTGTTATCACTCTTAATAGTACAAGTAGGAAATACCCCAAGGAATGGTATTGTGGTTTTGTTGCGTGAGCTATGAATGATGTGGACATATTTGTTTTACTATTTTGTAACAAGCATGCTTTGTTGATGTTATGCTTATATTATGATTGTGTTCATAGTATAATCATGTAACTTTTATGTTATGTTAATGATCGTGTTATGACTTATCATGATGAGAATTGATACATTGTGAAAAAGCAAGTCGAAAGTGGCCAAAAGTACTTGGCACAAAGTACTTCCATACAAGGACTATGGATGAATGTTTTAGATGCCATGGAAAATAGACATGGTTAAGAATATATGGAAAATTCAGGTGCCATGAAAAAATAATTTTGTGAATATTTTATCTTATATCATGATTTATATGCATATCAAGTATGACTAACATATAGTGTAGGTACCTCAAAATCATAAAGTAAAGCTTTCTGAGTGAAATGAACTTTAAAGGAGTCATTATACGAAGGAAACAAAAGGTTGTTGCAAATAAATTATGGTTTTTTTCTTTTAATTTCTAATGATAATGTGTATGCACATGTTTTGTGTTGAAATTATGGAAATAAATTACGTTGCTTGTGTAAATACAGGCTTGAAAAACAAAGAACCATGAAGACATGCAAGCAAGTATGCCAAGGCAAGGAAGAAAAGGTGGAAAAATGTAATTGCAAAGAAAAATTAAATATGGAATGCAGAATTTTGAAGGGTAATTGCAATTCCACACAAAAAATTGTATATAAATAAATTGTTGATTTGGTGTTTTTTAAGCTTTCATTGCTTTGTTTTTTTTAAATTGTGTACAAGAATATGCATGAAGGTTCAATTGAAGGGAAGTAGTCACATTGGACCAAGCGATTGTGGAAATTTTGGATGACCCTTTTAAAATTGGATGAATCCTTGTAAGGAAAAGTGAACATAATTGCAAACCTCTGTCAAAAATCCATCACTCTACCCGTATTTTTACCAAAATTCCATCTAATTTTTTCGCTGAAACTCCGCCAAATTTTCCATTTATTTTCGCTGAAACTTCGCCAAACTTTCCATTTTTTCGCTGAAACTCCCCCAAATTTTCCATTTCTCCATTGAAACTTTGCCAAATTTTCCATTTCTTTTAATCGAAACTCCACTAATTTTTCGCTGCAACTCTGCCAATTTTTCCATTTTTTTCTAAAGCTACACCCATTTTTCGGCTAAAACTCTGCCAACATTTTCACTAAATTTCACTAAATTTTTGCCACATATTTGGTGGATTTTCTCCCAATCCTTTCTAGTTTGTGATAGAATTTTGCTAAATTTCCATCACTCTGCTACAGTTCCCAAGAAGAATTCCAAAGAGTCCATCTATATTCCACGCATCCTTGCAAATTATTGCAGCTTGGATGCATTCAACCTGCTAATTGGACGAAGGCCAATTTTTTTTATGAAGGTGTGTGTGTAATTATGTTCCTATTAATTGATTTGACAATGAAGGGAAGCCACCTCAGAAAGATGACAGTCCATCACCAAAATGAAAATGTACGAGTTCTGACTATAGGCATGATTAGGCATGAATTGATGTAGAAATAATGATTATACCTTGTCTTTTAGCCCCTGTTAGCAACCCATAACCAATCAACCTATAAGAGAAACATGTCAAATACCTCACCCATACTTGTTAAACGATCGACATTCCATCCAATCTGTGCGATAAGTTGTTAAGCTATATTATTCCATAACTGCGCTAGCTTTCTAAAAATACCCACATGAACCCCGACTATCCGTCAATTCTTCTTGCATGTTGTGACTCTAATGTTTGAAAATGGTAGTTGTTGCATTCTCCATTAGATATCGTAGAAGAGAGTAATTATGGGTTTTCCAGTAAGACATGAGCCCAAAAACATAGATTCTCTACATAGAAACAAAAAAAAATTTCGTTATCTTTGAGGAAGTCGGAGGCATAGAATATTTTGAAATATTAAATGGCTTCCACGAAGAGAAAACACTTCAATTTTTTATGAACTTGACCGAAACCCATTCATAGATTATAGGATTGAGGATAGATGTTTCAAAGGAGGCTTTGGCATATGTTACAAGATTACTCAAAAGTGGAAGGAGATGGTTTTCCTAGAAGAGGTGCAATTCAACTACAATAGAGGATTTTCTTGTAGCAGGAGAGAATGTGCAGTCGAGGTCCAAAGGAGAAACATTTGAAACACTCCTAAGGCCTTAGGAATAGGTCACATTCTTTTTAAATAGATACATCACCTACTGAGGGAAGGTACCGATTTGTTTATACTTGTGTTTGTTTTCTACTTTCTCATTTGCGCTAAGGTAGACTGCTTAATATGCCATTTTATCTTTTAAAAACCCTACTAAACATGGCCCATTATGTGAGAACATCTCGGAATCCATTATCCTTTGTTACAAGCCATGGACTTATTAAATTTTTAGTTCTAAGAGCCTTATCACATGGAAACCAAACATGGGAACAATTCATTGTTGGGGATGGGGTAAACCGGGGACTTGCAGTGGAGGTAAGATTTATTGAAGAAGGGGATGATAAGCAACGCTCTGAATTCATTGGGGGGAGGGATAGCATATCATAAGAACTGGAAAATGTTGAGGAGGAAGGTTTAGGGGAAGTTGCAATAGTATCAAACCCTGTGGAAGATGCAGCTACGATGGCAACGACAACATAAGAGTTTCAGGGATTAAATGCTCAGGAGCCGAGCGGGAGCCCATTGCATCAAGTAGGATATCATGCAAGGGAAATGAGGGAAAGAGATGTGGAAGTTTTGAACATTGAATATTCTCCTGAAATAAGGGGAACTATAATTCAAGAAGAAAAATTTATTGCGGGAACAGGAGAATCTTTTACCCCTTCTTTGTTTTAAAGAATAAGGAAGAGATCAAGTAATAAAGGGTAGTCATCTAGTCCTGAAAAAAGAAGGATAACTAGAGCCTCTACTGCAACAAATGTGGTACATACAATCGAGGAAAATATTGAAACTCCTATTCTAAAACCTCGATCACCCCCTGTAACACAAGAACTAGAGGGTAAAGTAATTATAGAATCTGCCAACCCACAAGAACCTACTGTAGATCAACCTTAAATTTAAAAATTTCTTTTTTAGAATGAGCTGCTAAAAGAAGAAGTACAAACACTCAGAGAATAATTGCAGGGGTTTGAAGAAGCATTAAAAAAGCAGACAATGTGGAGCTTGAACACATTGGATGATGTTGTTGACCAATTGGAAAATCCACCTTCTTTTTCAAAAATTGGGGAACATGATGAACTGTTATTCCCAAAATGCAGAGATTTATTTAAAATTTCAGGTTATTAAGTCACAATGGTGGAAGTGTTAGCATGGAAACTTGCACAATCAATCCAAGGGAGAATTGAAATACCAACAACATAATCAATGGAGGAAAAGGAGCGAGAGTTGAATATAACCCCTGATCATAAGTTACAAAAACATGAAGAAATACAATTTCAGTAGTCAAGGGACACTGAATTACTTCTAGACCAGTCTCAGTAGTCATGAGACATTGAATTATTCCCAGAACAACCTCCAAAGTGAGGGGATACTGAAATGATCCAAGAACAATCTCATCAGTCTGAAGGCACTAAAATATTTACAAAACACGATGTTTTTACATAAGAACCAACATTCCTAAAATGGGTTTTTGAAGTAGAAACACAAACAGAAGTTGTTGGGACTGAAGTACAAAGATAGGATACCACTACACAAGAACCAACATTCCTAAAATTAGTTGTTGAAGCAGCAACACAAACATAAGTTTCTAGGACTGAAGTACAAAGACAAGATGCTACTACACAAGAACCAACATTCACAAAATCAGTCATGGAATCAGCAACACAAACAAAACTTGCAAATATTGGAACACAAAAACTGGATTTTTTTCACACACGAACATTCCTAAAATTGGTTGTTGAAGCAGCAACACAAACATAAGTTTTTGGAGTTGAGTTGGAAGAAGAAGTTGTTGAGATGGTAATACAAGGTAATATTGTTTATACACATGACTCACTCCCAGTGGGAAAAATTGAGAATTAATTTATTGTGTTGGACAAAGGAAAAGGAAAATATAAAAGAGGAGAAAAAGAAAAAAGTTTAAAAAGGATCTCTCCCTGTTAGAACTTGAGCTGAGTAAATGGAGGCATCGCTCCATTCTAAGTGAGAAGGGGATGATTTCCCTTTCTGAACATAGGAGGATTGTTAAATACCTTAAATATAAATTGGTTGAAGAACTGATATTCCAAAAATTCCAATGGGAATATTTGCAAAATGATCTAAAATAATTAAGGAAGCTCAATCCCTTAAAGAAAGAAAAGGAGAAAATGTACAGTTTAACTCAAGAATAGCTATGTTGTACAACTCCATCTCCATCGTATTCAGCATTTTTGTATGAACAGATGAGTTTGTTAAAAATCAAAGCTTTAAATGAAGAGAGTCCCTACCAGATAGTGTCAACTCCTCAATTATTGGACACCTTCATCAAGAGCATTTTTTCAGAACAAAACCTACTATTGGAATTGTATTTGCATGAAAGAGCATGTTTCATGGATGTCCGCTCCAATCCATTTCCTCATCTGGGAGACATTCATCTAATATATTTTGCTTCATTTTTTACTAATCATATGAAGTGGTGAAGTGCTATCCCGACTATAAAGGAAAATGAGGACACTTCCACCCTTTGGTTCTGAAGTGAACATCAATCTCTTATATCATTAAGAGCCATACATATGAGAAACTTGGCATATTTTAAGAGGGTTAGTCAGATGGAATCCTTACAACAAAAGGTCATCTCCATGTGTTAACTTGATTTCTCAGCAAGATATCTTTGCAATAGAAGGTAGAAAGAGTATATGGAATGTTTCTTCTAAATCTTTAAAAGCAAGAGACCCATATTGTTTTGAGAACTTTAAGTATTCCTTGTTCTGGTTGCCTGACTATGTTACATGTATTCAAACTTGTGGACCTAGTTGGGTGGGACTGAGATTCAAGTTTCCCTTCATATGGTTTCTAGAAAGATAGTATAAGATAATGTACAAGCTAACTAAGAAGGAAGAGAAACAATGGTGGCATGATTTAATTGCTTGTGACGGGTTCAGAAATTCAGGAGAGAATGATGAACATTCCTTCAATCTCACTCATCTTCATCGAAATTGTTTTGAAGCATGGAAGGATTCAGACTAGAAGAATCTTGTTGCATGAGATAAATGAACTTTCCTTCAATACCAATTTCCCTTGCTTTTCCCTATTTTTCTATAACTCAGGAATATATCATCCCAAGCCAAGCATGGATTTTAAACTTAGGTATAATTTATTATTTCTATTTTTCATCAATGCTTAATATTGTCTGTGGTTATGAAATTTATCTTTGAATTGCGATGAATTGTGTTGATTTGATAAGAAAAGTTTAGAACCTCAAAAGAATACAGGTGTAGCAACTTGTTGAAATTGTGAAGTAAAGAATACCTGACATCAGTTGCCTTTTTTCATTTTCTCCTTTAAGTCATTGATGAGATGAACATTTCAAATTAAAAAGCACATTTATTATTATGAACTAAATCCACCTAGGGTGAGTGCAAGCTAATGAGGGTCATCTTTGGCATGTTTGTTGCAATAGAAAACTGAAAAATGAGGCATCTCTCAACTTAATTGTATTTTTTGAGATACTTACACAAAATATCTTACTTTGAGTAAATAAGATTAAATGTAGGAAATTGAATCATGTTTCTAAATATATAAGGTTTATGTATTAAAAAGTTATATAACTATGTGAAGTTTCATTTTTTCTAACGGTCTCTTTTTATTTTTTAGGTAAATAATAAGGTAGTTTTTTTTGTGGGTCCATCCTTTGAGGGACTAAATGATGCTTTCAGGATACAAAAATTTGCAGGCATGTAGAGAACATATAGCACTAGTGCACCACTATTTTTCAAAAATAAAATTAGTAATTTTTAATTTTTTTTATAATTATCTAAGTGATCATTCCTCGAAAATGGTACCACTAATACACAGGAGGAAAATTGCGACGGTTTTTCATTACTATTCCCATGTTTTGTCATCTCACTTGTGACAATAATGGTCGTGATGTTTCGTGGCACTTATTGCATGGATATATCGATGAACTTTCTAAGCCGTCGATATAGAGACGAAAACTAGCTACCTCATGTCCTCTATATAGTGGCCTTGAAATTGATTTTTTAGCATTCATTTTCTACGTTTCATCACTCTATTGACATAGTTTTCATCCCTATAGTGATGCAAATATGGCCCAAAACTGCTACACAAAATCTAGTTTCCATGACAAACCGTGGAATATGTCTGACGAGCATGTGTCTCTCTATCGAGGGATTCTGGAATTTGAACAGAAAATTCTTCCATGCATTCGTCACTCTATCAATGCAGTTGTCGTCCTTATAACAATGAAAATATGGCCAAAAACTACCAATTTTTATTGTTTCCATGCAAAACCCTGGATCATGTTCAACGAAAGTTTGTCTCTTTATCGATGAATTGTGGAATTTGAACAAAAATTTCTTCCATGTGTTCATCACTCTATCGACCAATTTTTCGTCCCTAGAACGACGAAAATATGGCAAAAAACTGCTAGACAAAATGTAGTTTCCACGTAAAATAGTGGAACATATTCGATGAAAGTTTGTCACTCTATCGACGAATTCTGGAATTTGAACAGAAATTTCTTCCAAGCAAAACTGTGGAAAACAAAATTCTTTCGACCAAATATGCAACCTAAATGGTATTTTTTCCATGAAACTGGGTCTCTATAGCGACAGTATTCCTGGAAAGCCACCCCGGGTTTCAACAGTTTTGCAGTACCCGTGACGAAAGTTGGTTGATATTGAGACAAAACGTGGAGGTTTCAAAAAAAAATCGTGGAAAGGAACCTTCCTTTCCACGGTTTTGGATCTTCAATACGTGCTTGTGAACAAATACATACTATATTTTAAAGACAAAGAAATGGATAAAATATAACACATGAAAGGTGATTTATAGAAAATAAATATATCGGGAAAGTAAGATATGGGAAAAAACATATTGAAGTAAAAGGAAAAAAAATAAATGGGAAGTTCAGGGGGAAGGTCAAAAAGTATTAATTGACTCTAAAAAATAAGGCATAATTATTTAAAAAGTGCCCAAAAGTACCCAAAGTGCCCCTATGCACCCTAATTATTGTCTCAAAAACTGTTTTCCGATTAGGATGCACAAATTCATAAGAATTGGCTAAAATACATAATTAGAGGCTAAAGTGGCACCTATTAGAGCGAATTCTATGATAAGGTAGGAGGGTACATCTATAAAAATACCATCGATAAAATAATTTGTAACCACCATAGGGATTGTATAAACATTAATTAAATTATATTCTAGGAACCATTGAGAATTAATTTCTATGATAAGGTAGGGGGGTGCATCTATAAAAATACCATCGATAAAAGATGTAGGTACCACTAGGCTAGAATCAACTTATTGTGATCTGAAATCAGGTTAAGCCCATTAGGGCTTAAAGATCCCACAAGGGCTTGGAAGAATGCCCATAGAGCTTGGAAGAAGCCTGCAAAGGCTTGTAGATAGCCACAGAAGCTTAAAGAAGCCCACAAGTCAGAAGTAAAGAAAGCCCATGTTCTGAAGATGAAGGGAGTCCAATATTTGAAGACTGAGGAAGCCCACAGGTGTAAATGAATCTAGAGAAGGTCAAGCCCACAATTTTTGGAAGAGATGAAAATGAAAAATTGATTCTTCTTATGCAACCACCTCAAGCATGGCCAAAATCGGTCAAAGTTACCACCAAATATGCCTGAAAGAAATTTTTTTCCTTGAGCACATGATAGGAAAGATACATGTTAATCAACAAAAAATTGACAACTTATTTCTATTCTTTTACTATCCATACAAAATATTCATCATAGATCACCTTTTGGCATTGATCAGAAGCAGGTTACATAGTTGAGCATGCAATTTGTAGTTTAGAAACCATATCAAAATTGCCTTGGAGACACTCCTCATAAAATATCATCACTTGTTCTACTATGTGTGAAGAGGTACTAGTGATAATTCATCATACTACAAAAAACATACGGTGCATTGAATTCGTCTTTATTGAAAAATAAATAAATAATAAACCACTAACACAACCCCTATGGAAAAAGAGTAGTTGTTCACTTGGAAAATTTGTGTAGGATCTTTGTAGTGCCAACTGGTGGAAAGTTGTTTTGATGTTGCTCATTATTGGAAGAGGTGAATATGAAAATTTTATCCTTCTTATGCAACCACCTCAAGCATGGCCAAAATTGGTCAAGTTAGTATCAAATATGCCCATAAGATAAAAACAGTCCCCTAAGCACATGATGGGAAAGAGACATGTTAGTCAACAAAGAATTGACAACTTATTTCTATTCTATTGCTAGGATTGATCTCATGTAGCAAAAAACTCATCATAAATTACCTTTTGGCACTGAGAAGTAGGTTGCACAATTGAGCATGTAATTCATAGTTTAGAAACCATATCATAATTTCCTTGGACACACTCCTCCTATAATAACATCACTCTATCTACTGCCTTTGAAGGTATAGACATATGAATTTATGGTCCACATATGTGCCATGCAACAACTGAAAGTTTATCATCATAGTAATCAGAATGTGTAAAATAGTGCAACCAATAACCAGTGTTAATCATTTAAAGTTCCATTTAGCATATGATTTCTAGATTTTTGTATGTGATAACATAGATATAAAATACTAACTTAATGAAAATTTAGTTCCAAGCTAACCATAATGTTATTATCATTCTGTAGAATGCCGCTTGTACCTTAATGCTTTAAATGATGTGTTTGCGAATTAGGTGTCTGCAAAAACATGATTATTAACCTATTCCACCAATAAGCCTTTGAATAACATCATCATTATGAAAAAAAAAGGAAATAAACATGCACCACATAAAACTACAATGAGACAACCATGTTCATGTGGTTCACCTCATCCACGAGGCTACGTCCACCAAATTAGTTATTCTTTTTATTTATTTATAAAAAATAGAGTACTTACAAATTCACGGCTCGTCCATGGCTAGTTTACCTTACCATAAAGCTATTTACAGAGATCATCTTGTAACTAAACAACCCCTTTTTATTTTTGGACTCCAGCTCATAAAAGGATTTAACAGCGCCCCGCCAATGCTCTTGACAATTCGATCAATTATCTGTAAGTTAGGCATTTGTATTTCTTTCGCAAGGATTCATAAAGTAATGCACACAACTGATTAGACCCCAAAATTACCATGAATTCTGATAATTGGTTCTTAATGGTAAAAGAAAACAATATTTATATGCCATGGGGATTACCTACTCCAATCACCTAACTATAAATATATATAAATATATATATATATATATATATATATATATATATATAAACAAATTCGCAGGGTTGGAACTAAATGAAATGTCGGAAGTCACGAAGAGGTGGATATTTTTAGATCATGAGCATAAACTATGTTATCAATACAAATAGATCTATTTCTATTCTGAGCTAATAGGCGGTAACCCTCAAATGCTGATTTATTCCAACATGAGAACAAATGTTGGTAACCAAATGTAGATCTATTCCAGACGTGAGCACAAACGCTCGTAACCAATTAAAGATATAATCCCAACATGACCACAAATGCTGATAATGTTCATAAGGTGGATCTTTTCAGATCGTTGGTGTATGCAGACAAGGGAAAAAAAATGCATTCCAAGTCATAATCAAACCCATCATATTCAATGGATTCATATCAATACAAACAAAGGCAGGGGGTTTATAAACAATCTCACATGCATAAAACAAATTAAGATCAACCCTATTTTTCCAAAAACGTGGATTCATTCTTTTTTAATTTGGATACACATTGACTGCCACCAAAAAAGGCTCTCGAAAATACCTGGATCAGACTCTCTAAGTATTTGCACATTGCTATTACTCAAACGGTAGGTTGATTCTTTAATTCTCTACACAACGACTCCTCCACTACTACTAGAAAAATCAAAACACCGCAACATAATGAAATTGTGGATTGGCTCCTTGTTTTGATACACATCTATTTTGAATGATACATAGGGGGTTCCAAAAGCAGTAAGTGATTGCAACAATGGAGACCTAGAATTTGAATTGCTGGAACATTCATTGAAATGAAAATAATAAAACCAAAAGACAAAATGCATACCAGAATGAAATCCCAAAGGACAGGTGCATCAAGCTATGTTCAAAACATCGACAACAACAAAATGGCAAGCTGGTTCTCCCGATTTCCCAAGTTGCAGATAGGAAACAATCCTTTTTTTGTAACCTTGTTTCTCATAGAGAGAACATAGATCTTTTCCTTCCTAGGGAAAACCTTGTCAAAACGATTTCACAATAGGAGTTCGAGCCATGGCTCCCCCTTTCTCCTACCCAGTCAATTATTAAATAAGGATTGGGTCAAAATGACCCTTCCACCACTAAAAGGTCACAACTATCAAGGTTGTTGGCCATTAATTTCTTTCCGAACCTCCCCTTAATTCATGCCAAGATTAAGGCACGAATTCAAGCGACTGTTTCAGCCACTAAATGGTCATGACTATCAAGGTTCATGGAATATTTTATTTCCCTCATTCAAGTTGAACCTCCCCTCTAATTATGCCAGGGTTAAAGCTCGAAACTTATGGAGGTTTTAATTGGAATTCGGGCCTTTAGCTGAAGGATATAAATATATAAGGCTTAAATATTAACTTAAACCAAAAAAACAAAATTCATGTCTTCATTTATCATACACTTTCTATTATTTGTCTTATAGATGGACTAAATACCTCTCTCTAATCTATAATTTACTTTTCCAGTTGCCCGCCGCTAAGTTGTCTT
This sequence comes from Pseudotsuga menziesii, assembly GCA_001517045.1. Taxonomy (NCBI): domain Eukaryota; kingdom Viridiplantae; phylum Streptophyta; class Pinopsida; order Pinales; family Pinaceae; genus Pseudotsuga; species Pseudotsuga menziesii. Next base: position 83,550 of record LPNX010597497.1, read on the forward strand.
GATTTTTTTGGGTAAAGGAGTGTCACATACCCCAATTTTGTAAAATAATGTTAATTGTTTTAATTATATTCCTCAGACATTATGTTAAATTTAATGTTAAGTAGGAACTGATGACTCAGCAGAGTCAACAAAAGTGGAATGTAATTCAGAATATTTTATTATTAATAAATAAATTGTGGAGAGAACAGCATGGGAGAGCTGTTAAAAATAGGTTACTCGTCAAACTGGTGGATGGAACTAGGTGGAGGGAAAAATACAAGTGGCAACATCCTCAAACACTTCCTAAGTTGCAGGTAGCAACTTCCCTATATTTGGGGTCATGATCCCCCAAGAAAGTGGGATCATAGAAGGTGGCTCATTAAATGACAATTAACCCAAAAATACCTAGGCAATCTATTAAAAAGTACTCAATCAAGAGAGCTGAGGCTGCTGAGGTATTTTCCGGAGAGAATTCATTCAAGTGAATGATATTCAGGAAATTCATTGAGGAAAGAGGGAAAAACATTAAGGAAGTTGTTCTGAGAGGAATGCTGCAGTAACTTGTTTATTACAGCTTGTTGGCTGGGAGAACTTACTGATAAGTTCTGGATTAATACTGAGTTTTAAGACTTGTATCTGTCTATCGCTGCACCTAGTTCCAGTCAGGGAGACCAGAGCAAGATCAGGGGTCCCGAGGAGTCGTTGTTTGAGCGCTCTCCAGGAGTTGGTAGGGAGGAAACGGCCTCCCATTATTGTTGTTGTCCAAAGCTTAAGCAGGTTCTGTTACCTAACTATTTTGTTTTAGTAACTGTGAATGGTTGGATGTTATGTTAGTAGTTATTAAATGGTTTACTGATGAGAGTGTTTTAGTTTATCAGTCATAGAATCTATTGATGAAAAATAAAGACCACTGTGTTTTTCCACATCTGGGTTTTACCAGAACGAACTCCAGCACAGGGGTAAAAATTATAAAAGATAGTATGATGAGATGGTAAAATAGTAGATTGTTTTCTTTACTTATCATCAGAAGACATTATTTGTTTTACCGACAATTTTTTATGCACATAGATAAAAACTATTCTCTTGTATAGTATATCTTTCTCAGTAATCCTATTATGTGTAAGGAACATATAGAAGAATGTAATAGTTGTACCAAAGAAAAGATAGACTAGGTGTACCTGTTGTGTAAACCTTATAATTGTTTTTCTTCCAGTTTGAAAGAATCTAACTTCTATATGCTAAAGAGAACAACACTGATAGTAGGAGTATTCAAATATTGATTAGATTCTACAGTTAAAACCTAGTTGTGTTAGTCTGTATGTATGGTTAGGGATGTAGTTTTTAATTACTAAATCTTCTTTTATTTAGACTGAGCTCAAATAGATTACAGAGCTGTTATTCTATTTCTTAGTTGGTACATGAATGTTATTATAAACATATATAATTATATGTAAGTACATGAGATAAACTTAATAAGTATTATATGAGTTATATATATATAGGCATCTTAACTAAATAGATAAACTAAATAAATAATAGAATGTTGTAAAATGAATTAAATAATAATCATGGAAACCTAGGTACTCTGAGGAGAGATAATACCTCTATTATATTAACAACAATAAATTTTTATTACATACACTATAGGAGTATTACTATTATGAAACTCGAGGTAATGTATTTATCACATTATTTACAAACTGAAAACATTTATACTTTCTGTACTGTGAGATAAATAAACAGTTCTGAAGAACATTAAATACAATAAAGTAAGAATGTAAAGACCCTGTTTAAATCTGAAGGGCATAAACTATAAGATAACATTTATAAATTTATTAATAACTAGTAAGTCAAGGTTCAAATCAAGTATAGAACCCTTGACAGTAAATTTATAAAAGAAGTATTAAAAGTAAAAATTTAAATGCATAATCTATTAAAACAAAAATAATTATTTAAATTCAGAAATGCAGTATATTTAATAATAAGTACTGAAATACATTATTAATAGGTTTTTTTTATATAAACATAGAACATTTTATTATTTCTTTTTATACATATAAAAGAACTTAGAACAGAGCTAGTAGTAAGGTAATGAATAATCCCAGGCAGGGTATTTTTTTTTAAAAACAAATAATATTTATTCTATTATTGTTAAACAAAAGTTTAATATAAAACCTGTATTCAAGGTTACTCTGTGAGTAACCCTAAGTATGCTATTAAAAACATTCATATTTTACTTAGTAAAACTATTATAACAATTTATAAATAATTACCCTATATATTATTAAGAATACAATAAAAACCTTACGAGCAAATGCTATGATTAAATTACAAAAATATAAATCAAGTATTCATGAAAATTCATAGAGTTCGAAGGTATCGGGGATAGATAGGATTATTAAGCCAAGTGTAAACAGTAATGGTTTAAAAACTACAAAGTAACATAATATATTAACTTAAGAAAAGTAGCATGTACACCACATAGCTCCGAGTTTAGGGTAAACCTTGACAAAATTAAAAGTATGTACTGAGGATGGAGTTTTATTTCCTTGGCACCTCGCGGCTACCAACATATTTTACAGAATAAGGCTTACAGCCTGTACAATAATTATATATATGCATGTGTTATGCAATATTCTAACAAAGACCCAAAACCCACAGTCTTGGCTTCAGCCAAGATCCCTTGATAACGAAGAGTCGAAAGTATTTTAACAGCAAGCAGGTCTGCTAACCGAACCTAAGTAACCGCGAGGGTTACACACCTTGAAGCCAAACCCATAACTGCCCTAAAGGACAAGAAAGGAGGAGAAATCCATGGATAAAACCAGGCTTACCGGGAGTAGTAGCTTTTGAATTCTAGCACCGTCCACACCGAGAGGAGAATACCAATCCCTGCAACAAAAGTTAAACCTAATATTAAAAAAAAACCTTGCTAATTTATTGATGGCTAAGCTATTACTGTGAAAAAGAAACCAGTTGAAAACTCTGTAACATACCTTAAATTGTTATAGAAATTCTACCACTGAAGAACAACAGAACAACCACTAGTAGGAGGAATGGTAAACCCTTCATTTACCACCGAAGAGAAGGAACTCGCTGAATCGTTGGGTAACATGTCAAAGTGGAGGACGAATGGAAGCACTAAGTTAAGGAGACGACCTATGCGGTGAGGAGTTCGAGCGAGGGATTCAAATGGATGAAACCCTAAGACAAAAAATGCTGCCCAAACATCTCACAATAAGTTATTCAACACAGTACCTTCCTCACCATGCAGCAGATAAGCCACAAAGAGCAAAACCAGCACAGGAATTGACTAGCAGACGGTGCAAGCAACGAGATGGACCAGGAGGATTTGCAGAGCAGCAAGAGGCCCGTAGGCAGTGAATAAATGAAGACTAGGGTTAATTCAAACCTTTATAAATGACAGCGCATGGCTGGGAAAATCCCACGTAGTCTTTTGATAATTGACATGTAGTGGGTAGGAACTCTAATGTTCCATGACAAAGAATCAACAATGATTTATTTTCACAACCCTAAACATATCACGGGGATTCCGTAAGGTTCATCATACCATAAGCTATCACCTGCGTTATAAAATTTACCATTTAAACATTAGAATAACGTTTATAAAACTTTGTATTATAAAATGGGTGCTTCATTGGTCTCATACATCTATATATTGAGAGTTAGATATTTGTTGAGAAAACTTTGTAACATAGATTTGGATTCATCGTTGGTATCATATTTTATATATGAAGAGTTGTAATGTTGTTAATAAGATTTAAGAGCGAGGAGTATTAATGATTAATATAACATAGTTTGTTTATAAACCTATTGTTTTTCTATATTTATCTATTGCCTTAATTTATCAATGAAGGTAAGGGAATAATGATATATAAAAACCTATATGATTACAGGAATTAAATTAAGTGATCCAGTGATCATGTGCATGGTTTACGCCTGACCTTATGGTCGTCTTTAGCTTGAATGATAACCATCCTTCTAATAGTCATAAAATCATTATGTGACAAATAGTCTTTGTCAATCACAAGCTCAAGAATTACAAAAGATATTAAGTCATTATCTGACACGTAGCTTGGGTAATTTAGCAATTCTTGACTTAATAGTATGCTTATGAATATCGTGAATGGTAATTGAGTATAAATAATATGATAATGATCTGTATGTTTACCATCAAATCTTTGACCTTAGAATAGAAATAATATTCTAATCAATACATAATTTTAAATACTAAAGGAAACTTTAAAGGTTACTTGTATCAAGTAGTAAACCCTTTCAGTTCACGATATAGGAAATTATGAATTTGGTACTTAAACTACCTTATCATTTTACAATTATAGTTGCAAATCTAATCATGACAAGTTGCAGTAACTATAAATAAGCAGAATTATATATTTGATGTTGTAATTTCTACCATGCTTGCTGCTAGTAAAGAAATATCTATTGCATTTTACACTTGCATTTCATTAGACACATCAAACGGTTCAGTACTCCATAGGGATATTTAATCCTGCTATCATGAAGGGAAGATAACTATCATCTTTACTAGTAGAATTCAACTCTCTATCAGTAAGATCTTAAAGAGATTATAGTTAAAGCTTTTCCTTTAGAAGCCGGGTAAATCTGACTACCATGTATATACTTTAACTGAATAAATTGTACAATGAATCATTATTGAATACTTTAGAGATTTGTTAGCAGCGACCCGAACATATTACCTGCATATCTGTAAGAGAAGGAAAACTGTTGCATTAGCTCGGAAGGTAAGTAAGCCCAGTCTTTCATGACAATCCCCCTTGTAGTCGCAAACAGAAAAAAAATTAGTAACTGAAAAGAAACTATTCTTTAAGGATAAGTATAATCAAATGATCATTCAGCTATAATTCTAGTAACATAAAAATAATCAATCAGTTAATGGCTGCATTTATTGAGAATATATGCTATTTAAAAAAAAAAAAAATTTCGGAAAATTGGGGTTATGACATGTGGTATCAAAGCATGGTTCAAATACTAGGCCTGAATGTGGCCCAACTAGTTTCCCACAGAACAACAAAAATAATGTACTAACCTGTATTTTGTTTTATGTAAAGAACATAAAATTTCTTTTTCTGAATCTAACAGGAAGGTATGGAGAACCTGGGAGAATATGCTTAGGAGGAGTCTCCAAACACCGAGACAAGACAAATGTCCAGAGAACCTATGTTAGAGGAGGTAACTGCTCACTCTTCAGAGGTGATGCAGACTATAGAGGATTTGAAGAGTGAAATGAAATCAGTCAAGAAGGACAATGAAAGGATTTTGAAAACTCAAGAAGAGTTGAACCAAATATTGATGGAAAAATTTCAGAATGAAGGGAGGAGCAAAAGATCTGAATCTGAGGAAGCTAGCCATCAGAAAGGATCTAAAAAGATGAAAATGGCTAAAGCTGAAAGTAGTTCATCATCTGAAGGGTTCAGGCAACAACCAAGCTATCACACTACTAGTGACAGTAGTGAGGATGAGTTGTATGACAAAAAGAAGAAGTATAGACCATATGAGAAGATTTCTGGCGAGTTTAAAAAAATAAAGCCCCCAACTTTCAACGGAGAGACTGAAAAAGGGGAGGAAGCAGAGTCCTGGTTATCCGCGATGAAGAAATATTTTCAGATATACAACTATTCGAATTAGCTGAAGGCAAGAATGGCAATCTATAATCTCACTAGAAAAGTAGACATATGGTGGCAAGATCTGAAAAGAGTCAAGGGGATCAAGGAAAAAGAAGTGAATTGGAGTACCTCTAAAAGGTACTTCAAGAAGAAATTTCTGTCCGAACAATACTATGAAGAAAGAGCTAAAGAATTTTACGAATTAAAGTTAGGATCCATGAATATGAAGGATCTAAACAGTAAATTCTTAAGCTTGTTGAGGTATGTACCTTATTTAGTCAATGAGAAACCTAAAGTGCAGCGGTTTCTCAGCTGTTTACCATATCACATCAAGGACAGAATCGAGTATGATAACCCGAAGACTCTGGAGGAAGCCATGCGGAAGGCTAATTTCTGTTTTGAACAGAACAAGAAGAAAGAAGGTATAGCCAACTGGAAGGCTAAAAAGAACATCAATCAGTCTGAGTTCAAGAAAAAGGAATTTGTACCCCAGACGAATTTCAAGAACAATAAGAACAGAAATTATTCAAACAGTAAGAACTTTCAGGGAAATAGAAATGGTGCTTCTAATAATTCTAATAATTCCAGTAATTTTAAAGGAAAGGAAGCTACAAACAATCATGGGAATTTCACTAAGAACTTTGAACAGAAGGAGCCTATTAAGTGCTGGGAATGCAATGGCCCGCACTATGCCTCGGTTTGCCCAAATCGAAAAAATTCAAACAGCAATATTCACACCATGCAGGATGAAATGACCATTGGAGAATTTGCGAGGACTATGCCCAGAATAAATACAGCTTTGGAGAACCGCCAAGATGACTATCAGACTTCCATGGTGGAAGTGGAAGGTATGGTTAATCAAACCCCTGTAACTATTTTAATTGATCCAGGAGCTAGTCTTAGTTACGTTTCACCTCAGATAGTGGAAAAGTGTAATTTGACTGTTGAAAAGTTTGATAGTTCCTGGTTAGTTCAATTAGCCACTGGGGCAAAAAGGAAAGTTGCTTATGAATGATTTTAAAACTACATTTAAGCTTAATGTTCTGCCACTTCGCTCGTATGATTTATTTATTGGTATGGATTGGTTAGAGCAACACAAGGTAGTTTTAAACTTTTTTGATAAAACCTTTACGTGCGTAAATAATAATGAACAACCAATAATAGTTAAAGGTATTCCTAGGAAAACTGTAATTAGGCATATTTCTACTTTACAACTTAAAAGAGCAGTCACGAAAGGGTGTAAAGCCTACGCTATAACCATTACAGATGAGGCAAGTAAATCTGAAAAAGATAAGTTAAAAATAGAAGATATTCCTATTTTAAATGAATTTACTGATGTCTTTCCAGAGGAAATTCCAGGATTACCTCCCAGGAGGAAACTGGATTTCACTATCGAATTGGTGCCAGGTGCGGTACCTAGCTCAAAGGCTCCGTATTGTATGAATATTTTAGAACTTAATGAACTGAAATCAAATCTAAAGGAATTAATAGATAAGAAGTACATTCGACCCAGTGTGTCCCCTTGGGGAGCACCAGTCATCTTTGTCAAAAAGAAGGACGGAACTATGCGACTATGCATAGATTACCGTCAACTAAACAAGATGACCATTAAAAATAGATATCTGTTTCCCTGCATATATGATCTGTTTGATCATCTACATGGAGCTATGGTGTTCTCAAAGATAGACCTGAGTTCAGGATATCATCAGGTAAGGATTAAGGATGAGGAAATTTTCAAGACAGCCTTCAGGACGAGGTATGGACATTACGAATTTGTCGTAATGCCATTTGGGATTACCAACGCCCCAGCTGTCTTTATGTGCCTAATGAATAATATAATGCATAAATACTTAGATAAATTTGTCGTCGTGTTTATTGACAACATCTTAATTTATTCTAAAAATGAAGTGGAACATAAGGAACACTTACGGATAGTCTTACAGGAGCTACGAGAGCAACAACTTTTTGCGAAGTTCAGCAAGTGTGATTTCTTTAGAGATGAAATCCAGTACTTAGGTCACGTAGTAACTATAGAAGGGATTTCAGTCGATCCCAAAAAGATTCGAGCAATCGAAGATTGGCCAGTTCCAAAGGACGTAATAGATGTTAGGTCATTTATGGGAATTACCGGTTATTACCGGAGATTCATTGAAGGCTTTTCAAAAATAGCTAATCCAATCACTTCCTTGAAAATGAAAGGTAAGAAATTCGATTGGAACTTAAAATGTGAAGAAATTTTTAAGAAATTAAAAACGTTGTTAACAACTGCGCCTATTCTAAGAATAGCAGATGCTAATAAGGATTTCGTGGTATGAACCGATGCATGTAATGATAGTTTAGGTGGTGTGCTGACTCAAGACAGGCATGTCATTGCCTATGAGTCCAGGTAGTTAAATATCCATGAAAATAATTATGCAACTTACGATTTAGAACTTGCAGCTGTTATACATGCTTTAAAGATGTGGCGACACCACTTAATAGGCAAAAAGTTTATTTTAATGACTGATAATAAAGGTCTGAAATACCTTTTGGATCAGCCCAACTTAAATGCAAGACAAGCAAGGTGGGTGGCCTTCTTGAGTGAATATGATTTTGAAATTCAACACATAAAAGGAAAATAAAATAAGGTGGTTGATGCTTTAAGCAGAAATGCAAAGCTGAATTTTATAGCAGCAATCAGCACTTATGCTTCTCATTTAAATGAACATCTGATAGAAGGGATAAAACGGGAAGAAATTTATAAAAAATTACAAGTTATAGCTAAAGAAGAACCTACAGAAAGCCTAATAAAAATATATAGTCTAAATAAAGATGGATTTTTATTGTTTAAGGACAAACTGTATGTGCCCAATGTGCCTAAGGTTAAATTGCTAATTCTGGATGAAGTTCATAAAACCCCTTACTCAGGACATCCAGGCTACCAAAAGACTGTCACCATGTTAAGAAAAGAATATATCTGGCCTAATATGAAATTTGAAGTAGCTGAATACATAGCTAGATGTTTGGATTGTCAACAAGTAAAAATTGAACACCAACATCCAGCTGGTTTACTGCAACCTTTGCCTATTCCTAGTTGGAAATGGGAACTAATCGGCTTGGATTTTATTACTGGATTGCCTAAAAATCAGAATCGGAATGATTCAGTTATGGTGGTGGTTGACAAGTTAAGTAAAGCAACACACTTCATTCCCGTCAAGACTACCTACAAGGATGCCAATATAGATGATATATTTCTAAAGCAGATTTTTAGATTACATGGAGTACCTAAGGTTATTATTTCAGACAGGGATCCTAAATTCACAGGGAATTTTTGGAGGTCCTTGTTTAAGGGATTATACATAACACTAAATTTCAGCACCTCTTTCCATCCTCAGATGGACAGACAGACTAAAAGAGTGAATCAAGTGCTGGAATATCTGTTAAGGATGTATGTTAAGGATCAGCCAGGTAAGTGGGAGGACTACTTGCATTTAGCAGAGTTTGCTTATAATAATAACTATCACTCATCAGCTAAGTTTAGTCCATTTGAAATTTTGTATGGGCGTAAATGCAACACTCCTATCTCCTAGAATAATCTAGTAGATAGATTGGTGTTAGGACCTAAATTATTGAAGGAAATGGAACAGATTGTAAAACAAGTGCAGGAAAATTTGAAGGTAGTGCAGGATCGACAAAAGAGCCAAGCATATTTGAAAAGAACTCCCAAGGAGTTCCAGGTGGGTGAGCACGTGTTTATAAAGCTAAGACCAAAGAAAATCTCCCTAAGAGCGGGGAGTTGTGCAAAACTAGCACCACGTTATTGTGGTCTGTTTGAAATTTTATCCAGAATTGGTCAAGTTGCATATCAGCTTGCATTACCACCTAATTTGAAAGTGCATAATCTTTTCCATATTTCTGTTCTGAAAAAAGTATGTTCATGATGCTACTCATGTAATTGATTGGAATGTTGTACGGGTGGAACCAGAAGGAGAAGTTCTGGTGGAACCGGAATGTATCCTCGGGAGGAGGGAAATTACTCTGTGGAACTGCACAATTGGACAGTTGAAGGTGCAATGGAAGAACCTTAGTCCTAAAGAAGCTACCTGTGAACTGGAAAGTAAGATGTGGGAAGCATACCCGAATCTGTTCCACGAGGTTGCAGAGGATGAGGAATAAGTAACATCGAGGACGATGTTACATTTTAAGGGGGTGTGTATGTCACATACCCCAATTTTGTAAAATAATGTTAATTGTTTTAATTATATTCCTGAGACATTATGTTAAATTTAATGCTAACTAGGAACTGATGACTCAACAGAGTCAACAGAAGTGGAATGTAATTCAGAATATTTTATTATTAATAAATAAATTATGGAGACAACAACATGGGAGAGCCTGTTAAAAAGAGGTTACTGGTCAAACTAGTGGATGGAACTAGGTGGAGGGAAAAAGACAAGTGGAAGCATCCTCAAACAATTCCTAAGTTGGAGGTGGAAACTTCCCTATATTTGAGCTCATGATCCCCCAATAAAGTGGGATCAGAGCAGGTGGCTCATTAAATGACAATTAACCCAAAAAGACCTAGGCAATCTTTTAAAAAGTACTCAATGAAGAGAGCTGAGGCTGCTCAGGTATTTTCCAGAGAGAATTCATTCAGGTGAATGATATTAAGGAAATTCATTGAGGAAAGAGGGAAAAACAGTAAGGAATTTGTTCTAAGAGGAATGCTGCAGTAACTTGTTTATTACAGCTTGTTGGCTGGGAGAACTTACTGATAAGTTCTGGATTAATACTGAGTTTGAAGACTGGTATCTGTCTATCACTGCACCTAGTTCCAGTCAGGGAGACCAGAGCAAGCTCGAGGGTCCTAAGGAGTCACTCTTTGAGAGCTCTCCAGGAGTTGGTAGGGAGGAAACGACCTCCCATTGCTGTTGTTGTCCAAAGCTTAAGAAGGTTCTGTTACCTAACTATTTTGTTTTAGTAACTGTGAATGGTTGGATGTTATGTTAGTAGTTATTAAATGGTTTACTGATGAGAGTGTTTTAGTTTATCAGTCATAGAATCTGTTGATGAAAAATAAAGACCACTGTGTTTTTCCACATCTGGGTTTTACCAGACCGTACTCCAGCACAGGGGTAAAATTTATAAAAGATAATATGATGAGATGGTAAAATAGTAGATTGTTTTCTTTACTTATCATCAGAAGAGATTATTTGTTTTACTGGCAATTGTTTATGCACATAGATAAAAACTATTCTCTTGTATAGTATATATTTCTCAGTAATCTTATTATTTGTAAGGAACAGATAGAATAATGTAATAGTTGTACTAAAGAAAATATAAACTAAGTGTACCTGCTGTGTAAACCTTATAATTGTTTTTCATCCAGTTTGAAAGAATCTAACTTCTATATGCTAAAGAGAACAACACTAATAGTAGGAGTATTCAAATATTGCTTAGATTCTACAGTTAAAACCTAGTTGTGTTAGTCTGTATGTATGGTTAGGGATGTAGTTTTTAATTACTAAATCTTCTTTTATTTAGACTGAGCTCAAATAGATTACAGAGCTGTTATTCTATTTCTTAGTTGGTACATGAATGTTATTATAAACATATATAATTATATGTAAGTACATGAGATAAACTTAATAAGTATTATATGAGTTATATATATATACAGGCATCTTAACTAAACAGATAAACTAAATAAATAATAGAATGTTGTAAAATGAATTAAATAATAATCATGGAAACCTAAATACTCTGAGGAGAGATAATACCTCTATTGTATTAACAACAATAAATTTTTATTACATACACTATAGGAGTATTACTATTATGAGGTAATGTATTTATCACATTATTTACAAACTGAAAACATTTATACTTTCTGTACTGTGAGATAAATAAACAGTTCTGAAGAACATTAAATACAATAAAGTAAGAATGTAAAGACCCTGTTTAAATCTGAAGGGCATAAACTATAAGATAACATTTATAAATTTATTAATAACTAGTAAGTCAAGGTTCAAATCAAGTATAGAACCCTTGACAGTAAATTTATAAAAGAAGTATTAAAAGTAAAAATTTAAATGCATAATCTACAAATAGCATTTATCAGAATGCTCGGCTTCGAGCCTAACCATATTATATAAAGCATAACTGAAAACCTTTGTAAATTCAAAAATGTAGTATATTTAATAATAAGTACTGAAATACATTATTAATAGGTTATTTTTTTATATAAACACAGAACATTTTATTATTTCTTTTTATACATATAAAAGAACTTAGAACAGAGCTAGTAGTAAGGTAATGAATAATCCGAGGTAGGGTATTTTTTTTAAAACAAATAATATTTATTCTATTATTGCTAAACATAAGTTTAATATAAAACCTGTATTCAAGGTTACTCTGTCAGTAACCCTAAGTATGCTATTAAAAACATTCAGATTTTACTTAGTAAAACAATTATAACAATTTATAAATAATTACCGTGTATATTATTAAAAATACAGTAAAAACCTTACGAGCAAATACTATGATTAAATTACAAAAATATAAATCAAGTATTCATCAAAATTCACAGAGTTCGAAGGTATCAGGGATAGATAGGCTTATTAAGCCAAGTTTAAACAGTAATGGTTTAAAAACTACACAGTAACATAATATATTAACTTAAGAAAAGTAGCATGTACAACGCGTAGCTCCGAGTTCAAGGTAATCCCTGACAAAATTAAAAGTATGTACTGACGATGGAGTTTTATCTCCTTGGCACCTAACGAATACCAACATCTTTTACAGAATAAGGCTTACAGCCTATAGAATAATTATATATATGCATGCATTACGCAGTATTCCAACAAAGACCCAAAACCCACAGTCTGAGCTTCAGCCAAGATCCCTTGGTAACGAAGAGTCAAAACTCTTTTAACAGCAAGCAGGTTTACTGACCGAACCCAAGTAACCGCGAGGGTTACACACCTTGAATCCAAACCCATAACTGCCCTAAAGGACCAGCAAGGAGGAGAAATCCATGGGTAAAACCAGGCTTACTAGGAGTAGTAGCTTTTGAATTCTTGCATCGTCCATGCCGAGAGGAGAAGACCAATCCCTACAACGAAAGTTAAACCTAATATTAAAAAAAAACCTTGCTAATTGATTGATGGCTAAGCTATTACTGTGAAAAAGAAATCGGTTGAAAACTATGTAACATACCTTAAATTTTTATAGAAATTTTGCCACTGAAGAACAATAGAATAACCACCAGCAAGAGGAACGGTAAACCTTTCATTTACCACCAAAGAGAAGGAACTCACTGAAGCGTTGGGTAACCTGTCAAAGTGGAGGACGAATGGAAGCACTAAGTTAAGGCGATGGTCTATTCAGTGAGGAGTTCGAGCGAGGGATGCCAATGGATGAAACCCTAAGAGAAAAAAGGCTTCCCAAACATCTCGCAACAAGTTATTCAACATAATACCTTCCTCACCATGCAGCAGATAAGCCACAAAGAGCAAAACCAGCACAAGAATTGACTAGCAGACAGTGTAAGCAGAGAGATGGACCAGGAGGATTTGCAGAGCGGAAAGAGGCCCGCAGATAGTGGAGAAATGAACACTAGGGTTAAGTCAAACCTTTATAAATGACAGTGCATGGGTGGGAAAATCCCATGTAGTATTTTGATAATTGACATGCAGTGGGTAGGAACTCTAATGTTCCATGACAAAGAATCAACAATGATTTATTTTCACAACCCTAATCATATCGCGGGGATTCCATAAGGTTCATCATAGCATAAGCTATCACCTGCGTTATAAAATTTACCATTTAAACATTAGAATAACGTTTATAAAACTTTGTATTATAAAATGGGTGCTTCGTTGGTCTCATACATCTATATATGGAGAGTTAGATATTTGTTTAGAAAACTTTGTAACATAGATTTGGATTCATCGTTGGTATCATATTTTATATATGAAGAGTTGTAATGTTGTTAATAAGATTTAAGAGCGAGGAGTATTAATGATTAATATAGCATAGTTTGTCTATAAACCTATTGTTTTTCTATATTTATCTATTGCCTTAATTTATCAATGAAGGTAAGGGAATAATGATATATAAAAACCTATATAATTACAGGAATTAAATTAAGTGATCCAATGATCATGTGCATGGTTTACACCTGACCTTATGGTCGTCTTTAGCTTGAATGATAACCATCCTTCTAATAGTCATAAAATCATTATGTGACAAATAGTCTTTGTCAATCACAAGCTCAAAAATTACAAAAGATATTAAGTCAGTATTTGACAGGTAGCTTGGGTAATTTAGCAATTCTTGACTTAATAGTATGCTTATGAATATTGTGAATGGTATTTGAGTATAAATAATATGATAATGATATGTATGTTTACCAGCAAATCGTTGAACTTAGAATAGAAATAATATTCTAATCAATACAGAATTTTAAATACTAAAGGAAACTTTAAAGGTTACTTGTATCAAGTAGTAAACCCTTTCAGTTCACGATATAGGAAATTATGAATTTGGTAGTTAAACTACCTTATCATTTTACAATTACAGTTGCAAATCTAATCATGACAAGTTGCAGTAACTATAAATAAGTAGAATTAGATCTTTGATGTTGTAATTTCTACCATGCTTGCTGCTAGTAAAGAAATATCTATTGCATTTTACACTTGCATTTCAGTAGACACATCAAACGGTTCAGTACTCCATAGGGATATTTAATACTGCTATCATGAAGGGAAGATAACTATCATCTTTACTAGTAGAATTCAACTCTCTATCAGTAAGATCTTAAAGAGATTATAGTTAAATCTTTACCTTTAGAAGCCTGGTAAATTTGACTAGCATGTATATACTTTTACTGAATAAATTGTACAGCGAATCGTTATTGAATACTTTAGATATTTGTTAGCAGCGAACCGAACATATGACCTACATATCTTGAAGAGAAGGAAAAATGCTACATTAGCTCGGAAGCTAAGTAAGCCGAGTCTTTCATGACAATCCCCCTTGTAGTCGCAAACAAAAAAAAAATAGTAACTGAAAAGAAACTATTCTTCAAGGATATGTATAATCAAAATATCATTCAGTTATAATTATAGTAACATAAAACTAATCAATCACTTAATGGCTGCATTTATTGAGAATATATGCTATTTAAAAAAAAATTAAATTTTTCGGAAAATTGGGGTTATGACAAGGAGATTGATTCGCCTAACTTTCAGGTGTCTTCTGGTGGGGCCTTGGCTCTTGAGATCCTCACCCAAAATCCCTCATACAATATTATTTAAAATCGCAAAACTCTTAGGGCCATATAGGAGGGACACATCCTTTCCCCCTAAAATTAACACCGTCCTCAGTGTTCTTGTTCTTCAAAATATTTTCCATCCTTTTGAGTCGTCCTTGCTTGCTTTGTATTTCCTGTTAGGACCCTATATTTAAATATTATTCATATGCATGTATACTAGCGTCGATATTGAAACAATGTAAAACTCATAAATCAACACTATATAATGGTTCCAATATGCATGTCAATTCTATTTGCCAAAAAATAGACATATTACCTCATAGGTACCAGTTTACCTGTAATACACATACCTTTTTCCAGCATTATTCCTTGCTTTGGATGTCCTTCATCTTAGCACTCCAAGTGCTAACAGTACTTCAAGTACCAATTCAAGCCACCCAACACAAGGATGATACCCTTCCTAAGGCGTATCTCCTTGTTGTGCTATTCAGGGTGCTTCGTCATTAATCTTTTCTCTGGATGTCCTCCATCCTAGCACTCCAAGTGCTATCAGTACTTTAAGTACCAATTCAAGCCACCCAACACAAGGATGATACCCTTCCTAAGGCATATCTTCTTCTTGTGCTATTCAAGGTGCTTCACCAAGCTGATGCACTTCCAGTTCTCGCACACCACCACAGCTCCTAGAGGTTATTCTCTACACAGAGTCCCCCACTCTTGTGAAAATCCTCTCAATGTGTGTGGAACGAGTCTTAACCAAAATGTCTTACATCTAGGTGTCCCTAGAATGCATAGTGGTCCCTCGCTTTCCCGGGGGTAAAATAAGGTAGCATTCAACCACTACCTCCATCACCACTTCCTTGTGGTGATAAAATTTTTCACATGAGATCTTTCTCATATCTTCTTAACTCATTATAGTCCTAGATATTTAGCACTCCTTAGGGCCACAACATGCCTGCAATCACTCCATAGGTGGTCAGTTTATCATTTTATTAATTGAAAGAACATCAAACCTTTAGCATAAGTCATGTCTTACTTCATTTCTCATTCATCGTATGAGAGCCCTTTAACACCAAAATTGACAAGAAGGCATTTACAAGAAGCCACAAAACCTTTTCAATTTCTTATACCGACACCATTCGCAAGAAAACACATAAAACCTGAGAATTTTGACAATGCAACCACTCATTAACTTCAATTTATTACAGAAAAATAAAAAATTCACTCATTATTGCAATTTTATATATACTACATTTGAAATTTTATCTACTAGATATTATAAGTCTCCAAACAAATTATACAATTCTTGTGGGCCTCGGTAAATCTGTAAAAGACTAATTAAATGCCATCTCGATTAGAGGTACCTCTATGCAAACCAACTTCTTACTTTTAATTCTACTTTAGCTAATGGTGAAAACATTAATAAACCAACCCAAGGGAAGAGCCAGGTCACTGAAAACAAGGGGCTATCATAGCTCCACCATTTTTTTATGTCAAGCAGGTCAGTCGTAGAGTGTTAGCAATATCCCAAAAACTAATAATGAATGTAAATTTAGTTAGAAGTAAATTGGCTGCAATGACCAAAGTTCAGAAACCTAAATCAAGAAGGAGTCCCGCAAGGACCAACATCCAAAACCTATTAGCAATTCTAAACAAAGTAAATTTCATGCAATAAGCCTCACCACAATAAAGGTCAGAAAATCCCATTAAAAAAGACTAATTAAAACAACTATCTTAGTTAAACTTCCCCTTCTAAAATATCCATAATTATAATAATTCAACCATAGAGATGGGCATCCTACTGATAAATATTCAAAAACAAAACCTGAGACAATCGTGGATGTCACCAATTGTAAGAAAACTCAACAGGAGAGCTGTCGCCATGAAGCTGGTGTCTGGAAATGCTATTAGACATTTCCTACCATGCCATCATAATGGTTGGCGCACTCAGCTGTTCAAACCACCTTCAACTACGAGCAATTTAGGTAGCGATACTAAAGCCCTAAACCACTCAAATCAACAAAAATTAATTTGCACAAAAGAGGCTATATTATTCAAATAATACACCTTGCATTGTTTAAACATCCAATATTGATTCTTGAATAAATAGATATTTGTATACTAACACTGCTACAACTTTAAACCAAACATATAAACCCTTCCATTAAACATTAATTACTACCATTAGCTTTCATACTAATTCCATAATATCAACACCCTCAAGCCCTTCATCAAACTTCAATATAAAGCACAAGTTCCTACTAACTTATATTCCACGTACTTAAATCATTCACAAATAAAGATAGAGCTCCCAATATTCCCTGAGAGGTGTAAAATGAGCACAATAGAATGACATAAAAATCAATAACTAAGGTGGTCGTAATAAACATCTTTGTCAAGCAAAGGACGTCTAATAGCTGAAATCGGAATCGAAATTATATACTAAATCCTTTAGTTCTAATCTTTATTGTACAACTCATCGATAAATTGTACTATGAAAACTGCCACTGGAACATGAATTTTCAAGCATGGTGAATGTGATTCTTCACACAGAAGCAATATTTACAAATGAAGGCCAAAATGTAAAGCCAATTGGAAACAAGCAAAAGCATGGAAGAATGGATGATTTGTCGGACACGTTTAGCAAAAAGCGTTTAGAACACCATCATATGATAAGCACCTCTCTTTTATGGAAAAGGCAATGCAATGGAGTTTTTATGAGGGTGCTTCCTGTTTCATAAGGATGTTATCTCAGCATTTGGATCAATAGTTAGCAACAAATATTTCAGCCATAATTGCCATTTTTATAAAAGACGTACTCTCTCAAGAATAGAGCCAAGAGAGATAACTTACTTTCCTTGCCCATTTAGAGAAAGGTAGTCTGTAATCACAGTTTGGTTCAATGGTGTATGATTAATCTTAGCACATGCATCAGCCACATCCATCAAGCATCCACTCGATCGAGTACCATTAAATTTTTCATTCCGAATATACTCATTAAATTAGCCAATATTGACATAATTGGCACACATAGGACTCAACCGACTTCAAAGAAAACAATAATTTATTTAGGACTATGTCACATTGAACAAAAAGCCACTGTCATGTCAATACAAGCTACTTCGCTGGAAGCTTTAACATCACTCTATTTCCTGCTTTCGAAATGTGCTGTGGAAATTTTTGAAGCATTTCAAACATAGTATAGAGACAACTAGTAAGTTCAAAATTCAAACACGTATCTGGGAATGAGACACCCATTTTTCATGGACTATAGACCCCAGAATAACAATTCCCAATTTCAGCAAGCCAAATTCTTCAGCCTCACCTAGACACCCATCCCCATAAACCCAACTTGCGTAAGCCTTTAAGCTAATAACAACCTGTTGACACTGTCATTGGAAGCTCCTAGTACTGCTCTGTCAGTTCTGAGATAGTTACTTACACTTAAACTACTTCATGTATGATTTTATGTCTGTAAATACATAGATTTATTGTACCACCAAATGGTTTATCAGACTTTAAGGTACAAAAATTGCATATGTTTAATAATTTATTCCGTATGGCGTTATTATTTATATTTTATGATTCTGTAGACAACTTTGGATTAGTTTTCTATCTGTTGCTCCATGGCGATATATTATTCATGATATTAACAAATGAAGAAAATGATGAGTAATTAACTACCCACTTCTATCAAAACAATATATTAGAACACCGCATTTCATTTTATCTTATTCTAATAAGAGTGACCAAAATTAATAAGAATTAAACATTTTAGTAAACATCTAAAAACCCACAGACAATTATACCTGCCGAGGCCACTTGTAGTTTCGAAAGGACGGCTTTCAGAAAAATTAAGGCGGTGCAAAAACTGCAATAAATAATTTAGCTAAATAACACTAGTTAACGGGATGAATGATAAAATAGGCATGAGATATGGTGTTACCCTAGAAGGCCATTTGAAACTGTGAAAAAAAATCAACCACCCAATTGAAAAGGTCCGCGTAGTATGAGAACAAAACCACAGCAGCTTTTGTGACTACCTGTAATAATCTTCGTAACCATGTAATGGTCGACCAATATGATCTTCAATTGCAGACACTGGATAAATCCATCTCTAAAACACATGCGGATCTAAGTATTTATCTTTAAAACAAATATATTGGATGAATCCAGATCAATAGATATCAAAACACAGTTAAGGACATGTTTGTTGAATTTTTCTAAGTATGGGTAGTTCAATCTCATTCTTGATGCAGCAAACACAAGGGGAGATGAATCTCTATTGATGGGAAACTGAATTCTTTTTAATAATCCCAAAACTCTATTGTGGTAACAAATAGAATATGCGGCGAGCTCCATCTCATGCAAGGGAATATCTAAGACAATTCCTATTTGCAGACTCCAAACTATAATACAACACTATAAATGCACAATGGGTGATCAAGATCACTCTTTGATATATCAACATATAGACTCTTACATATCATATGCATAATATAATGCTCAATATTACCCTCAAACTGGGCAATTTATTTCCTCAAAATGCACACACTCTAATACATCAAAAAACCCATAACAAAAGGCCTACAATATCAACGAGGAAATAGTCACTCGTCGTAACATTTATTAAGGTTAAAGTGTAGACTTGACCTTTCCCCTTTCTGTGAACTGTTTTGCAAAAGATGAAATCAAGAGAGAGTATAATATGCGGTGAGCTCCAGCTCATGCAAGGGAATATCTAAGACAATTCCTATTTGCAGACTCCAAACCATAATACAACACTATAAATGCACAATGGGTGATCAAGATCACTCTTTGATATATCAACATACAGACTCTTACATATCATATGCATAATATAATGCTCAATATCACCCTCAAACTGGGCAATTTATTTCCTCAAAATGCACACACTCTAATACATCAAACAACCCATAACAAAAGGCCTACAATATCAAAGAGGAAATAGTCACTCGTCGTAACATTTATTAAGGTTAAAGTGTAGACTTGACCTTTCCCCTTTCTGTGAACTGTTTTGCAAAAGATGAAATCAAGAGAGAGTATAAACTGCCACAATTTCTTCCAAATGTAATCCTGCAAACTATCATGTTAGCCCATTCTTAAGGGTCTAGTGTTGTAGCTGGCTCTGATACCATATGTAGAATATCACTTTTACCTTAATGCTTTAAATGACCTGTTTATGAATTAGGTGTCTGCAAAAACATGCTTATTAACCTATTCCACCAATAATCCTTTGAATAACATCATCATTATGAAAAAAAAGGAAATAAACATGCACCACATAAAACTACAATGAGACAACCATATTCACGTGGTTCACCTCATCCACGAGGCTACATCCACCAAATTAGTTATTCTTTTTATTTCTTTATAAAAAATAGAGTACTTACAAAGTCACGACTCATCCATGGCCGGATTACCTTACCATAAAGGTCTTTGCAAAGAGCCTCTTGAAACTAAACAACCCCTTTTTATTTTTGGACTCCAACTCATAAAAGGATTTAACAGCCCCCCCCCCAAAAAAAAAAAAATGCTCTTGACAATTCGATCAATTATCTGTAAGTTAGACATTTGTCTTTCTTTCGCAAGGATTTATAAATTAATGCACACAATTGATTACACCCCCAAATTACCGTGAATTCCGGTAATTGGTTCTTAATGCTAAAAGAAAACAATAATTAAATGCCGTGGGGATTACCTACTCCAATCACCTAACTATAAAATATATATAAATATATATATATATATAAACAAATTTGCAGGGTTGGAACTAAATGAAATGATGGAAGTCACGAAGAGGTGGATATTTTTAGATCGTGAGCATAAACTATGTTATCAATACAAATAGATCTATTTCCATTCTGAGCTAATAAGCGGTAACCCTCAAATGTTGATTTATTCCAATGTGAGCACAAATGTTGGTAACCAAATGTAGATCTAATCCCAACGTGACCACAAATGCTGATAATGTTTAAAAGGTGGATCTTTTCAGATCGCTGGTGTATATAGACAAGGAAAAAAAATACATTCCAAGTCATAATCACACCCATCGTATTCAATGGATTCATATCAATACAGACATAGGCATGGGGGTTATAAACAGGTTAAAAACAATCTCACATGCATAAAATAAATTAAGATCAACCCTATTTTTCCAAAAACGTGGATTCATTCTTTTTAATTCGGATACACATCAACTGCCACCAAAAAAGGCTCTCGAAAATATATGGATTGGACTCTCTAAGTATCTGCACATTGATATTACTCAAACGGTAGGTTGATTCTTTAATTCTCTACATAACGACTCCTCCACTACTACCGGAACAGTCAAAACACCGCGATAGAATGAAATCGTGGATTGGCTCTTTGTTTTGATACACATCTATTTGAATGATACATAGGTGGTTCCAAACGCATTAAGTGATTGCAACAATGGAGACCTATAATTTGAATTGTTGGAACATTCATTGAAATGCAAATAACAAAACCAAAAGACAAAATGCATACCAAAACGAAACCCCAAAGGATAGGTGCATCAAGCTCTGTTCAAAACATAGACAGCAACAAAATGGCAAGCTGGTTCTCCTGATTTCCCAAGACACAGATAGGAAACAATCCTTTTTTTGTAACCTTGTTGCTCATAGAGAGCACATAGATCTTTTCCTCCCTAGGGAAAACCTTGTCAAAACGATTTCCCAATAAATATTCCAGCCATGGCTCCCCCTTTCTCCTACCCAGTCAATTATTAAATAAGGCCTGGGTCAAAATGATCGTTCCACCACTAAAAGGTCACAACTGTCAAGGTTGTTGGACATTACTTCCTTTCCGAACCTTCCCTTCATTCATGCCAAGATTAAGGCACAAATTCAAGCGACTCTTTCAGCCACTAAATGGTCACAACTTTCAAGGTTCAAGGAAGATTTTATTTCCCTCATTCAAGATGAACCTCCCCTCTAATTATGCCAGGGTTAAAGCCTGAAACTTATGGAGGTTTTAATTGGAATTCGAGCCTTTAGCTGAAGGATATAAATATATAAGGCTTAAATCTTAACTTAAACCAAAAATAAAAATCCATGTCTTCATTTATCATACACTTTCTATTATTTGTCTTATAGATGGACTAAATACCTATCTCTAATCTATAATTTACTTTTCGAGTTACCCACCATTTAGTTGTCTTGATGTTTTAGGGTATAGGAGATTGATTCTCCTAACTTTCAGGTGTCTTCTGGTGGGGCCTTGGCACTTGAGCTCCTCACCCAGAAGCCCTCATACAATAATATTTAAAATTGCAAAACTCTCAGGGGCATATAGGAGGGACATTACACATTCACTCGATCCTGTATGTAAGCTCTGAAATATAAAATCATCAAGTCCCTTACCATCACCCAACTCTCAATAGAAATAATTAGTACTAAGAAAATATAAAACAATACACAGTATAATTTTAGAATTATATCATTGTGCATTCAGAGATGTATGGTTCCAAATCTCAGTAAAAAATCAGACTTATATTTACCCAGAAAACTAATGCGAATAGGGCAAAAAACTAATCAAATCAATAAGATATATTTATACAAAACACACCACCATCTAAATAGTTTAAAATACTAACTTGTTTTTTGTTTTGAGTGTGCAGAGAAGGAATCTAGGGCATACAAGGTCTGCAATACATATTGCAGACCTGTGTTCGATAAAGAAGAGGGCTTGGATTGTGGGAGTAGCAAGTCTGCATTTTTAGAGTTTTACACATAAATTCTTTTTTTAGGGCTTTCTTTTTTTATAAAATAAAAGTTACAAAAAAACATAAAAATTAAGTCTAAAACCTAAGAGAAACTAAAATAACCTAAGAATAATATTTACAAGTATACAAATCAAAAAATTTAGTTTTGAAAGATAGATCAACAATTAGGGTTTGAAAAATTAAAATTTCTTAGCCTAAAGTTTCATCATGCCGAAATTATAGGAAGAAGGGCCAAAAAAAGCCTAATTTCTTCTACATGCTTTTTCTTCTATTTTTCTACATTGATAAGAAGCATTTGTGTTTGATGTAGAAGGTTGTCTCCTAGTTTGGATGATAGTATAAAAGTAGTTATTTACTATTAGTTGTATCTCTTGTATCTTAATAGAATCAAATAGAATTTATCGATAAAGACAAACACATTAAGGATAAATAACACGTCAGAACCCTTACCTTATCATTGTCCTTTCGCCAGATCCATTCTCCCATACAACTTGATAAGAGTTTTCCATGAGATGCATTTCCATCACGAAGACCTGCATAAATCATCAAAGACAAAATTTCATATGAGTAAATAATATATAAGCAAATAAACAGTCATTTAAATCCTACTACAAAGTCCTGTATAAATCAATGAACCGTGAAATGTTAAATTTATTAACATTTTTTTATGAAATAGACATTTATTTAAAAATTTACAACCATTTTTAATACATAGTAATAAAAGAGTATTTATACCTTATTGAGCTCCTCTCTATTTAGAGAACAGTTTTATATTCCCTACTGAACAGGTCCAACCATGTGAAGGTGGAAGCTCATATGGCCCCTCCCCCCCTTCACATCGCTCTCAATTTTTCCATACCCAACAAATGATGTTGTTTACATAGAAAACATTTAAAAATTTATCATAACCAGGCTAGTCATCAAAACATATAAACATAAAAGAATTGAAGCATAATGAGGTAATTCATATAAACATTGTTTTAGACTAACAACATCGATATACATCCAAATACAAGTCATGAATTTATACATCTACTTTTTCTTTGATTTATGTTTTTTTGCATTGAAATAACTAACGATAATTGGGATATTATCATCATAATTTGGTGGATTATCTACAAATCCATGTCCTTCTAGTGTTTGTTTTTCCATTCCCTCATGTATCATACTTCTTGTACGTCGTTGACTAGGGCGTGGAGGTGGTTCTGAAGGGGCGTGAACTGCAACAACGAAAATGGGCATATCGATATGTTGAAATATTATTGAAATTAATAGTTCATCATTTTGATTAAAATTACAATATTTATCTTTATCTATCTATGTAGATGTGATAGCTGGTGTGTTAATTGTTTCACTACTTGGTAATTCCTCTTGCAGTTCACCCTCCTGAGCTTCACGGTCTTCGATCAAAAGAAGAAAATTTAAAAGTATACGTCAAGAAACAATATCTATAATCATAGTATATATTTCTATTTCCAAAGCACACATACCAGAATGGCCACTCTGCTCCCCACTATCATGGGACATGCACACCCCAACATCAATTGGTACATGCAGAGTACTGCTGGATTCAGTGCTACGGTTTCACTGTTGCTTAAAAGAAAAAATAAATATTTATTTATGGGTAATATAATAAAAACCGAGTAGACTTTAATAGTATACTGCAATGATGTCCTTATTCATTTTATTTACCTTCATTTGCGTCATTGGGGAGATTGGAGTCTGCCCCAAGATTTTCCTATATTCAATGACACTTTTAAAACCATACTTGAAACCAAGCTTTAGGTATTCCTCAGTGGCAACATCTTGGAACGTATTTCCCTGCAATGCATAACACATATAAAATTCCGTCTATCAAAAACATATATTTGTTCACTAATTTGAAATAAATATTCCCCACAGTTAATCATTTAATTCTTACGATTCAGGCTCTTAGTTTTCTTTAGCCACCCTGGCCCAGTCTATGTTTCCCATGATTTTCCACTCTAGCCTTGGTTGGTTTGTAGCGATAGCCTATATATGAAAATTTTGAAAAACGTTAGATATCAGAATTCTTGCTTAAAACAAAAAAGAAAAAAAATAAATGAGCATATTTCACTAAAAATATGATATGTGTTGTACCTTGTTTTTCTAGGCCGTGATTATTTTCCTTGTCTTTTTAGAAAGTTCTCCTTTGCATACTCTATGAGTACCTTCCACTCTTTCTCCGGAACCATAATGTGTAGTAGAAAACAGTAAGCAGATACATTGCAAATGACCAAACCCCATCGTGCAGCCAAGCCCTAAGTTGGGCTGCCACACATTCCAACATGCATTAAGGGCGCCAAGGTGTTGTCCATTAATGATATCCAAACCCACTTATCTATAGTTCTTATGCGTTACAATATCGAATGCCTCCATTTCATGCAAAGTTATAAACCCCATGGGCCATGGTTTAAACTCACCACCCCCAAGTCAATACAAGGAATAAGTATCACATACATCACATACTATAGGCTCTAATCCTTAGAACCATGGTTGTTGAATTTCTTAGGCTCTAATCCTAGGACCATGGCATATGAAATATGCCATGGCAATGTTGTTATTTATAAATCCAAGATTGGTCTTTAACAAAAGAGTATAAACCTATTAAGAATAATAAAAGTATATGTTATTGCATTTAGTAAATTAAACACATAATAAAAGTATCTTATGACATGAAAAAATCTTAATATTTACACCATGAATAATAAGTGCCACGTAATTAATAAATATGGTTCATACAAATAATAAGTGGGGTGATGACCTCATCACTAGCACAAAGTCTAATAAAAAAAACCTGTGAATGTCACTAGGACCGAACTGTAAGTACAAGTGCTAATGATCCAACTCTCTTCACTCCTTGACTAGTTATAATATCCCGAATTTTGGACCTAACACCTATAGGCATGAGCTTATTGATTATGATGTTATCTTGATGTTTTATTTTGATATATTTGGTCAAATACCCCATTGCATATGAACATGATGATTTGTTTTATATATTGGGCATAAGCCAATTATTGATGATATATATCTATATGCTTATTTGTGTTGGGTTTGGACCCTGAAGCACATGATTGATGAGATGTTTTTTGTTGAGCGAGGAGCTCTGGAGCACATGAGTTTTTATATTTGTGTTGAGCGTGAAGCTCTGGAACACATGAAAAGATAAGTTGGAAGTGTTGGGCATAAGCCTTGGAGCCTTCCATGTTGATGTTGAGCATAAGCTCTGGAACATCAGATCCTTGGCCATTGTATCCCTAGGTGTAATGTACAAGTACATCCTAGCATTAGTGTTGAGTGAAGAGATATATAATTGAAATAAGTTTGTAACTCCCTGTTTTTAACGTTGATTATGGGCTCTGGTAAGCGCTAGGAGTTACTGAAAAGAATTAATGATTTTTGGGCGAAAACAACTCGAGGAAAATATTGATCTCATCTCACTTATTTATGAATGATTAAATGAAATATTGAATTAATGTATTCTCATCAAGTATTGAATAACTACCATGTTATATGAGGCAATCCAACATGGAAGGATGTTTAGAGTTTGCTAGCCTACTAGACTTAATCATCTACCTATTTGACCTTAATGAAGTAGTGTCATAAGTCTAGCGATCATGATATATGATACACAAAGACAAATGCTAATAAATGTTATATTATTATGTATTTTATACATGGTATGTATAAATAATAAATATAGTAATAATATTAATGATGAAAGAAAGAAATAAAATATCCACCCTTTATTATTTATTACTAAAAGATAATAAATAGTATAATGCCTAAAAACGTCTAAATTAGGAACTAGTTAAAAGTTCCTAAGATTAAATATTAAAAATTACCCAAATTAATCAAAAAAGGGTTAAATCAAGAAATCAAGGATTCTTGATTTAACTACCCCTTTCATTGAAAAGCCTTTCTATAAAGTCTCAAGCCAAAGAAAGGCTTGGGGTTCTAGTCTATCTTTTGGAGTCATTATTATGCCTATTTATTTCTCAAGTGAATTCTTGGAGAACATTTCCATGAAGAAAAAAAATAGGAGAACTGATCCACACCTGATATACCAGCTAGGAAACCTTACCTTAGGAGCTCTAAGCTAATTGCATGTTGGAACCAACTCAAGGGGATCCAGATTGAAATGAGGAATGGTTCCAGGTCATGGTTGGGTGGAATGTGGTAGTTTCAAAGTGATTTGGTCATCTAATACAGAGGTCAAAGTCTACTTATGAATTTTTAATGCTAGTTACTTGAGTGTGCAGGTTTCAGTCATTAAAGGAGCTTCAATTTACAGGTATCAGATCCTAGACTACCTATTTCATTTACTAAAATAAATGCTGGATAAATTAGGTAAATGTTTAATTATATTTTCTAACCCTATGTGTTTGTCTTCTTTTAAAATATTCTAGGGTTTACATTTTAAACAATAACCCTAGGCTGTAATTTAATTCCTATGCTAGATTTATCCAGGGTTTGTTTCCATTAAAATAAACATTATCGTAATCAAATAAAAAGAGCAAGTATCGAGACCATTCATTGGTCTATGAACTAGTCCCATCTAATAATACTTACATCAATCATATAAACAATAACCAAATTAAAATTACAATAACTAAATAAATAACCATGTAAGTGCAACGAGGTCGCATGATCAAATCCTATGGACACTCAGTTTTCCCAAATTGAAATCAATACAAATAATAAACTAATTTTCAATATAACAACGAGGATCAAATCCTGTAGATTTCTTTGCAAGACCACAGTGTGCTATGTTCACACGTAGGTCATATTTAATAACCAATTAATTACACAGAGGTCGTAGGACCCTCAATATCAAATATGTTGTATTCCATGGCCACGACCGTTATAAATAAACACACAATCGACTAAAATAAACCCTTAAATGTCTAAACCCTGCCAAGAACGAAATCTATAGGAACTCTGTCAATGCAAGATTTACACCCATGGTTTATTTACCTTTCCACATCACACATTATTAACACTAACTATAAAATCTAAATACTCCACACTATCGCATCCATGATGGAAAGTACCGACGTCATGTAAGGCGTGGCCCCAAACCTATCTCGCTGATAGGAAGGTCCTCATTGTAACCATTAAAATCTATGAAGGAAAATGCCATATAAATAATAACCCAGTATTAAAACTCATTATTATAATAAACCCAACGCTTATAACAAATGAAAAATATACACATTACAGTTTTAATAACCGTTGCAATCATAAACACAACATGTATTCACAACCCATTGTTTTATTACATTAACATATTTAACATAGTCAACTACTTATGGCCTTGCACCATTGCAGGAAATGGTGTTGCCATGGCCAGTTTACATCTTCAAATAGTAAAAAAAATTATACACAGAACCTGCCAAGGCACCAAGTTTCTCTTCATGGATAAACATCATAATAATTACAAAAACCCAAGTCCTTTTAAACTCAAACTCGAAGGCCAACGAATTTCCCATAACTTAAACCCCAACCACGACAAGTTAAAACCCAGTCTTAAGGCCAAGAGGTGGCGAGTAACGACTTGTTAGCATGCTTACCGTAATGGTAATTCTAGCCCATGCCTCACAGTCACACTATGAAACCTACATATTCTCATCATCCCTGTCTCCTACAACCACAAAACGACTCGATGGATGAGAAGTATGATATCTATAGTAAGCAATAAACAAACAACAATGTTGTGAAACAAAATGACACCATGCCTTCATTATCATGGAAGTCACCTTCACACACTGCTCAAACCCAAGAGAAAACAACTAACAGAATGAAATGACCAAGCTCATCGTGGAGCCAAAACCTATGTTGGGCTGCCACATTCTCCAACGTGCATTAATGGTGCCAAATTGTTGCCCATTGTCAACTCTAAAACCCAATTCTCTATATTTTGTAATCGATTCAATATCGATTTCCTCCATTCCTTGCAAATTTATTAAACCCCATGAACCATGTTATAATTTCACCACCGCTAAGTCAATACAATGTATAAGTAATATGTGCATTGCATACTTTAGGCTCTAAGCCTTAAACCATTGCTTATGATTTTCCTTAGGCTCTAAGCCAAGGACCATGGCATATGAAAGATGCCATGGTAATATTTTTATTTATAGAGTCAAGAATGGGTCTTTAGCCAAACTTTATAAACCTGCCAAGAATAATAAAAAATATGTTAATACTTTTAATAAAATAAACGTGTAATACAAATGCTAGGATATGAACAGTCAATAATAATCACACTATAAATATTAAACGTGGTAATTACCTTTCCACTAACCTAAGTCTGTAAGACACAGTAATACAAACTAGTAGGTGTATTAATAATAAAACATTGAAGTACTCAGTAACAAGTTGTTGCCACAAAGTATAAACTGCACATAAAGAGGAATGAGTTCCTTAGTTCAAATGGAACTAAGTAAGCCCGCTAGACAAGTAGATACTTTACCTTTCAGGAAGGTACATGGAAGAACTAGTCCCGCCACTCCAGCCACTTCGGTTCCAAGAACAAAGTTAAGTTAGAACCATGTAAATAATAAGTAAGCACATGCTGAAATTAAAGAAGTACATAATCAAAGTAACTACACATACGCAACTGTGTATAAATATAAGAATAGCTTAGTAATCAGCATTATAACACCATAATGTAAAACACAGTAATAATCATAACTAAAATTAAGAAGGTAGAACGTAAGAACATCTTACGATGAAACAATGGTACACTTAGTGTACATTATATTCCGCAAGTTCAATAATGTCTAGCATAGGTAGTTTTCACTAGACTAATAAATTTATTTTTATTTTCAATTTTTGGGGACATTACAAGTGGTATCAGAACCTAGTTTCAACACTAAGAGAAAAATGGGCGTACCAAATATTCACTGCAAAGAAAATAAAGTATGTTTGTAAATATGGTTAACTAACAGAAATTTTCCCTGTTATTTAAAATTTGCAATTTACAAAAAAAAATTACAGAACAATTCAGATCATGAACATTGAAGAAGATGACAACCAACAAGGAAAGATGAACACCCCCACCTAAGAAGCAGAACTGGTAGTGGAACCGAATTCTTATATTTTGAAGACCATACACAGTCTTGAAACAAAATTGCACAGTTTCAGAGAAAATAGTATGAATGAAGGAAAGGAACAACAAGCCATAAATGAAGCATTACTAAGAAATATGACCAGAGGAAGCTCGCAAGGGAAACCCACTCATTCCACAAACAAGTCCAAAAGGGAACCTTACCATAAATGGGACAGCAAACCAAGAAAAGAAGAAAAACAGGAACATACCCCTGAAGCTGCAGAAGGACATCAGCATAGCCCTTCCAGTGATGAATCTCTTTCTCCATGTAGGAAGACACAAAGAAATGATGATAACCTACAGGGGAGTTCAGAAAAATAAGAGCCCCAACCTATGAAAGTGAAGTAAACATGGGAGAGAAAAATTAATAATGGCTATTGGGTATGAGAAAATATTTTCCAGTTCATAACTACTAAAGCAAGATGAAGGATCGAGTTACTATCTATAACTTAATAGGAAAAACAGCAAGATGGTGGAGATATTTGAAACACACCAACAAATATGAGCTAAGGGATATACGCTGGAGTAACTTCCGCAAAATATTTCAAGAAAAATATATGTCAGAAATATTCTTCGACATAATAGTAAAATAATTTCATGAACTACGTATGATCCATGACTATGGATTCTTTTATTAACATATTTCTAGATCTGTTACATTATGTACCATACTTTAAGGATGAAAAGGTAAAAATCCAATATTTTTTGGGATGTCTTCCTACCAACTTTAGGGAAAGGATTGAGTTCTACATGCCAAAAACCTTGGACACAACATTGCACAAAACTAGGCTTTGCTATGAGCATGGGAAACTAAGGCAAGAGAACATGAACAGAAACAGAGACGACTCTAGGAACTTCTCTGATAATCGCAAACTAGGGTTTAACCCACCCTTGTATAGGAAACAAAACAACAGTTTTCTAGTGAACAAGAACTTCAATAAATTAGGTACAAACCCATACATACCAGCTTCAAATACTAACAAGCCTGTAGTAGTTGGGGGAGCCAATGCTACCCTGATACAAATCAAATTTTGGAAGCGCGGAGGGCCTCATTATGCCTCATATTGTAAGAACAAGACCAATGGGGTCTTGCACAACTTACAAGAAGAATTGACCATAAAGGACATAGCTGGAACCCTATAGATTTATGCAGCTCTGGATGGCCAAAAAGCAGACCATGAAGCTACCATGGTTGAGATAGAAGGTAAGATCTTTTACACTTCTATTTTGATACTTATTGACCCTGGTGCTTTTCAGAGCTATGTTTCACCTAAAATTGTTGATGTATGCAAGCTGGGAAAATTAAAACATGATAAACCTTGGATGGTTCAGTTAGCCACAAGTATGAAATAGAAATTTTTGGAAATAGTTAAATACTGCGAGGTAAACCTGAATGGTTCTCCAACAAAAGTAAAGTTGAACATCCTACCCTTAGGATCGTATGATGTACTTATCGACATGGACCAGTTGGAATAGCACCATGTCATGCTCGATTGCTTACAAAAGTCAATATTGTGTACATATAGCTAAGGGAATCAAGTGAAGATTCAAGGGATTCCAAAGAAAGTTTTGGTAAGAGAAATATCTTCCTTACAAGAAAAGAAATGTGTTTGGAAAGGCTACAAGTTGTTTACAGTAAACATCCGATACATATAATCTGAGAGAGAACAATGAATAGAGATGAATTTCTCATTCTTGTAGAATTCAAGGACGTGTTTCCCAAGGAAATCCTTGTATTACCTCTTAAACGAGACTTCGGCCTTTTTTATTGAACTCACACCAGGATCAGTTCTAGATTCCAAATCCCCTTATCACATGAGTACACCATAATTGGTGGAACTCAAACTGTAGTTGTGGGAGCTTATAGAGAAAGGGTATTTACGATTGAGTGTATCCCCTTGGGGAGCATCGATACTTTTTGTAAAGAAGAAGGATGGTACGATGCATATGTGCATCGAATATCGTCAATTGAACAAAATGAATATCAAGAACTGACACCCACTCCCTAGGATCAATGACTTGTTCGATCAGGTGGGAGGAACAAAAATATTTTCAAATATTGACCTACAATTTTGGTACCATCAGGTAAAGATTCATGATGAGGATATTCAGAAAACCTCCTTTCGTACAAGGCATGGGTACTATGAGTTTGTAGTGATTCCGTTCAGTTTTACCAATGCAACCATGAACGTTATGTGTATGATGAAAACATATTCAATAAATATATGGATAAGTTTTTTTTGGTCTTTATAGACGACATCCTAGTTTATTCCAAGAATAAAGAGGAACACGAAGAGCACCTTCTCATAGTACTATGAGTGTTACGATAACACCATCTTTATGCTAATTTTAGTAAATGTGATTTTTACAAACCACAGATACACTACTTAGGTCACATTATCTCTGAGACAGGGATAGATTTGGACCCATAAAATAATAAAGCCATAAAGGATTGTCCTACCCATACTAGTTTCACCAACATTAGGTCCTTTTTGGGATTAGCTGGATATTATCGAAAGTTCATTAAGAAATTCTCGAGAATCGCTTGCTCCATGACCGCTTTGCATAAGAAAGCAAATAAGTTCTTATGCATGACCAAGTGCAAGGAAAGTTTTCAAAATCTTAAGCAGCTTTTGATGACCACACCAGTACTACGAATTGTGGATCCCAATGGGGATTTCATTGTTTGCATGGATGCAAGAAAGGAAGTACTTGTAGGAGTCCTCTTGCAGAATGATCATGTGATCTTTTATGAATCACAAAATTTAAAAGAGAATGAGTAGAACTACCCCACGCACGATCTTAATTTAGCGGCCATCATCCACGCTTTGAATATGCGGAGGCACTACCTCATGGGAAGGAAGTTCCTTATAAATACAGACAATATGAGTCTGAAGTATTTATTTGATCAACTCGATCTGAATGCAAGGAAATCCAGATGGCTGGCTTTCCTTAGCAAGTACCATTTGGACCTAAAGCATATTAAGGGAAAGGAGAACAAGGTTGTTGATGCTTTGATTCAAAAAAATCATATGATATATGAGGTGACTTTAAGTCAAACCAATGTAGATTTGCAGGAGAGGATTAGAACGACCGATAGATTGACCCTTTCTAGGTAGAAATCCTCATGAAAGTCCAAGAAGACAGGTTGTTTCAACAACAAAAAGAATACAAGGTAGACGAATCGGGATTGCTATGGTCCAAGGAGAGATTGTGCATTCCAGACGAAGGGGACATTCAGTCCAGAATCCTCACGAAATTTCATTGGGAACCTTACTCAGACCACCCAGGATATCAAAATATTATATCCGTCATCAAGAGACACTTTTTCTGGAAAAAGTTAAAGGACGATTTTGCGATATTTATCACAAAGTGTCAGGAATGTCATCTAGTCAAAGCTAAGCATCAACATCCTTCAAGATTTCTGCAGCCATTACCCATTCCAGAATGGAAGTGGGAGGTCATTAGTATGGATTTTATGATAGGTCTACCAAAAACTAAGAAGAAAAAGGATTCTATCTTTGTAGTTATTGACAAATTGTCAAAAGCAGCACACTTCATTCCCGTGAAGTTGACTTACAAGGCAGTGAACATTGTCGATATCTTCTTCAAGGATATATTTAGATTGCATGGGATACCCAAGGAAATCAGCTCAGATCGAGCTTCTAACTTTACCGAAAACGTTTGGAGATATTTATTCTTCAGATTAGAAACACAATTTAACTTTAGCACTACTTATCACCGACAGACAGATGGGAAGATAGAAAGAGTAAACCAGATTGTTGAGTACATGCTTAGGATGTATGTCATGAACAACCCCACTAAATGGGAAGACTACCTACATCTTGCATAGTTTGCGTATAAAAACGGTTATCAGGCTTCCTCCAATATGAGTCCCTTTAAGGTACTCTATTGGCAGAAGTGTAGAACATCAGTTACTTGGGATATCCTAGTGGATCGGCTCATGTTAGGGCCTGATTTATTAATGGCCTTGGAACAGTTGGTTTCCAAGGTCCAAGTGAACCTTAAAGAAGCACAAGACCGCCAGAAAATTTACGTGGATCAGAAAAGGAAAGATAAATATTATCAAATAGGCAACCGTGTCTACTTGAAAGTAAAAGCAAAACAGAGTTCGTTGAGCTTGGGAAGGTGCGGTAAGTTAGCACCTAGGTTTTGTGGACCTTTTGAAATAATTTCCAAGAGAGGACCAGTGGAATATGAACTAGCATTACCCGCATACATAAGATTCCACAATGTTTTCCATGCATCATTATTAAAAAAATGTGTTTATGATACTAAACATGTAGTTGATTTGTCCTTATTATAGGTGGAACCTGAAGGGGATTTTTCCCCTAAACCTATTCATATATTGGAAAAGAGAGAGGTGTAGCTCAGGAAGTGCACCATAGTCCAGTTGAAAATGCAATGGAAGCACTTTGAAGCCGATGAGGCTACTTGGGAGAATGAAGCCACCATGATAAATACTTACCCCACCTTGTTTCATGATGTCATTTTAAGTCCCTAGAACACTAGGGACAGTGTTGTACTAAGCAGGGATGGATGTAATATCCCTAATTTTGGACCTAACACCTATAGGCATGAGCCTATTGATTATATTGTTATCTTGATGTTTTATTTTGATATATTTGGTCAAAGAACCCACTGCATATGAACATGATGATTTGTTTTATATATTGGGTGTAAGACAATTATTGATGATATATATATATATATATGCTTGTTTCTGTTGGGCATGGACCCTAAAGCACATGATTGATGAGATGTTTTGTGTTGAGCGAGGAGCTCTGGAGCACATGAGTAATTGATGTTGTCTTGAGAAGAAGATCTGGAGAACATGAGTATTTATATGTGTGTTGAGCATGAATCTCTAGAACACATGAAAAGATAAGTTGGAAGTGTTGGGAATAAGCCCTGGAGCCTTCCATGTTGATGTTGAGCATAAGATATGGAACATCAAATCCTTGGCCATTGTATACCTACGTGTACCGTACAAGTACATCCTAGCAATAGTGTTGAGTGAAGAGCTCTAGAATTTCACTAAGTTTGTAAATCCATGTTTTTAGCATTGAGTATGGGCTCTCGTAAGTGCTAGGAGTTACTAAAAATAATTAATGATTTCTGAGTGAAAACGAGTCGAGGAAAATATTGATCTCATCTGAATTATTTATAAATGATAAATAAAATTTCAAATTCATCTATTCTCATCAAGTACTGAAGAACTATCATGTTATACAAGGGAATCCAACATGCAATCATGTTTAAAGTTTCCTATACTAGTAGATTTAACCATCTACCTATTTGACCTTAATGAAGTAGTGTCATAATTCTAGGGATCATGGTATATGATGCCCAAAGACAAATGTTAATAAGTGTTATATTATTATGTATTTTATACATGGTATGTATAAAGAGTAAATATAGTAATAATATCAATGATGAAAGAAAGAAACAAAAGGTCCATCCATTATTATTTATTACTAAAAGATAATAAATAGTATAATACCTACAAAAGTCTAAATTAGGAACTAGCTAAAAGTTCCTAAGTTTAAATATTAAAAATTACCCAAATTAATTAAAAAGGGTTAAATCAAGCAATCAAGGATTCTTGATTTAACTTCTCCTTTGACTGAAAAGTCTGTCTATAAAGTCTCAAGCCAAGGAAAGGCTTGGGGTTCTGATCTATCTTTTGGAGTCATTATTCTGCCTTTTTATTTGTCAAGTGAATTCTTGGAGAACATTTCCATGAAGAAAAAAAAAGGAGAACTGATCCACACTTAATATACCAGCTAGGAAACCTTACCTTAGGAGTTGTAAGCTAATTGCATGTTGGAACCAACTCGGGGGGGTCAGGATAGAAACCAGGAATGGTTATAGGTCATGGTTGGGTGGAACGTGGTAGTTCCCAAGTGATTCGGTCATCTAAGATAGAGGTCAGAGTATGCTTATGAATTGTTAATGCTGGTTATTTGAGTGTGCAAGTTTCAACCATTAAAGGAGATTTAATTTATAGGTTTGAGATCTTAGACTGCCTATTTCATTTAGTAGAATAAATGTTGGATAAATTAAGTAAATTTTTAAATTATATTTTCTAACCCTATGTGTTTGTCTTCTGTTAAAATATTCTAGGGTTTACATTTTAAATCATAAACCTAGCCTATAATTTATTTCCTATGCTAGATTTATTCAGGGTCTGTTCATCTTATTCACTTCTGTAAACTTAATTCATGTATAAATATTTATCCAAGTTTTTGCTCCTTAGTTTTACTTATGTATTATCTTCATTGCTTAAACTATGTTTCCTACAAATTAGGTTTTATTTCAGATCTATTACATAGTTGTTCTTGACCTTTTTTACTCTACCGACATATTTCATTTGTTAGCAGAGCCATGTTTAAATAAGTAGTGGTTCATATCTAAAGCTTCATCTATAACTTAAAATTGCTTTTAGCATAATCTAAT
This sequence comes from Pseudotsuga menziesii, assembly GCA_001517045.1. NCBI lineage: Eukaryota > Viridiplantae > Streptophyta > Pinopsida > Pinales > Pinaceae > Pseudotsuga > Pseudotsuga menziesii. The sequence continues at coordinate 119,837 of LPNX010597497.1, forward strand.
TAGAATTACAAGAAACTAACTAGTATACTATTCGTATATAACCAGTATACTATTGGAAATTATGTATATACTAACGGTTATGGAATAGAATTATAAATATAATATACCAACATAATATTTACATCTAAGCACAAATTATAAATATCTCATACTAAATCTAAGATAAAAACGAGTGAAGAACTTTCGAGGTCTACATAAATAAATGTACGCTAAATACCAAATGATTTCCATTAAAATAAAACTTATCATAATCAAATAAACCGAGCAAGTATCGAGACCATTTGTTGGTCTATGACCTAGTCCCATCTAATAATACTCACAACAATCATATAAAAAATAAACAAAGTAACATTACAGTAATTAAATAAAGAACCATGTAAGTGCATTGAGGTCGCAAGATCAAATTCTGTGGACACTTAGTTTTCCCAAATCAAAATCAATACAAATAATAAACCCCTTTTCCATACAACGACCAAAAGCAAATCATGTAGATTTCTTTGCAAGACCACGTTTTTCGATGTTCACACGTAGGTCATATTTAATAACCAATTAATTACACATAGGTCATAGGACCCTCAATATCAAATACAGTGTATTCCATGGCCTTGACCGCTATAAATAAACACACAGTCAACTAAAATAAACCCTTAAATGTCTAAATCCTGCCAAAAATTAAATCTACAACAACTTTGTCAACGCAAGGTTTACACCCACGGTTTATTTACTTTTATACATTAGGTTGCATCCACGGAGGTGGGTTACAATTTTTGGCCAAATGAATTCGTCAAAAAAAAAAATGTACCTCGATCGATCTTTTATTAAACCCTCAATCAAGATTTTATTAAACGCTCGATCACACTTCTGATAAACCCTCGGTTAATGGTTCAAGACCTCGATCGAGGGTTAAATAAATGCTCGATCGAGCATCTTTAACTGCCTATAAATAGGCAAGAAACCTGTAATGTTTTTCACTTCGCTATTGAATATGATTCACAGAATAATTGGGTTATAGATGTCATTAATCACATCTATGACTCCAATCAATCACATCTATAACACCAATTACTCCACAACTAATATTTAACATAAAATCTAGGAGAAACCCACAACCCCCGATAGTGCTCCATTCAAGTCCTATTTTTTGTCTTGAAGTAGTTTAATGAACATTAAAAAACTTTTAACAATCAATTTCTCAAACCCTTGTCCCCATGGCGGTTTGTAAATTGAGGAAAGGTCTATTGGTAGAATAAGCTGGCAATTTCATGGTTTTTTTTTTGTTTAATTTTCTAAGAGATTTATTATTCGCATATTTGGCCAAATCCAAATCAAATAATGTTTAAATTCTTTACATCCCAAAACCTCAATTGAGGGTTTATTAGGACCTCGATCAAAGGTTTGAGAAACCCTCGATCGAGGTTTGGTTTAGAGCTCGGTCGAGGTATTTAAATAGCCCGATCGAGCTCTAGACCTCGATTGAGGGCTGGAAAAATAGAGGCTTAGCCCTCTTACATAAAAATCAATGTTTCTATGTGTCATCTAGGGGTGTAAACCCTTCCATTCATGGCACACAACTTAGCGGAGTTCATACCGATAGATTCATCACTGAATCATCTATCCATTGAGGTATCATGAGTGCATTTTGGCATTCATATGGGTTTTTGTTTTAATTATTTCTAAAAATTACACTTAGAAAACCTGACAACAACTTCGAAGCAACTCAAAGAAAAACCTGCAGGGTAAAAAATAGACATCTAAAAATTTCGTAAAAATGCACATCCCACACATCAATGCATCCTCTTTAAAAAGCTATCTTCGTTTTTTCAATTTTTGAAACCAATGAAAAACAAGATGGGACGGGCACACGTGTGTATAAAATAATGCTGAAATGAGATGTGGCCACTTTCAAAAAATAATAAATAATTGTATATTGCGAAATAAATTAACAAAAAAATATGGAGACCACAGTGCATTTTGTGTAGAACATGCTCATATCTATCTATCTATCTATCTATATATCTATCTATCTATATATAATTATTAATGTAAGATTGAATTATTGGGGTTGGACACAAGCCACTTATTAACTTCTTGAAATTTTTAAGGTGACACAGTTCATTAAATGCAAAATTTTACACATTAAATGACATTGCAATATTTTAAAAAAAATATCATTGGGAAGCCAACATAATATTCTACAATTTCATTTTTTACTACAAGTCGAAATTCACATGGCATATATGCGTTTCGAGGGATTCTATCTAGCACATGAGTAAAAAATCAGGTTTTCATCGCCAAATTTGGCCAAAACATGTTACCCACCTTCATGGAATCACCCATTACACATTATTAACACTAATTGTAAAATCTAAATCCTCTATGCCATCACAACCATGATGGAGAGTACCGATGTCATGTAAGGCATGGCCCTAAAGCCATCTCACTGACAAGGAGGTCCTCATTGAGACCAATACAATCAATGAAGGCAAATGCCATATAAATAATAACCAAGGATTAAAACACAGGATTATAATAAACCCAACGGTTATAACAAATGAAAAATATACACAGTCTTGTTTTAATAACCATTGCAATCATAAACGCATCATGTATTCACAACCCATTGTTTTATTACATTAACATAATTTACACAGTTAACTGCTTATGGCCTTGCACCATTGCAAGCAATGGTCTGCCATGGTCAGTTTACATCTTCAAACAATAAACAAAATTATACACAGATCCTACCAAGGCACCAAGTTTTTCTTCACAGCTAAACATCATAATAATTACAAAAACCCAAGTCCTTTTAAACTCAGACCTGAAGGCCAATGAATTTCCCATAACTTAAACCCCAACCATGACAAGTTAAAACCAAGTCTTAAAGAAAATATGTGGCGAGTAATGACTTGTTTGTAAGATTACCATAATGGTAATGCTAGCCCATGGCTCACACTCGCGCTATGAACCATACATCTTCTTAGAATCCCTGTCACCTGCAACCACAAAATGACTCAATGGATGAGAAGTATGATATCCATAGTAAGAAACAAACAAACAACAATGTTGTGAAACCAAACGACACCATACCATCATTATTCTGGAAGTTGCCTTCACACAATATGTAGAGCTAAGAGAAAACAACAAACAGAACAACCAAGCCCATCGTGGAGCCAAACCCTTTGTTGGGCTGCCACATTCTCCAACACGCATTAATGGTGCAAGATTGTTTCCCATTATCAAATCTAAAACCCACTTCTCTATAGTTTGTAATCAATTCAATATTGATTGCCTCCATTCCTTGCAATGTGATTAAGCCCCATGAACCATGTTATAATTTTACCACCCCCAAGTAAATACAAGGTATAAGTAATATATGCATCACATACTTTAGGCTCTAAGCCTTAAACCATTGCTTATCGTTTTCCTTAGGCTCTAAGCCAAAGACCATGGCATATGAAATATTTCATGGTAATATTGTTATTTATAGAGTCAAGAATGGGTCTTTAGCAAACGTTTATAACCCTGCCAAGAATAATAAAAAGATATTTTAATACTTTTAAAAAAATAAACATGTAATACAAATGTTGTCACATCCCCATCCCCCTTAGACCGGCGAAGAGGACGCCACAAACACCACAATAACCGGGCAAACAGCCCCATGAACATATACAATCCATCAATGCTGAAAATAAAACTTACAAGCATACACAGATGCAGAATGAATCAACATTCAGCAGAAGCAACACACATACATTTCTAGCATAAAACATGTTCAACATAATTCATTATACAATAGATATAAATTGCAGAGACAAAACAACCAAGATTACTTATCTTTTGGATGGAGAATCCCGCAACCAGCTACATCGCTGCAACGTTCCACCCACCCATAGGTCAGCGTGCTCATCAATCTCTCAGCAGCGCTGCCACCCCCGAGCTGGGCATGATTCCTCCAGGGATAAGGGTCAAGGAAAGCTTACACATAGCCAGGGGACACAATTAGTCAAACCAACACAGCTAGGTTTACCAGGCCTTCCACGAATGGCCAATCCAGCACAGTCCGAAGACCAACCACTACATACCGCAACACACCAATCCCTTCACAGCCCTGTGAAGAAGGGAAGGACCACCAGGGATAATCCCAAACCAAAAATGAGCACAACTCAAGTCCACCAGACAAGACGGAGTTGTTCTTGGCCCTATCGTGGCCAAAACAACTCAGCACAACACCCAATCTAGTGTATATCAGCAACCCACTTCCCCAATCAAAACAGTGGAAACAATCCATAGCCCATAGTGGATAAGAAATAGAACTCCCAGCATAACCATGGGAAACTCAGGCACAGAGGCGGAAATCAACAGCCAACCACAATGTGGGGAAGACAACAGTCCCACAACGGAAGAAGTGAACACACATGCACAGTCCGAGATGGAAAGAGGACGGACTCTTAACAGCACCAAGGAATAGCAGCAAATACCACTCACAACATGGGAAAACAACAATCCCAAAAATGTATCAGCATACCTTACCAACAACGTGGAGAAAACAATAGCCCCGGTTTACACAGTCGAAGTCGCTAGAGAAAGACTACACAAACCGCGCTAGGAAGAAATTACAGTCTCCCGATATGTGCATGAGGAAGACTACACTCCCTGTGTGAAGGGGAAACTTCCACATACCACAACCGTGAGAATGAAGACCAGGCCAACTGCCTGCGTGTCCCTACGTGAGAGCGAACAACTCTCTATGTGTGAGGGTGAACATCCCATTGCTCTGTGTGAGCATCAACAGACGCGGCCGTGAAGGTGAAATGACTAGGATGGAGTGGAGTGAATGGAAATTCATGGCTGGAGTGGGCATGTGGGAAAAGGACTGACAGTCCTGCCACCCCACTCCCAAAACAATAACTGCCCCAACTACCTCCATCAAGACATCAAAACAGTTGGGTGAGACAAGGAAAGGTGGCAAACACACAAGGTGGTAACACATGGGTTTTTTTCCCCATAACCAAGGTTTGACATCCCCCACCCCTTATCCTTCGGAACCATGCCCTTTTCATTCAATGTTGCACTGTCGTAGCTGGTTGTGGTTTTAGTTTTAACTGATGTGCGTATTTACATGATGTCGAGTTATAATGTGCCAAATGGCTCGATAAACCATCGACAACTATCCCCATTGCCGAAACACACACACAACCGAATCGATGGTGGGGATTTTTCCTTGAGCTCCTCACCACGATTGATTACAATATATACATCATGCAAACGGGGTCAAAACCGGGGACATTACAAATGCTAGGATATGAACACTCGATAATAATCACACTATAAATATTAAACGTGGTAATTACCTTGCCACTAACCTGAGTTTGTAAGACATAGTAATAACAACCAATAGGTGTATGAATAATCAAATGTACAAGTACTCAGTAACAAGTTGTTGTCACAAAGTATAAACTCCACATAAAGAGGAAGAAGTGCCTTAGTTCAAACGGAACTAAGTAAGCCCACTAGACAAGTAGATACTTTACCTCTCAGGTAGTAACATGGGAGAACTAGTCCCGCCACTCCACCCACTTTGGTTCCAAGAACAAGGTTAAGTTAGAACTATGTAAATAATAAGTAAGCACATGCTGAAATTAAAGAAGTAAATAATCAAAGTAACTACACACACATAGCAGTGTATAAATATAAGAATACCTTAGTAATCAGTATTATGACACAATAATGTAAAACACAGTAATAATCATAACAGAAAGTAAGAAGGTAGAACATAAGAACAAATTACGATGAAATAGTGGTACACTTAGTGTACGTTATATTCCTCAAGTTCGATAATGTTCAGCATAGGTAGTTTTTACTAGCCTAATAATTTATTTTTTATTTTCAATTTTTTGGGACATTACACCAGTTTTTCCCACACTAGGTGAACCTACACGTAAAAGGGAAGAAGTGCATTAGTTCAAAATAACTAAGTAAGCCCGCTACACAAGTAGAAACGTTTACCTCTCAGGCAGTTACATGGGATAACTAGTCCCGCCACTCCACCCTCTTTGGTTCCAAGAACAATGTTAAGTTAGAACCATGTATATAACAGTAAACATACGCTGAAATTAATGAAGTACATAATCAAAGTAACTAACCTACAAAACATTGTATAACCATAAGAATAGCATAGTAATCAACATTACGACATCGTAAGTAAACACAACAAACATAGTAATAATCCTAACTGAAAGTAAGAAAGTATGATGTAAGAACATCTTACGACAAATCATAAGTACAATAGAGTACGACACATTCCGTAAGTTCAATAATATACAGAATAGGTAGTTTTAACTAGCCTAATAAAAAAAACATTTTCAATTTTTGGGGACATTACAAGTTGTATCAGAGCCCAGTTTCAACACTAAGAGACCAATGGGCGTACCCAACATTTATTGCAAAAAAAATAAAGTATGTTTTTAAATATTGTTAACTAACAAAAATTTTCTTGTTATTAAAAATTTTGCAATCTCAGGAATTTTCACAGAATAGTTCATATCATGAACACTGAAGAAGACAACAACTGGAAAGGAAAGATGAACACCCCCACCCAGCAAGTAGAACTAGTGGTGGAATTGAATTCTGATATTTTGAAGACCATACACAGTCTTCAAGCAGAATTGTAAAGTTTCAGAGAAGATAGTCTAAATGAGAGAAAGGAACATCAACTCATTAATGAAGCATTACTGAGAAATATGATGGGAGGAATCCCATAGGGGAAACCCACTCATTCCACAAAATGTCCAAAAGGAAACGTTACCATAAATGGGACATAAGCCTAAGAGAAGAAGAAAAAGAGGAACGTACCCCTGAAGCTTTGGAAGGAGATCATCATAGTCCTTCCAGTGATGAATCTCTTGCTCCATGCAGAAAGAAACAAAGAAGCGATGACAATATTCAGGGGGAGTTTAGAAAAATAAGAGCCCCAACCTATGAAGGTGAAGTAAACACAGGGGAGAAAGGTGAAGGCTCAAGCGATATGAAGGCTCGACTTTCCATCTATAACTTAAATGGAAAAGCAACAAGATGGTGTAGAGATACGAAACATACCAAGAAATATGAGTTGAGGGAAATACGCTGGAATAAATTCCACAAAATATTTCAAGAAAAATATATGTCAGAAAGGTTCTTCGACAGAAACGTGAAACAGTTTCATGAGATACATACGGGATCCATGACTATGGATTCTTTTATTAACATATTTATAGATATTTTACATTATGTACCATACATCAAGGACAAAAAGGTAAAAATCCAACAATTTTTAGAATGTCTTCGTCCCAACTTTTGGGAAAGGATTGAGTTCGACATGCCTAAAACTTTGGATACCACACTGCACAAGGCCAAGATCTGCTATGAGCATGGGTAGCTACAACAAGAGAACATGAACCAAAGTAGATACAGATCTAAGAACTTCTCTAATAATTGCAAACCAAGGTTTAACCCACCCCCATACAGGAAACAAAACAACAGTTTTCCAGCAAACAAGAACTTCAACAAATCAGGCATGAAACCATACTTACCATCTCCAAATGTTAACAGGCCAGTAGCAGTTGGGGGAGCCAATGCTACCCTGATACAGATCAAATTTTGGAAGTGTAGTGAGCCTCAATATGCCCAATATTGTAAGAACATGACCAATGGGGTCTTGTACAACTTACAAGAAAAACCAACGATAGAGGACATAGCTAGAACACCGTGGATTTATGCAGCTTTGGATGGTTGCCAGGAAGACCATCAAGCTACCATGGTTGAGATAAAATGTAAGATATTGAACACTTCTATTTCAATACTTATTGACCCGGGCTCTTGTCAGAGCTATCTGTCACCTAAATTTGTTGATGTATGCAAACTAAGAAAAATGAAAACATGATAAACCTTGGATGGTTTAGTTAGCCACAGGTACAAAACGGAAGGTTTCGAAAATAGTTAAATATTGTGAGGTAAACTTGAATGCTTTTCTAACAAAATTAAACCTGAACATCCTACCCTTAGGATTGTATGATATACTTATCAGCATGGACTGATTGGAAAAACACCATGTCATGCTCGGTTGCTTACATAAGTAAATCTTGTGTACAGATAGCCAAGGGAATAAAGTGAAGATTCAAGGCATTCCAAAGAAATTTTCTTTAAGAAAAATATCTACCTTACAAGCAAAGAAATGCGTTAGGAAAGGCTGCAAGTTGTCTGTAATAAATATCCAAGACCTAGAGACTGAAAGAGAACAACGCATAAAATACCTTTCTGTTCTTGTAGAATTCAGGGACGTGCTTTCCGAGGAAATCCTAGGATTAAATCTGAAACAGGACTTAGAATTTTCCATGGAACTGACACCAGAATCGGTTCTAGTTTCCAAATCCCCTTACCGCATGAGTGCACCAGAATTGGTGGAACTCAAACTACACTTGTAAGAGTTGATGGAAAAAGGGTATATCCGACCAAGTGTGTCCCCTTGTGGAGCACCGATAATGTTTGTAAAAAAAAAGTATGGTACAATGTGGATGTGCATAGACTACCGCGAGCTTAATAAAATGTGTAATGTGCCCAAAAATTGATTTTTTTATTTATTAGGCTAGTAAAAACTACCTATACTGAACATTATTAAAATTGCAGAATATAATGTACACTAAGTGTACCACTGTTTCATCGTAAGATATTCTTACGTTCTACCTTCTTACTTTCAGTTACGATTATTACTGTGTTTTACATTATGGTGTCGTAATGTTGATTACTAAGTTATTCTTATATTTATATATTGTTGTGTATGTGTAGTTACTTTGATTATGTACTTCTTTCATTTCAGCATGTAGTTACTTATTATTTATATGGTTCTAACTTAACTTTTTTCTTGGAACCAAAGTGGGTGGAGTGGTGGGACTAGTTCTCCCATGTGACTATCTGAGAGGTAAAGTTTCTATTTGTCTAGTGAGCTTACTTAGTTCAATTTGAACTAAGGCACTTCCTCCTCTTTATGTGTAGTTTATACTTTGTGAAAAAAACTTGTTAATGAGTACTTGGATGTTTGATTATTAATACATCTATTGGTTGTTATTACTGTGTTTTACCGAATCAGGTTATTGGCAAGGTAATTACCACGTTTTATATTTATAGTGTGATTATCATCAAATGTTCATATCCTAGCATTTGTAATTACAAGTTTATTTTATTAAAAGTATTAAAATATCTTTTTATTATTCTTGGTAGGTTTATAAACTTTCGCTAAAGACCCATTCTTGACTCTATAAATAACAATATTATCATGGCATATTTAATATGCCATCGTCCCTGGCTTAGAGCCTAAGGAAAATGATGAGAAAAGGGTTCTAAGGATTAGATCCTATGGTTAACCGATATACATATGTTAGATGTTGATCTTGTATCCATTTGTGGTAACGAATATATATTATAGTTTAAACCATTTCACATTGGGGTTTAAGAGTTTACATCGAAATGCTGGCATTTGAATTTGTAACACATGAGACTATAGAGATGTGCATTTTATATTTTGATAATGACCAACAAGATGGCACCATTAATGCACATTGGGGTGTGTGGTAGCCCAAGCTTAGGGCTTGGATCACGATGGGCTTGGTCATTTTTTTTGTTTGTTGTTTGCTCTCGGCTCAGGTGTGGATGGAGGACGATGACCTCACTAGACTTGACAGGAAGGTAAGCTATGGAATTCGTTTGTCTTAGTTGCTATTTGTTGTAGCTTGTAACACCATATCTTGCTCCTCATCGTGCTCTTTTCCTATTGCAAGGTTACAGGGTTGGCGAGGAAGGTGTTTGGTTTGCAGATTGTAAACAACCGTGGGCAAGCATTACGCTTATGGTAAGCTTGCTATCAATGTCATTACTTGTCCCTCTCAGCTTTAGAACTGGGTTTTGAACTTTTTCATTGTTGGGTTTTAGTGGAGTCTAGATCCATTGGCACTCTGCATTCTATGCAGCGACAGACGTGGGATTTAAGTTGTGGGGTTTCACTGGCTTTTGAGTCTGAGTTTGTAAAGAATTTGGTTTGTAAATAATATGGTTTTAGCCGTGAAGAAAAACTTGGTGTCTTAGCAGGATCTATGTATAATTCTATCAATTGTATTATGGTTTTTGTTATGACTCAAAGCAGCACCATTTCCTGCAATGGTGCAATGGCCACAGGGGACGACTGTGTAAATTTGTTACGGATTTATGAATAATGTGTGTGTAAAATAGTTATGCGTTGATATTTATTATGATGCTTCATTTTAATATTTGATTTTTATTTATATGGAAAACACCTTCGTATAATTGTAATGGTTAAGTGGATAACTGAATAGTCAGCTTGATGGATTTTGGGGAAACGTCGTGAATGGTGTTGGTATCCACCATTGCGGATGTGATAAAGAATAGAGTTACAATTTGGGTTTATGATGTGGAAAATGGAAACGTACGGAAGACTATTTGTTTAATTTATCACAGGGTTTATGATTCTTTAGAGCATTTAATTCTTTTAATAAAGAGGGCTGAGGCCATATATTATAGCATGTAAGTTTTATAAGCGTCTTACGACCTCTGTGTTGAAAGATTCGTTTTAGATGTAGCCCGCATACCAATTGTGTATAGCATGGCTCTATGTAATAATAAAAAGGCCTCATAGGATTCGATCATGGGTCATTTCTTATGATGAGGTTTATAACTAGATCACTGTGTATAACATTATTATGGTTTTTAATATAATGAGCACTGTATTTTCTTTTATGTATGCGAAATGTCAATTGGTTGTCTATAGTATTCGATCCTATGACCTTGGTGCAATGGCTTGGTTATTATATGATTTTTTTATGTATAGATAATAATGTAGATTCTTATTTGGGAATTTTGAGTGTCCACAGGACTCGATCCTACAATCTTGTTGTGCTTACAAGGTTCTTAATTTAATTATTGCAATCCTACTTTGGTTATTTGATATAAGATGGCTGTGAGTAATTATTAGATGGGACTAGATCATAGACCAATGAATGGTCTCGATACTTTATTTGTTTATTTGATTATGATAATGTAATTTGTGCTTAAATGTAATTATTATCTTGTAGATTATATTTATAATTCTATTTTTTAACTATTAGTATGCATATATTTACCAATAGTATACTGGTTATATACTAATAGTATACTGATTAGTTTCTTGTTATTATAATTAGATGATATTAAATCTAGGTTTTAATTGAAACATAGATCTAGACTACTAATTAATTGAACATGGATCTGTTGACAAATGAAATCTATCAGTAGAGTATATAGGCTAAAGAACAGCTAGGTAAAAGATCTGAAATAAAACCTAGATTTGTAGGAAACAAAAACTAAACAGTAAAAATAATACATAAGTAAAACCAAGGTGCAAAACCCTTGATAAATATTTATACATGAATTAAAATTGCATAAGTAAGCTAAATGAATAAACCCTCGATGAATCTAGCATAGGAAATAAATTACAACCTACAGTTATAATTTAAAATTTAAACCCTAGAATATTTAAACAAAAAACAAACACATAGGGTTAAAAAAATAATGTAAATCTTTGCCTAACTTAGCCAGCATTTACTTCTAGAATATGGAATAGGAAGTCTAGGGAATCATACCTGTAAATTGAAGCTCCTTTAATGGTTGAAAGTTGCACACTCAAATATCCAGCATTAGCAATTCATAAGTAGACCATGATCTGTGTATTAGATGATGAAATCACTTGGGAAGTAGCACATTCCACCCAACCATGACCTGGATTCATTCCTGGTTTCAATCCAAATCCCCTTGAGCTCGTTCAAACATACAAGTAGCTTTGAGCTCCTAGTTTAAGGTTTCCTAGCTGGTATATCAGGTCTGGATTAGTTCTCTTTTTTCCCTTCAAGAAAATGTTCTACAAGAATTCACTTGAGAAAATAAAACAGGAAGAATAATGACTCAAAAATATAGATCAACACCCCAAGCCTTTCCTTGGCTTGAGACTTTACAGACAAACTTTTCAGTCAAAGAGGCAGGTAAACCAAGAAATGCTCCATTTCTTGATTTATCCCTTTTTATTTAATTTAGTACTTTTAATATTTTAACTTAGGAACTTTTATCTAGTTCCTAATTTGACCTTTATAGGTATTATACTATTTAATTTTTATCTTAGTAATAATAGTAATAGATGGAGCTTTTCCTTCTTTCTCATATTATTAATACTATTACTATATTTAATATTTATACATACCATGTATAAAAGACATAATAATATAACATTTGTCTTGGGGTATCACATGTTGTGATCCCTATACTTACAACACTTTTGTCATTAAGGTTAGTAGGTAGATGGTTAGGTCTACTAGGCTAGCAAACCTTAAACATCCTTGCAAGTTGGATTCCCTTGTATAACATGGTAGTTCTTCAGTACTTGATGAGAATACAGAAATTTGAAATTTTATTTAATTACTTATAAACAAGTTTGATGAGATAAATATTGTTCTCGAGTCGTTTTCACTCGGGAATCATTAATTCTTTTAGTAACTGCTAGCACTTACCAGAGCCCATACTCAATGCTAAAAATAGGGAGTTACAAGCTTGGTGATATTCCAGAGGTCTTCACTCAACACTAATGCTAGGATGTACTTGTACGATACACCTAGTGATACAATGGCCAACAATCTGATGTTCGAGATCTTATGCTCAACATCAACATGGAAGGCTCCACAGCTTATGTCGAACACTTCCAACTTATCTTTTCATATGTTTCAAAGCTGCGCGCTCAACAAAAATATAATACTCATGTGATCCAGAGCTTCTTGCTCAACACAATATTAACTACTCATGTGCTCTAGAGCTCCTCCCTAAACAAAAAACATCTCATCAATCATGTGCTTTAGGGTCCATGCCTAACACAACCAAGCATATATAGATATCATCAACAATTAGCTTACTCCCAATCTATAAAACAAGTCATCATGTTCATATGCAGTGGGTTATTCGACCCAATATATCAAAATAAAACATCAAGATAAACACCGTCCCTCCTCGCTTAGAAAAACACCATCCCTGGTGTTCTAGGGACGTGGAATGGCATCATGAAACAAGGCAGGGTAAACCTTTCTCATGGTGGATTCATTCTCCCAGGTAGCCTCATCGTATTCAAAGTGCTTCTATTTCACTTTCAAGTATACTATGGTGCGCTTCTTGAGCTACAGCTCTCTTTTGTCCAATATAGGAATAGGTTCAGGGGAAAAATCTCGTTCAGTTTCCACCTGTAATAAGGACCAATCAACTGATTCTTTAGTATCATAAACATATTTCTTTAATAATGATGCATAGAAAACATTGTGGACTCTTTATGTGTGTGGGTAATGCTAGTTCATATGCCACTTCTCCTCTCTTGGCCATTATTTCAAAAGGTCCACAAAACCTAGCTGCTAACTTACCGCACCCTCCCAAGCTCAACGAGCTTCATTTTTCTTTTACTTTCAAGTAGACATGGTCTCTTGATAATCTTTATCTTTCCTTTTCTGATCCACACAACTTTTCTAGAGGTCTTGTGCTTCTTTAAGGTTTACCTGGAACTTGGTAACCAACTGTTCCAAGTCCATTAATAAATCAGGCCCTAACATGAGCCGATCCACCGAGCTATCCCAAGTAATCGATGTTCTACACTTCTATCCATAGAGTACCTTAGAGGGACTCATCTTGGCTAAAGCCTGATAATCATTGTTATACACATAATCCGCAAGATGCAGGTATTCTTCCCACTTAGTCGGGTTGTTCATGACATACATCCTAAGCATGTCCTCAACAATCTAGTTTACTCCATGGGGACTTCACTTAGTGAACCTCTCACATAGCACGTGCGATCGTGTGATATTAAAGAATACCCTTAATTTCGAGAGATATTGACCCAAAATCTTTTTGTTGAAACCCCCTCCCAATACTTAAAACCTACTCCCCACCCCTTTTTATACCTCAAACCTTATAAACCACCCTACCCACCCCCACCCCTTTTTATACCTCAAACCTTATAAACCACCCTACCCACCCCCACCTTAAATCCCTCATCCCCCCAATACCTACAATATATTGGTTTGATTTTTGATAATTTTAAAACCCACAATATGAACTAACGTGATAGGATATTGGCCAACAAGTGAAGCCCCTATGGTTTACTCTTTCTATCTTCTCATCTATCTGTAGGTGATAATCAGTGCTAAAGTTCAACTTCGTCTCCAATCCGGAGAATAATGATATCCAAAAATTTCATGTAAACTTAGCATCTCTATTCAAGATGATTTCCTTGGGTATTCTGTACAATCTAAATATATCCTTCAAGAATATAACGACAATGTTCACTGCTTTGTAGGTTGACATCACAGGAATGAAGTGTGCTACTTTTGACAATTTGTCAATACATTCAAAGATATAATCATTTTATTTCTTACTTTTCAGTAGACCGGTGATAAAATCCATACTAATGACCTCCCACTTCCATTTCAGAATGGGTAACGACTGTAGCAATCCTAAAGGATGATGGTTCTCAGCTTTGAGTAGCTGACATTCCTGACATTTCGCAATAAACATCACAATGTCGGCCTTTAACTTAGGCTAGAAAAAAGTGTCTCTTGACAACGGATATCATCTTTTGATATCCTGAGTGCCCTGAGTAGGGTGCCTGATGAAATTTTGTGAGGATGCTGGAGTGAATGTCCCCTCCGTATGGAATGTACAATATCTCCTTGGACCATAGCAGTCCTGATTCGTCTACCTTGTACTCTTTTTGTTGTTGAAACAACCTGTCCTCTTGGAATTTCTTGAGGATTTCTATATAGGAAGGGTTAACTCTGTTGGTCATTCTAATCCTCTCATACAAATCTGCATTGGTTTGACTTAAAGTCACCTCATATATCAAATGAGGTCATCAGATCAAAGCATCAGCAACCTTGTTCTCTTTTCCCTTAATATGCTTTAGCTCAAAATGGTATTCACTAAGGAAAGCCAACCATATGGCTTGCCTTACATTTAGATCTAGTTGATTAAATAAATACTTCAAACTCGTATTGTCTGTCTTTTGAAGGAATTTCCTTCCAATGAGGTAGTGCCTCCACATCTTCAAAGCGTGGATGATGGTTGCTAACACGAGGTCGAATATAGGGTAGTTCTTCTCATTCTATTTTAAATTTTGTGATTCATAACATATCGCATGATAGTGCTGCAAGAGGACTCCTCCAAGTCCTTCCTTTCTTGCATCCATGCAAAAAATGAAATCCCCATCAGGATTCGCAATTCGTAGTATTCGTGCGGTCATCAAAAACTTCTTAAGCTTTTGAAAAATTTCCTCGCACTTGGTCATCCATAAGAAATTATTTGATTTCTTTTGAAAAGAGGTCATGGGGAAAGTGATTCTCGAGAAGTTCCTAATGAACTTTCGATAATATCCAGCTAATCCCAAAAAGGACCTAATGTTGGTGACACTCATAGGGGTAGTCCAATCCTTTATGGCTCTAATCTTTTTCGGGTCCACAACTATCCCTATCTTGGAGATAATGTGACCTAATTACTGTATCTATGGTTTGTAAAAATCACATTTAACAAACTTAGCGTAAAGCTAGTGTTCTCGTAACACTTGTAGTACTATGCGAAGGTGTTCTTTGTGCTCCTCTTTATTTTTAGAATAAACTAGGATGTCGTCTATAAAGACCAAAACAAAATTATCCAGATACTTACTGAATATACTATTCATCAGGCACATGAAGTTTGTGGGTGCATTGGTCAACCTGAATGGCATTACTACAAACTCCCAGTGCCCGTATCTTGTACAAAAGGGAGTTTTGTGAATACCCTCATTGTGAATCTGTACCTGATAGTACCTAGATCATAGGTCAATCTTTGAAAATATTTTGTTCTTCATAGTCATCGATCAAACAAGTCATCAATCCTAGGGAGTGGGTAACGGTTCTTCATAGTCATCTTGTTCAACTGATGGTAATCGATGTACATCTGCATCGTACCATCGTTTTTCTTGATGAACAATATCGGTGCTCCCCAAGGGGACATGCTTGTTCAAATATACCCTTTTTCTATAAATTCCTACAATTATAGTTTGAGTTCCACCAACTCAAGTGCACTCATGCGGTAAGGGGATTTGGAAGCTACAACTGATCCTAGTGTTAGTTCTATGGAAAATTCTAGGTCTCATTTCGGAGGTAATCCAAGGATTTCATCGAGAAACACGTCCTTGAATTATACAAGAATGGGAAATTCCTCTATTCATTGTTCTCTCTCAAACTCTATGTCTCGGATGTTTACTGCAAACAAATTGCATCCTTTCCTCACGCATTTCTTTGCTCGTAAGGAATATACTTTCCTTATAGAAACTTTCTTTGGAATGCCTTGAATCTTCACTTGATTTCCTTGGTTGTCTATACACAATATTGACTTGTGTAAGAAATCGAACATGACATGGTGTTGTTCCAACCGGTCCATGCCGATAAGTATATCATATGATCCTAAGGGTAGGATGTTCATGTTTACTTTTGTAGGAAAACCATTCAAGTTTACTTCACTACATTATTTAACTATTTCCAAAACTTTTTGTTTCGTACGTGTGGATAACTGTACTAGCCAAGGTTTATCATGCTTTACTTTTCCTAGTTTGCATACATCAACAATTTTAGGTGAAACATAGCTCGAGAAAACACCAGGATCAATAAGTATTGAAATAGAAGTGTTCCATATCTTACCTTCTATCTCAACCATTGTAGCTTGATGACCTGCCTATCAGCCGTCCAATGCTACATAAATCCATGTTGCTCCATCTATGTCCTCTGTGGTCAGTTCTTCTTGTATGTTGTGCAATACCCCACTGGTCTTGTTCTTACAATATGGAGCATAATGAGGTCCGCTGCATTTCTAGCACTTGATCTATAGCAGGGTAGCATTGGATCCACTTGCTACTGGCTTGTTAATATTAGGAGCTGGTACATATGGATTTGTAACAGATTTGTTGAAGTTATTGTTTGCTGGAAGATTGTTATTCTATTTTTTGTATCGCTGTGGGTTAAACCCAGGTTTGTGGTCATCATAAAAGTTCTTAGACTTGTCTCTATTTCATTTCATGTTCTCTTGACTTAGTTTTCAATGCTCATAAAAGAGCCTAGCTTTGTGTAGTGTGGTATCCAAATATTTTGGCATGTTGAATTCAATCCTTTCCCAAAAGTTGGGAGGAAGACATCCTAAAAATTGCTGGATCTTTACCTTTTCATCCTTAATGTATGGTACATAATGTAACAGATCTAGAAATCTGTTAATAAAAGCATCCATAGTCATGGATCCCATACGTAGCTCGTGAAACACTTTCACCTTTGTGTTGAAGAACCTTTCTGACATATATTTCTCTTGAAATATTTTTCGGAAGTTATCCCAGCATATTTCTTTTAGATCATCTTTCTTAGTTTGTTTCAAATCTCTCCACCATTTCGCTGCTTTTCCATTCAAATTATAGATGGAAAGCTGAGCCTCATATCACTTGAGTAGTAATGAACTTGGAAATATTTGCTCATGCCCAGCAGCCACTCTTCATATTTCTCCCCAGTGTCTACTTCACCTTCATAGGTCAGGGCTCTTATTTTTCTAAATTCCCCCTAAAGACCGTCATTGCTTCTTTGTTTCTTTCTGCACGGAGAAAGAGAGTTATCGCTGGAAGTACTATGATGATATCCTTTCGGTGCTTCAAGGGTACGTTCCTCTTTTTCTTCTTCTCTTGGGCTGCTGGCCTGTTTATGGTAAGGTTCCCTTTTGGATCTATTTGTGGACTGAGTAGGTTTTCCCTTTGGGCTTCCTCCCATCGTATTTCTCAGTAATGCTTCATTTATGGCTTGATGTTCCATTGTCTAATTCAGACTATCTTCTCTAAAACTTTGCAATTCTTCTTGAAGACTATGTATGGTCTTAAAAATATCAGAATTTAGTTCCACCACCATTTCTGCTTTCAAGGTAGGGCTGTTCATTTTTCCTTGCCGGCTGTTGTCTTCTTTAGTGTTCATGATATGAACTGCTCTGTAAACATTCATGTAATTTGCAAGTTTTTAAATCACAGGAAAAATTTATGTTAGGTAACTATATTTACAAATATACTTTATTTTCTTTGTAGCAAATTTTTGGTACCTCTATTGGTCTCTTAGTGTTGAAAATGGGCTCTGATACCACTTGTAATGCCCCCAAAAATTGAAAATAAGAAAATTTTTATTACGCCAGTAAAAAATACCTATGTTGGACATTATTGAACTTGCAGAATATAACAAATACTAAGTGTACCACTGTTTTACCGTAAGCTATTCATACATTCTACCTTCTTACTTTCAGTTAGGATTATTACTGTGTGTTACATTATGGTGTCGTAATGCTGATTACTAAAATATTCTTATATTTATATACTGTTGTGTATGTGTAGTTACTTTGATTATGTACTTCTTTAATTTCAGCATGTGGTTACTTATTATCTATATGGTTCTAACTTAACTTTGTTCTTGGAACCAAAGTGGGTGGAGTGGCGGGACTAGTTCTCACATGTGACTGTCTCAGAGGTAAAGTTTCTACTTGTCTAGCAGGCTTACTTAGTTCCATTTGAACTAAGGAACTTCCTCCTCTTTATGTGTAGTTTATACTTTGCGACAACAACTTGTTACTGAGTACTTGGACGTTTGATTATTTATACACCTACTGGTTGTTATTACTGTGTTTTACCAACTTAGGTTTTTGGCAAGGTAATTACCACATTTTATATTTATAGTGTGATAATCATCGAATTTTCATATCCTAGCATTTGTTATTACACATTTATTTTATTAAAAGTATTAAAATATATTTTTATTATTCTTCGTAGGTATATAAAGTTTGGCTAAAGACCCATTGTTGACTCTATAAATAATAATATTACCATGGCATATTTCATATGCCATGGTCCCTGGCTTAGACCCTAAGGAAAACGATGAGAAAAGGGTTCTAAGGCTTAGAGCCTATGGTTAAGCCATATACATATGTTACATGTTGACCTTGTATCCATTTGGGGTGGCGAATATATATCATAGTTTAAACCATTGCACATTGGGGTTTAAGACTTGGCATGGTAATGGTGGAATTTGAATTGGCAATGCATAAGACTATAGAAATGTGGGTTTTAGATTTTGATAATGGCCAATAGGATGGTGCTATTAATGTGCATTGGGGTGTGTGGAAGCCCAAGCTTAGGGCTTGGCTCACGACGGGCTTGGTCATTTTGTTTGTTTGTTGTTTTCTCTCGGCTTTGGTGTGGATGGAGGAGGATGACCTTGCTAGTCTCAACAGGGAGGTAAGCAGTTGAATTCATTTTTCTTAGTTCCTATTTGTTGTAGCTTGTAACACCATAGATTTCTCCTCATTGTTCTCTTGTGGTATCACAGGGTTACAGGGCTGGAGAGGAAGATATTTGGTTCATAGCTTGCAAACAACCGTGGGAAAGCGTTACTTTTACGATAAACCTGCTAGCAATGTCATTACTTGTCCCTCTCATCTTTAGAACTGGGTTTTGAACTTTGTCGTGGTTGGGGTCTAATGGATTCTGGCTCCATTAGCACTTTGCATTCTATGCAGCGATAGACTTGGGATTTATGTTGTGGGGTTTCGTTCTCTTTCGAGTTTGAGTTTGTAAGGACTTGGGTTTGTAAATAATATTATTTCAGTCATGAAATGAAACTTGGTGCCTTATCAAGATCTATGTATATTTTTATAAATTGTATTATGGTTTTTGTTATGACTCAAGGAAGCACCATTGCTTGCAATGGCGCAATGGCCATAGGGGACGTCTATGTAAATTTGTTACGACTTTATGAATATTGTGTGTGTAAAATAGTTCTACATTGATGCTTATTATGATGTTGCATTTTAATCTTTGATTTCTATTTATATGGCAAATTCCTTCATTGAATTGTAATGGTTAAATGGATGACTGAACAGTCAGCTTGATGGATTTTAGGGCCACGCTGTGAATGGTGTTGGTACCTACCATTGTGGCTATGATAAAGAATAGAGTTACAATTGGGGTTTATGATGTGGAAAAAGGAAACATATGGCAGACTTTTTTTTTAATTTATCACAGGGTTTATGATTCTTTAGAGCATTTAATTCTTTTAATAAAGAAGGCCGAGGCCATAGATTATAGTGTGTAAGTTTATAAGGTCCTTACGACCTTTGTGTTGAAATATTAGTTTTAGATCCATCCTGTATACCAACTGTGTATAGAGTGGCTCTGTGTAATAATAAAAAGGTTTCACAGGATTTGATCCTGGGTCATTGCTTATGATGAGGTTTATAACTTGATCACTGTGTATAACATTATTATGGTTTTTAATATAATGAGCACCGTATTTTCTTTTATGTATGGGAAATGGAAATTGGTTGTCTACATGATTCGTTCCTGCGACCTTGGTGCAATGGCTTGGTTATTATATGATTTTTTTGTGTATAGATAATAATGTGGATTCTTATTTGGGCATTCTGATTGTCCACAGGACTTGATCCTACGGCCTCATTGCTCTTACATCATTATTAATTTAATTATTGCAATGCTACTCTGGTTGTTTGATATAAGATGGTTGTGAGTAATTATTAGATGGGACTAGATCATAGACCAATCAATGGTCTCGATAGTTGCTTTGTTTATTTGATTACACTAATGTTTATTTTAATGGAAATGATTTGGTATTTATCGTAAATGTATTATACATACCTTGAAAGGTATTCTCTAGTCCTTATCTTGATTTAGTATGGGATGTTTATAATTTGTGCTTAGATGTAATTATTATGTTGTAGATTAGATTTATAATTCTATTTTTTAACTGCTAGTATATATATATACCAATAGTATACTGGTTATACACTAATAGTACACTAATTAGTTTCTTGTTATTATAATTAAATGATATTAAATATAGGTTTTAATTCAAACATAGATCTGGAGTAGTAATTACTTCAACATGGCTCTACTGAAAAATGAAATCTATCAGTAGAGTATATAGGCCAAAGAATAGCTAGGTAAAAGGTCTGAAATAAAACCTAGATTTGTAGGAAACACAGTCTAAACAGTGTTCAGGTACACAAGGTACTCCAAAAATACCGAACACCTTTAGCTACCACTTCACACAAATAGATCAAAGATCAACACATCGATGTTTGTCACATGGTTAAAACCCTCAAGAGGGAAACAGTCCACGGCCCCAGCCAAATAGTTACTTGGAGCAATTTATTATGCAAAAGAAAGAAAGTTACATGAGCTTCTCATAATCGATCAACTAGCCAAGGACCCTCTATGCTCTTTAAATAGAGATCATAGACCAATCAGGTGTTAAGCCACATATCAATGGTAGTTATGATCTAAGAGAAGTTGAACCATCGGATTACTCTATGCCTAGAACATATCGTGACCGTTAGAATAGAATGTAACACCCCGGTTTTGACCCCGTTGCATTAGATGTATATGATGTAAATATTGTACATGATCACGGTGCAGAGCTAAAGGCCAAGGCCCCACCATTGATTGGTTATACTATGTTTCGGGTTGAAATTTTCACCGATGGTATATCGGGGCATGCGGCATACACATCAAGTTTTGTCATCATGTAAATATGCATCTTTAACTAAATAACCCAACCATCTACGGTCGCAGCAACTAAATTGAGAAGGGGCATGATTTTCACAAGGATAAGGGTGGGGGATGTCAAACCTTGGGTATGGGGAAAAAAACCATGTGTCACCTTCCCTTGTCTTACCCAACCACCACCATTAAACATTCTGCTGAGTAGTTGAGGCAGTTATTATTTGGGAGTGGGGCTGGCAGGATTGTCAGTCCTTGCCCACACGCACACTCCACCAGCGTGGTTGACCTCACGATGGCAAGAAAAACCCCCCACCATCACTCCAGTGGACTCCCAATTCTCTCTCCACTACTGCGCATTCTCTCCCTTGTCTGTTCATCTTCACGCATAGGCAGAGTTGCTCATCCCCATGCATAGGATTTTCCTGGTTATACTCACGCAGTTTTCCTCTACGGATTTTGTGGATGGAGTGGGTGTATCCTTTCCTCACAGACTGATTCGTGGGTTGTTGTGGTCTCCCTTATGTTATAGTGTGTTTTTTTGGTGCTTTCTTTACGTTTGGGGATGGGAGTCTGTTCCTCCTCACTCACAGGCATCTGTTCTGCTGGATCTCACGCAGCCAGGAGGGGAGCCGCTTATCAGTTGTCATTCATGTTTTTCCATAGAGTGGAATCGGGTGTGTTTTCCCTCTGTATTTTGGGATCTAGTGCAATTTTCCCTCATGCACAAGTTGAGAGTATGTATCTTCTTCCCCAGTGTGGCCTGTGTAAGTCTTTTCCGCTTGCTTAGTTGTCCAGGGTGGACTGTTGTTTTCCCCATGTTGTGAATTGTGTTCACTGATATGTTTTGGGACTGTTGTAATTCGCTTGGGAGTCGTTTTGGCCACAATAGGGCTAAGAGTGACCCAGGAGTTGTTTTCCCTGCACAAGCTGTGAATCACTTGTGTGACTGCAGGTATGCAGTGGTTGGCCTTTGGACTGTGTTGGGAGCAAGGATGGAGGATTGGTTTGCTTGATAAACCTGGTGCATTTGGAAACCACACAGACAGAGCTAGAGGGATGGATTTCTTCTCCACAACCCCTAAATAGCACTGGAAGGGAATGCAGGGCCTGAGGGACTGTGTAGTAGAGAAGGGACTGATTCCTTGTGTTGGGTGTGTGTGGGTGTCTTAGAAGTCAGGCTAGTTCTGGTGTAGGTGTTCCTAGATCTGTAATGAGCTTAGAAACTTAGCATTTAGCCTTTCCCAACTCTTGGATGGCCTGATAAACCTAACCATGTTGGCTTGGCTGTCTTGTTGATGGCCTGATAAACCCAACTGTGTTGGCTTGGCTATGTTTGTGTATCCTTGGCTATGTGTAAGCCTGCTTGTTCCTTATTCCTTGGAGAATCATGCCCAGCTCGAGGGTGGCAGCATTGCTAAGAGATTAAGGAGCATGCTGGCCTATGTTTGGGTGGAACGTTGCAGTGACATAGCTGGTTGTGGAACGAGTTCTTATAAGATAAGTAACCTTGTCTATTTTACTTCTGCAATCCTATTTATTGTTAATGATTGTGATGAACATGTTGAATGCTTGTATGAACATATGTTTGCTTTTGATGTATGATAAATGATCATGTATGCATGTTCTAGTTCAAATCATTTTATTTCAACATTTCAACAATTTTATGAATGCACATGTTTATGGGGTTGGTTTCCAGGATGGTTAACGCCACCGTAGCGTCCTCTTCGCCGGTCGGAGGGTCGGGGATGTTACATTGTGGTATCAGAGCTCATGTTGCATCATGGGGCTGAATGGAAAATGAGGATGTAGTGACAGAGGCAGAATTTCTTTCTGCCTAGCAGAGATCAGAAGTTATGACAAAAAACTTCCACAAAAAAATTTGTCTAAGTGTTTGAACTGTCAGTTCATCCGAACACTTAGTGGAAAGGAGGTCTGATGTAGTGGAGAGCTAGGTGGAAGAACACCCGATGGAGTACAGTTGGAAAGGAAAATTGTTGGAAATTTTTTAAATGTGCGATGTCCGTTGGCAGAAAATAGATGTTGGGGTCACCGACACCATGGAAGAATTTAGCGGTTGTCATTCCATTGTTACGGCTGCCAAAGGGACTAAAACGTCGATGCAGTAGCGTTAGTGGACCCGATTTCCAACAGTAGGAAATTTTTGAAATTTTGTTTAAGTGTTGAAATCGTCGACAGAAAATAAGTTGATCGAGCGCCTGCCGTTGCGGATGACTAGACAAGTACGCGTCCGGCGGATAAGGCCTCCGACTACCGATGCTGTAATGAAAGAAAGTTTAAATTTTTTTGTAAGTAACGAAAACATCAGCCATCGGAAGGAGATAGTGGCTCATGTGCCACCGTTTCGGAATCTTAGAGCACTAGTCTTCCGACGAGAAGAGATTGCCGATACCGATCAGGTTATGCCTCAGTAGATTGGGTCTCCAATCGAAAGAAGATCAAAGATGATGGACCGCCATTGCGGTTGCCTATGGAACTAGCCTCCTGATGAGTAGAAGAACAGACCAGCGATGGATATTGGAAGAATCTAGTTGTTCTGACCACTGAAATGTTGGAATGTTAGTTGGGATGAGACCCGATCCTGTACAAGGAAATTTTGAGTTTTTCAAGTGGGATTTCTCAGCAGATTTCGGCTAGTTTTTAGTAGGATTTTCAGTGGGTTTTCATTGGATTTTCATGGATGAAAAGGAGAAAGTAGCAGCCATATTATGTGCTAGATTGCACGAAAACCAATGATTTACAAAAAAAAAAAAAAAAAATTAGGGCGCTGCCCTCAACCCACCCTGCAGTGATGCAGGGAAGCCACAAGGGGGAAAGCCCCCTTGACCCCCGTTGTCCCCCTCGGATAGATGTTCTTTGATGAAGAAAATATTGTGTTTGGGAAAAATTGTTATTTTATGACTTTTCCAGGAGAAGGTAAGTAATGCTGATTTATATCAATGTATGCATCTAACAATTGTGTTATTAACACGTTTGTAGAATCATAGTCACCTTCAAGGGAAGTATTCCAGGTAGTGCAGTTTGGTAAGTAAGTGGTGGTTCAGTTATGAGAACCCATGATGGGTATGATGCTCAGGATGCTTATGAGTATGCACGTGATGCCATGGGAAAAAATGTTCATAATGGACACGATGACATCGAGTCTAATGGAAGGAGATTCCAAGAGACACCATCAGATGTTGCAGCCACCATGAGAAGCTTGATTAAAGCCCAGGCAGAGCAACATTAGTTGAATGTTGCTATGTTGCAGAGTTTGATAGACTTACAGAGAAAGATAGACTCTGTACGAGGTACGACAAGACTAGAAGGCAGTAAGAGAAGTACTAGGAGAAGGAGAAGGACTTCTAGCAAATCATCTGACTCTGAAGAATCCAGCGGGGATTCCAGTTCTTCTTCTCATAAAAGAAAAATAAAGAGACACCATAGGGATTGCTCTCAGGATGAATTTAAGAAAGCTAAACCTCCTACATTTGATGGTGAGGTAAATACTGGACAAGAAGATGAAGCTTGGATTCTTGGGATAAAGAAGTACTTTCAAGTGCATGACTATTCGGGAAACATGAAGGCAAGTGTTGCAATATTCAATCTGAATGGAAGAGCATCCATTTGGTGGGAACACTTCAAGAAAGTAAAGAGGATCAGTGAAAGGAGACTTAAGTGGAAATAGTTCAAGAAGTATTTCAAGCAGAAATACCTCTCTGGTAGGTATTATGATGATAAGATTAAGGAGTTCCATGAGCTGAGATTGGGACAATGAACCATGGAAGAATATGCAAATACATTTTTGGAGCTGTTGAGGTATGTCTGGTACATCAGAGATGAAAAAGTGAAGGTCCAGCGTTTTCTGAGTGGATTACCTCAGTCTTACAAAGATAGAATTGAGTTTTATGAAACTAGAACTCTTGGAGAAGCAATAAGGAAGGCTAAGTATTGCTATGAGCAAGGAAAAGGTAAGCCAGATTACCATAATGCATGGAAGGACAATAAGAATGAGAAGCCTAACCAAAGAAAGAAAGGTTTCAAACCTTCTAACTTCAGGAATCAGCAGAAGCAGCCATCCCAAGTTGTGAGTAAGCCAGCTGGAGTGATAGGAGAAAAGCCTAAGGATCTACAATAGAATAGAGGACCACTTCAATGTTGGAAATGTGGAGGACCCCACATGCATAGAAATTGTCCACTAGAGAATGAGAGTGCAAGGCCAGCTTACAACATTCAATAAGCAGAAAAAGTGGGTCAAGTAGCAAGGGTAGTCCCTAGGATTTATGCAGCACTAGAGGACCGCCAGGAAGATCACCAGTCAGTTGTGGTTGAAGTAGCAGGTAAGATTGTTGAGCAATCTGTTTCTATTTTGATTGACCCTGGTTCTACTCACAGTTACATTACTCCTAGAGTAGTGGAGATTTATGCTTTTAAGAAAGTAAAGCATAGGAATTCTTGGTTAGTCCAGCTAGCCATTGGAACTAAGAGAAAGGTCAGTGAAGTGGTAGAGAAAATTCCATTGGTCATGGATGGATTGGTCACTTATGTAGATCTGAATGTTCTACCACCTGGTTCCTATGATGTTCTCATTGGAATGGATTGGTTAGAATCTCACAGGGTGAATCTTGACTGCTATAATAAGACTTTCAAATGCATGGATGAAGAAGGGAACCTAGTAGTTGTGAAAGGTATTCCAAAGTTGATTTCAGTACGGCAGGTTTTAACAATGCAGTTAAAGAAGTTCTGTAGGAAGGGTTTCCAGTTGTATGCAGCTCATATTTTGGAGGCAACAGGAGATGAAACTCTGAGGTTGAAGGACTATCAGGTGTTACAAGAATTCAAGGACGTGTTTCCTGATGAGATTCCAGGGCTTCCTCCAAAGAGGGACATTGACTTCACAATTGAACTTATTCCAAGATCAGCACCTTTGTCCAAGACACCCTATAGGATGAGTACACCAGAGATGCTAGAGTTGAAAATGTAACTGCAAGAGTTGTTGGAAAAGAAGTATATCCGGCCGAGTGTGTCTCCTTGGGGAGCACCAGTTCTGTTTGTAAAGAAGAAAGATGGTACACTCAGGTTGTGTATTTATTACAGACAGCTGAATAAGGTTACTATGAAGAATAAATATCCTTTGCCTAGGATTGATGACCTCTTCGATGAAATGAGAGGAGCAAGGGTATTTTCCAAGATTGACTTGAGGTCTGGTTATCATCAGGTGAGAATCAAGGATGAATACATTCAGAAGACAACCTTCAGGACAAGGTATGGACATTATGAGTTTGTAGTGGTACCATTTGGCCTCACAAATGCACCAACTACATTTATGTGCCTTATGAATAGTGTCTTCAGCAGGTATTTGGACAAGTTCATTCTTGTTTTCGTTGATGACATTCTTGTTTATTCTAAGAATGAGGAAGAGCATTAAGAGCATTTGAGATTGACATTGCAATTGCTTAGGGAGCACCAGTTGTATGCAAAACTGAGCAAGTGTGACTTCTATAGAGATAGAATTCAGTCACTAGTAGAAAATGAGAGATTAATGACCAAAAAAATGACCAAAATCCGCATATCAATGACCACTTTTGGTTTGGCGATCGCTGGTGGCTAATTTGCGGTCTTTTATTACGCGACCAAAATTGGTCATTTTCATTTTGGTCATTTATAGCTTCTCGGTTGGTCATTAATTTGGTCATATATTTGGTCATTAATTTAGTCATATATTTGAATCAATGACCAAATATATGACCACATTTATGACCAAATTAATGACCTCATGACAAACTAAAATATGACTAAATTTGGTCACGTAATAAAAGACCGTAAATTAGCCATCAAAACATTTTTTTGGTCATTGATATGTGAATTTTGGTTGTTTTTTTGGTCATTTATATCTCATTGTTTGATTACATATCTCTCAATTTTTGGGCATTTTATATGCGAATTTTGGTCATTAATCTCATTTATTGCTCACTAATTTAGTCGTTTTTAGTCATTTTATGTGTGGTTATTATATTTTAATAGTTTTAATGGTGTCCATTATTAATCAATATAAATTTCTAATATAATATTATGTTTAAATTAAAAAATGAATCATACATTATTTATTATCATCTAATACACATGTAAATTATGGAATGTCACATTAATTAGTTAATTACAACACTTATAAATAATATAAAGTACAACCATATAAGTTTTAAATCGCACAAATTATATTATATGAAATGTCAAGTATTATAATAAATATGATTTTTCTAAAAAACTATCTCCATATAACTTTACACGAAAATCATCTAATACATCGATGACTTTTCAAAATATTACAATGGCTAAACCATCCCACTTGTACTTGGTTGCTAAGCCATACTTAAAACTCGCGGAAGCTTCAAAACCATACTTAGATCCCCCAACAGCTTCAAAAACAAGCTCTTCATACTCAATGGAAAAGTCTCAGCAATAGGTTCTTCATACTCAATGGCCCACTTTCTGAGCTTTCTATCTGCGCACGTGCTTCTATATCTGCACTCCACATCCATCTAAGATTTCTGAGCTTTATATCTGCACACGTGATTTTGTATCCACACTGCAACAAACTCTCTCCTCATGTTGTTATAAAGCTTGCGAGTAAAATTACCTACAAACAACACATGTTAAGCAAGAAATTTTGTTGCTCACTAAAAAGAGTAAACAAATAAATGAAAAATGTACATAGTAATTTCACAAGATTTAACATGGCAAAAAACAAATTCCAACAAACAACAGGTGTACTCATAATGCATAAACATTTAGAACCAACAGACCTACAAATACATGAACATGAAATAATTCTTCATAAGGCCTAAAGATCAATGACAACATTGCGCAAAGCAAAAAATTCTTCCCAAGCAATATATGAACAAACTTTGCATTGAATATTTTTTGTCGAATTTCTCAATACCTCAGTTCTTCTAACATCTAATTCAGCCATTTGACCCGCTTTGAGGAAAACCTTGGTTGTTTTCCCTATCTGAATAGTAAAGGCAATTTTCGGTTGTTTTTATTAGCATGTTAACTGAATAAAACAACCTTAGAACTTTCAGCTTCTTGGGGAAGCATATAAATCATGATCCCAGGCTCATTAAATATTTGGATGTTGAGAACACCATTTGTCAAAGCACACTCATAATAATCTACATAGGCCATTACTTTGGTCCAACGAAACAAGTAACAAGCAACCTGCACTTGGAAAAGAACAAAGAAATTAGCTAATCAATAAATATGTAAATATATACACAAATACATACAAATGTGTGTTTCAGTAATGTGTTCAAATATAGGTGACAATGCTTGTCTTCAAGGCTAAATGCATTAACTTCAATATCTAGGTATGGTTATCAGATTTATGGTTGAATGCATATCAATATGACAAAGCTTTCAAATGATTTTAGCATGCTCCAAGCAATCAAAAAATGTGTTTCTTCTATGCCCTTGCAAGTGATAGTGACAACAACATATACATCAATAAACAAATTAGAATCCTGATTTTAATTCAATGTACCAATCTGAATCACTGTGACAATGATTAGAAAACTTTTTAAGGTATATCACTGTTAAAAAGTGTATTGTGTAGTTATCCCAATGTATGCCTTATATATATCAGACCTGAAGATATGACTGAGATTAGTGTTTAGAACATGGCATGCTTTGTGTCAATGATAATGATGTCTTTCTCATATAAACGGTTGTCAAACAAAAAAACTTTCAGTAGTATAAAATTGTGAATGTAGCTATCATAAATGTCATCTTCAGCAATCCTAAAGAGTTTAGAACAGACTATACCGGAAATAATGTCAATAGTGTATAACAAAATCAAGCTCTTCCCTCTATAATGTTTTCTTGAGTGAAAGTTGAAAACCAAATGTTTTGGCCATCTGTTTTGATCAAGATTTTACTGGAATTATTTTTGAATCGTTTTGACCAGGAAATAATCTTTATTCTTTCTTATTGTAACCTACTGCGAAAGTTATGTGTAGTGTCTCTTATTTTGATACAGTACGCATTTTGTTATTACAGAACAGACAAGTTTTGGTCATCAATTCTTACTTTTTCTAAACTTTGCAGTTTTTTAATTGCTCTGTTTCCTAAACATTTGAGCTTGCAGTGTGTTGGTGTGTTTTTACATTGTGGGTTTCTTTTTACCTTGCAACGTAGGAACTTCTGTGTCTGGCTTGCATTTTATGCACATTAATCTAACTGAGAAGTTGATCTATAACCATTGAATCCAATTGCATTGGGTTTGACAGTAGAAGAAGGAACTGCAGAGAGAGGAACATGAGAAAGCTAAAAATATAAGTCAGAGAAGAATAGTTATGTTGTTGGATCCAGCTGGTGGAAAGGTGGGGTCACTGAAGTTATAAACTTTTCTCATGTTCATTCTCTCTAGCATATTTCATTGGGGTGTATTTACCAAATTAAAAAGGTATAAATTTGTAAGTCCAAAAGGAAGGCCATGCTGAAGTAGAGATAGAATTTTAAGATTTTTCTAAGATTCAATCAAACTTTGAATAAGCTATTAAATTAGATATGCTAGAATGACTCAATTCATGTAGAGTATCTATTATATCTATTCTTAAATTTTTCCTTTCAGAATGAAAAGAAATAATGGTCAAAAATTAATTGAGAAGCTTATTAATGTAGAGTGAGACATTTTAAGAACTCCTTGACAAAAAAATTTGGTGGTGAATAATCTGGATTCTGGTGCCTTCATATGTCAACATTTGTAGCGCTCGACTTGATTTCTCAAAGTTAGGAGGATATTACTAGAGTCTTTTAAAACTATATGTGAGCATTTGCTACCCATATGTCTTGTTGTACTTGTTATTTTTCTAGACTTTTCCAGTTCTATTGCTTAATTACAACTTTATGAAAATATGTTTCATTGATGACTGTCTTTCTTTTCCTAATTTAAGATCCTTCCTTTTTATTCCTAATAAAAAATAATAGTATTTATATATCATTATCTAAGCAGGTGATAGCATGTTCAGCATAGGAAACTTGGATTTCCATATATCCCTCATTTCCTTCAGAAGGTTTAGAAGCAAGAAAACCTAGAGCCTAGTAATACTCTTCTTATCAATCCCCATAGATTCATACTGTTAATAACATCTTGTTGGAAACACAACCATACAGAAACAGTAATCCCTTAATCATGATTCCTAACAATAGGCTCTGTGCTGAAACTTTTGTTCACAAATTATAAAATTCCTTTCCATGTTGATAGATTTTATGTGTCCTCCGCAGGATCCCTTGGCTACTAATTTGTTGGCCCACATCCACGATTCCTTTTGTGCAAGGTGTTGAAGTGCTTTAGCAACCTTGGACTCAAAATGTGTCACCTTTGTTGAAAATTATGCTTTTCAGATTGTTGGTATCTCCTTGAATATGATGGAGGCATGTGTAATAAATATAATTACATAATTAAACCTATTTAATCAATAGGGACGTCCTCCCAATGGTCATATCCCTTCTTACATACGTGTTTCAATGACTCTCCATGGGATTCTATTTCCAATCAAAAGAAGGAGAAATGTAATTGCTCAGCACAAGATATTTTTCAGCCAAGGGAATAGCCATAATGATTGTCCCGAACAAGGCGATTTTCAACCCTCAATTAGTAGACAACTAGGACTCTCAAACTATAATAATTTCCAACCAAACAATGACTTTCCAAAATGACAAATTCTAGCTCCTACAGTGACTATGACTTGATGTTATCTTAGACTTTCAATAGGTAAGTATGTTTGTAGTTGCAAAGGGGTTGGGAGTTTCCTTTAGGATGCAACTTAAGTAGCGACATTAGGGAAAGATAAGGAAGGGTGTTAAGGTAACAACTTAATAGACTATTAGGGAATTATTTCAAGGTTGTTTCAGGCTTAGGTTGAGATAGGTTTCTCACACCCAGAATGGTTTATCAAACACCTTCATGTAATCATACACGTGACTGTAATCCTCTGCTATATTGTTGTTGGGACAATATGGCTTGATATCAACACAATATTCATCACTTTGATACCAAAGGTAAATGCTCCTCAATCATTTGATCAATTACGTCTGATTTCACTTTGCAATAGTGTGTATAAAATTTAAAGTCATTTCCAACATCATTGCAACTAGAATCAAGCCCCATCTTTATAAGCATATCTCAAGAGAAAAGATGGGTTTCCTACTTAAGAGGGACATTAAAGATGCCATATGGACAGCCCAGATAGTCCTTCACTTTGTCAAGGCAACAAATGGAATTTGATTACAAAGATAGACATGTCCAAAGCATTTGAGAAAGTTAACTGGCTCCACCTCAGACTCCTACTTCTTCAGATGTGGTTTCAATGGTGTTTCATTAAGATGGTTGGAGGGCTGGTTTTCCCCAGCCACTTTTGCTATTCTAGTTAATGGCTCAGGTTCACACTTTTTTATTGCCTCCAGAAGCATCAAGAAAGGTTGTCCCCTTTCTCCACTGTTATTCCTTCTAGTCACTAAAGCGCTTTGTAAACTGATACATGCAAAGGCCTCTGATGGGCTACAAGTGAGTTATTTGGAGCACTGAGCTCTGTTTTTTTAATCAAGTTTTTGTAAGCAGATTCTAGAGGTAGATCAATCATGTTCTGGAAATGAGCAATCGATTTGAGGGTTTTGTTATTTGTTTTGATGCGTGTTCCAGAGCTCTGTTACAAAGTTTTGTAGCCTATTTGTCACTAATTATCCTCACCGGATAGTCTGTTTGTCACTAATTATCCTCACTGGAAAGGCAGTGGGTTTAACATGAAAATACCCTATAAATGTCAGTCTTAATGAATTGAAGATGCCAATTCTAAAAACCAGAGAGCAGATATAAGAATATTCTTACAATTTAGTGAGACTTTGTAGGTCGCTGATCTTGGATAGAACTGTACCATTTAAAGAGTTTCTGTCAAGCCTCTTGTATCTATACATAGCAAATAAAGTAAGACAAAATGTGTTTTACATTTAAATCATTTTACTTGGTCTTTAAAGCTATGCATAATCTAAAAAACAATGCATCAGTACAAGGTGTGATGGAAAATTTGATACTAACAAGGCCTGCAAGGTTTGTACAAGTCCAAGAGTAGAGGGGATCTCTCCAGTAAAGCTATTGCTATGAAGCAATCTGGCATATAAAAAAATATGAACAGTCATTGATCTATCTAACCCATATTCACCATTCCAAACATAGAAAGATACAGATCTATTTTACTTATACATGAAGTAGTATCATACTCGAGTTGAAAATATTGGGTGGAATGGAACCTGTAAGCTTCTTTTGGTTGAAATGGCTTGAATAACGGGAAACAATAAGAAATTAATCAATAATTTCTCCATTAATGGGAAATAAATAAACCAAAAACATTCCATCTTTCTTACAAGTGTTGTGAAGCAACGAGTCTACCTAATCCAGGTTGGCTTGCATTGGAGACCGGGAGAGTTCCAGTAAGTTGGTTTTCCGCAAGATCCAGCCAGTTGACCTTAACTAAATTACCCAATGAGGAAGGAATTGGACCGTTGAGGTTATTGGAATTCAAATCCCTGACAGAACAAAATATAACATGAGATTTATTAATGGTACACTGATAATCTTACAAAAACTCAAGATTAACTAGGTTTCCCAATTCATATGGGATGTTTCCACTGAAATTACACCCGATCAAAACCCTGAGTAGTCCACAAAATTACTATTAGATTGCAGTCCGAGCATGATATATATCAATATTACACAGAATTTCAATCTAAATTTGTGCCACTACTTTAAAACGTATGATGAGTTAGGGTTAGTATATACTCACAATTTTTTCAGTTTAGTCAAGTTTCCCAAGGTCTGTGGAAGGCTTCCAATCAACTGCAAGTTGTATGACAAATACCTCTGATACCCAAGGAATATATTCATGGATTAACGTATCAATACCTTAGTCTATAATATTAATTGTCAATACCCATTCATATATATAATCTATATACTTACAGTGTTTGAAGTTCAGTAAGATGATCGATATCGACTGAAATTTGTCCCTTAAGTCCCTTGGATGGTAGTTGTCTGAACAATGATTATTTATTTTGAAACAAAGATTCAAAACCAACATAAATATTTAATCAAAACTACAAACTTATTTGAGTTCTTATTCAAAATCACATACTTGTTGAATTATCCAGTAAGGTACTCAACTCATTAATACAAAATTGCCCAAGAAGTTTATGAAGATTTGTAGCCAAGCACATATACAATGATATAGAAACTCAAATCAAACTAACTCTAATATGGATCTTTATTCAAAATTATAGACAGAGTTATGAACCAAGATAACTACTTTGTTCTTATAAATTCAACCCCTGAAATATAAAATTAATGTAAAACAAAATCCCAAACATAAAGATATCTTGAAATTTCAGTGACAAGATATCTTGAAATTGCAGTAATAACATAAAATCCAAGGAGGGGATACTGACAGTGAATTTATCTGGCTAGAGCTTGTACAGGTGACTCCATCCCAATGAGAGTTGCAGGGATCAGAACCTTTCCAAGTTCTTGGCACCGTGTTTCCCTGTTCTGTTTTCAGTGCATTGAGGATACTAATTGCAGCAGGAAACCGAAATAAACATAAGGCAGTTTCGAGCTTTGATTAAGGTGTGTGATATCACAACCAAAATTTTAATTGTACAGAAAATAAAAATAATGAAAACTGGATATGAGAAAGAATCCATGGATTGCTAAGTAGGATCGGTTCACGAGCTTACTCTCGTTGACGTTCGTGAAGCCTGAAACTCCAAGGCATATGGAAAGAAGAAATACATTAACACACTAAAAATGTAGAGACATAATATAATGGCATATTTTCTACATTATATGAAACACACTAAAAAGAGAGTAACAAACTTTAAATAAGCCTAGGTTGGCTAGTTTGAATTTTACCTCATTGTTCAACCGTAATCGTTTATGGTGTGGGTAGTATCTTCTTTCATAAGTACAATCATACAAAAATCTACCAATGCATCATAACCATGTAAAAACTCTCCAAAATTTACAAACCAACGAACTATTGCACCTATGTATATAGCTATGTTTGAAGAGTATTTGTTTCAGGAATTTTGATTTCTAGGTCTGTTGCTGCCCAAAATGTAACAAGATCTGATGATTAGGATGGTAATGATTAGGTTGGTCACTTACCAATACAAGTCCAATTGGAAAAACAAATAGAATAGACATTTCTTTACATTCAGATGTAATCCAAAATTCATATAGTTGAAAGTTTTTTAAATGAAATGTTGCAAAAAAAAAATTAAAAATATTTTTACATGAAAAATTGCAGGAAAATAGGGCACAAATCCAACTAGAAAAGAAAAGAGAATAAACACGAATCTAGATTCAGACACAATTAAAAATTAGAAATATTTTTACATGGAATGTTGCAACAGAATAATCCAAAAATCCAACTGGAATAACAATGGACATGGACAATACTCTAGATTCAGATACAATTTAATATTAGCATGTAAAATGAAATATAATTCCAGGTCATTGGGCCTGCTGGTAGTGGATTTGTATACTATTTTTCATGCCTTGGACACTTGTATGGTTTATCTTTTCCCCAAGGTTCTAAATGAGTCTTGTTCATGGGAATTTTTGTTCTTAATCCACTGATTTTTTGGCATTATTGTAGTGGCTTCTTAAGCAACCAATTTTTTCTTGTAGAATGTCATGTACATTTTTATGCTATCGGTAGCTAAATGAGTCATTTTATTAAAACAAAAACAAAATCCATTCTCAAATATTTTCAAGGTTACCAAGAATCATGTAAACATGCTACTTTCATTCCAAGCAAGAACTCACTAAAGTGTGTAATCTATAGCTAGTTAGGAGAAAATAGATAGTGCCTAAAAGCTTTAGAATGAACCTACATCTACAGGCCTCTTAAAAATAAATTCATAAAAATTCCTTCCAGATGATACTTACAATGAATCAATGTTAACCTAAATTTGTACCAATTCCTTTCAAAAGATGGATTGTATCAACATGTATTAGAAAATGTTTGGACTGCATCAATGTGCATGGGCCACTCCGTCAAGTTACAATGAGAATCTAATCCAAACAAGGCAAATTGTTCCAACCTCAAGAAGGAAGATATCAAAACTTCCATGTGATGTCCATGTACTTTGGAATTGGAAACAAGGCATAAAGATCCTGAATCAATCAAGATAAGAAATACCAACCTCTAAAAGTGAGATATAGGGAACGTGCAATATCATTGAAGGTCCATTGCAATTTCTTCTAATAAAATTGTATGTGGCATAAATGCAAAGAGTTTTGAAAAAATACAAAACTTTTTTTTCTTTAACATAAATTTTTAGAGTGTAGAGTAAACAGAATCAGAAAACCAAAACAGAAACCAAAAACAGAAAGTTTGTTTAAATTTTTCCTTAATGGCTCCAAACATCACAAGAAACATAATTCTTCAACATCAGTATTGAACATAGAGAATAAAACTTTGTTGCTTAGATGGTGCAACCATTTCAGATGCTTAGTCATTTAAAGAATTAAAATATGACTTTACCTACCCAGTACATGTTCCAAAACCAGCCCTTTGCATGTTCTTTCCAAATGTGAAGAATGGGCAGCTGCAATTACAAAGGCGTTATTAGGATAGTGTTTTCAACTGGAAAATTGTTCAAGTCACAAATGACAAGTCTCAAATGGTGTGTTGAATTATGCATTTTCTAAAGGTTGGTGTGTTTAATTATGCATTTTCTAAAGGTAAGCTAGTCACAAATTCTGAGCATCTTCAACCTTCCAACTTATTTCCTTCCCAGCCCCTCATTTAAATGATAGGTTTGCCAAAACATAAATGGATTCGTCAGATCCAAGAATAACTCATACCCTGGGGAAAATTATAAGATATATGAAAATAAGCAAATGTATGTAAAATAATTTCAGTTTGACACAACATTTGATCTCCCTGGCATTTATTTTTGGAATCAAAGTGAAATTTACTTGTAATTCCCACCCCTTTTGTTGTGTCATTGAATTTCAAATTTCAATAGCCTTGCAAATAGGATATAGAACATCACCTCTAAACTTGACATCTTCAAGGATTGAAAAGTGAGAGCTATTTAAAAATATTATCAAATTTATAAATTGAATGTTTGACTCGAAGGTTTTTAAAACAAACTGGTAGTTATTTCCAAGACATAAGAAGAGTACCTTAAAAGGACAACAAAATTTATCCTTTGATTAACCAGTTTAAAAAAAATCTAGATTGTTGTCTTTCAATTCCCAAGGCCCAAATAAACTACCGTGGAAATTGAACCCAGTGATAGATTAATTTTACTCACAACAATTAACAAGTGATCATGCAAAATCACTCACAAAAGAGACTGAAATTGGAGCTGAACACTTAGCTGTATTAAATTAGTGTACAATACCCAACTATGTAATAACATAGGTTTCTTAATAAATAACATACATCAGGGATTCGAATGCATGAGGAGCAATTTGAATCTAGCATAAAGCAGGCTTACTAAAAATACACAAATCCCCCATAGGTGTAAAAAGCTGATCCCAAATCTGTCATGGAGCTCACGAATTAGAAAAATGTCTTAGGAAAGATAAATAGTGGTGGAATGGCAGCTCATACATGCTTTTACATGGAGAAAATAGTGGAGGATGAAGAGGACAAAAAACTAGTTCACCTCACCTAGTCTAGCTTTTCTATTTGCCTTAAAACACTGAAAAAGCAGGGAATAAAGCAGAAAAAGCAAAAGGGCGCCTACGAGGCCAAGAATAAAGAATATTTGCTTCCTTGGGCTTTCCCATGCACTACATGAGTCAAATGAGGCAAGTTTGACCACTATGGATAGATAAAAGACAACTTGCACAAGGTGGGACACATGAACTAGGCTAATAAGACAGAAATAATTAAATTAATGTCTAAATGGGTAAACTATGGGTTGATTATTCT
The DNA here is from genome assembly GCA_001517045.1 of Pseudotsuga menziesii. Taxonomy (NCBI): domain Eukaryota; kingdom Viridiplantae; phylum Streptophyta; class Pinopsida; order Pinales; family Pinaceae; genus Pseudotsuga; species Pseudotsuga menziesii. Next base: position 157,502 of record LPNX010597497.1, read on the forward strand.
AACACCCCCCCTTAAGCCTGACTTATGAGTAATATATCAGAAAATTATAGGGCCTAGCAACAAGGCTTAGTCACCCTTTACATACTGCATGTCCATTTAAACAAGGAAAGAGGCAAAACCAACTTGGGAAAATCCTCCCTTAAACATGGACTGTAAAACAAAATTGTAGAATCTTTTCTCCACTCATGCTTTCATAGCATGATCAGCAATCCCCAGCAGTGATTTGAGATTGCTGAAGGTCTTCTCACAAAATGCTTTGGTGAATATATCAGCTACTTGTTCTGAAGATGAACAGAAGAGTAGGTGAATGGTGCCATCATGCACAAGTTCTTTGATGTAGTGCATATGGATCTCAATGTGTCTGGTTCTCTGCTTCTAAACTGGATCTTTGCAAATTCGAATGGTGCTCTGGTTATCACAGTAGATGGTAGTTGAGTACTCTGGTTTGAAGCCACACTCTCCAAGTAAACCCTGCAACCATAAACATTGAGTTGCTGCATTAACAACTCCTCTGTACTCTGCTTCTGTAGATGAGAGTGCAATGGCACTCTGTTTCTTGCTTGAACAACTAATTGGCCCTTCTACAAGCATGAACACATATCCTAATGTGGACTTTCTATCTGTGATATCACCTTCCCAATCACTATCAGTAAATTCAATCAAATCTAGATCAGATTTTGCTTTATAGAAGATCCCATGTGTCCTTGTTCCCTGAACAAAGTTAAGGATCCTTTTGGCTGCTTTCCAATGAATCTCTTGAGTTTGATCCATGAATCTAGAAGCCACACTTACTGCATAACAAATATCAGGTCTAGTATGTGTCAAATACAACAAACATCCAATCAATTGCCTATTCAGTGTATTGTTTACCATAGTTGAAGAATCAGCTTCTTCCATCTTCACTCCTGAAAGGAAAGGAGTTTTACTTGCTTTGCAATCATTCATTCTGAATTTTTTCAGCAAGTCCAAGGCATATTTGGACTAGTTCACCTTGATTCCAGCTTTTGTTTGAGCAATCTCAAGCCCCAAAAATTGACTTAAGAGCCCTAAATCTGTCATGGAGAAGGCTTGGTTCATAGCTCCTTTTAAGGAAGCAATCTCAGCCTTTGAGATTCCTGTAATGAGGAGGTCATCAACATATAACACAATTATCATTAATGAACCATTAGCTAACTTCAAATAGACATTTGGATCTGATTTTCACTGAACAAAATTCAGTGATAGCAAGAAGCTATCGATCTTGGCATACCAAGCCCTGGGGGCTTGCTTTAGCCCATACAATGACTTTCCTCAACTTGCACACAAGAGAAGGGTTAGTAGAAAAAACTTGAGGCTGCTGCATATATATCTCCTCAGTGATATCTCCATTCAAGAAGGAACATTTTACATCCATGTGATGTACCTCCCATTGCCTTGAGGCTGCAATGGCTAAGGCTAGCCTGATGGAATCCATTTTTGCCACTAGGGAAAAAGTCTCATTGTAATCTATGCCATGAACCTGTGAGTAGCCCTTGGATACCAATCTAGCCTTGTACTTCAGTGGTGAACCATCAGCAGCAAATTTGGTCTTATAGACCCACTTACACTATACTAGTTTTCTCCCTGGGGGAAGACCCACTAGCTCCCATGTGTTGCTCTTCTGGAGTGAGTTGAACTCCTCCTTCATGGCTGTTTGCCATATTGGATCTCCTACTGCTTCTTCATATGTTTGAGGATCAGAATACACCATCAAATAGCATTTTTCAGCAAACATGGGATCCTTCATGCACAGACCACTCTCAAACTGAGATCTAGTCCTCCTTGGGTTATTGGGATCCCCAGCTAGCTCTCCTGTTGCATGTAGTGTATTGGCTGCCCATTTTGGACTTGTAGGGCTGTTAGGGTCTGCAATAAACTCATCTCCATTAGACAAATCAGAATCAGCATGTTCAACAAACTACAAACTCTTTACTTACTTCTTGAGGTTCAGGTGGTGAAGAGGCTTCACCAACTTCCACTGCTGCAAGGGGTTCTTCTTCAAAATGAACACACCTTTCGATGAAGGATTTATTTGTGCTCAAATTTATCAACTTGTAACCTTTTTAATCTTTAGAGTATCCAACAAAAAGACACTCTTGGCTTTGGGGCTGCAAATCCTTCCTCTTCTCTGTTGGAATTCTAGCCCAAGCGTTTGAGCCAAAAATCCTGAAATGGGTCACATCTGGCTTGTGCCCACTCCATGCTTTGAAGGGAGTCATGCCATCAAGCTATTTGTAAGGAACCCTATTCTGAATATAGGCTGCATAGTTGATAGCTTCGGCCCAGTACTTTGGTGGCAAAGTTTTGGCCTCCATCATGCATGTTTCCATCTCCTTCAGTGATCTGTTCTTCCTCTCAGCAACACCATTTTGCTGTGGTGTGTAACGGGTAGAATGCTGCATCTGAATACCTGTATCTGCACAATAATTAATAAACTCAGACTTGACATACTCACCACCATTTTCAGATCTGAGGGCCTTGAGTTTCTTTCCAGACTGGTTTTCAACCAAAGCCTTCAAAGACTTTGAATAGGCCAAAAACTTCAGACTTGTGTTTCAGGAAGTGAACCCAGCAATACCTGGAAAAGTCATCAATGAAAGTCAATGCATATTTGGCCTGAATCATGGACATATTGGGGAATGGGCCAGCAACATCACTGTGGATCAACTTGAGGGGTGTAGAGGTTCTCTCATGACTAACTCTCTCAAATTTGTGCTTTGGGTGTTTTCCTAGGATACAACCTTGGCAGACTCCTTTGGAAAATTTTATCTTGGGAAACCCTATCACCATCTCTTTTTCACTAAGATCAGAAATATATTTGTAGTTTATGTGGCCAAATCTTTCATGCCAAATCTTGCTTGCTTCATTAGCATGAATCAGAAGAGCAGAGGGGTTTGAGTAAGGTAGGAAGTGTGAGAACTTGTATACCTTTTGAGCATGATTCGCAACTCCTTTTGCAATGACTCTACCAGTTGAGATTTATGTGATCTCAACTTCATCGGGGGAGAATATGACCTTCTTAGGAGACCCAGTGTGATTCATCTGGTACACTGATAGGAGGTTGGAGGCAAGACCAGGCACATACAGCACATTGCTGAACTGACCATGATCAAGATCTATCCTTCCTTTACCCAAACTTTCAGTGAGAGAGTCATCTCCCAGTACTATAGATGGTCCTTTCGACTTGTCCAGTGAGGATAAGGCCTCCTTAGTCGAAACCATGTGTCTTGAAGCTCCAGAATCAATGATAAAAATGGGTGAGCTTGATGTGCCAGCAACTAGAGCATGAACTCTCTCTCTGTCATATGAACTTGATCCTCCTTCTCTCTTCTTTGATCTTTCTGGAAGGGAGATACCATTCTTCTCCAGGAGTTGGGTTAGCATGTCTATCTGATTTTTCATACAAGAGCTTTCAAAGTGATTTCCCTTATTGCAGTATGCGCACTTGTTCATTTCACCTTTGTTTTTCTTCTTCTGGTAGTTCTTCTTGGGACCTTGTGGATCCTCCAGAGACTATTTCTTGTCTCTATTTTGCTCAAGTGGATTTTTAGCTTTCTTTTTTCCTTTTGAATCCACCTTCGAATCTCCAGCAATCAAAGCTTGATCTTTGGATGGTTTGATGGTGCCCATCATCACCAGCATGTCCTGTTCTTGTGTGAGAGATTCCATGAAATCTGCAAGGCTAGGCATCTTCCAGGTTCAAGCTGTCAGTTTTGTGGCATAGAAGGTCGAAACAAACACTGAATAATTAGGGCCCAGCTTCAAGAGGATGGCCACTATGAGCTGATCATCTTTCTTTTCGATACCACACTGTTTCAGCTGCAAAACTAGTGCTTTGAAATTGGAGAAATATAGCTGCAGGGATTCAAAGCTTGTTGGACTCAGAGAAATCAGCTCATTTTTTATTTGATGTCCCCTCATCTCATCTGTCTTTCCAAAAAGATCATAAATCTTCTCCCATACTTCATTCGGTGATGTCAATCCATCGAGATGGAAAAGGAGGTCTCTGGAAATACTCAGACACAAGAGGCCATAAGCCTCATCCCTCCTGTTGTGCCGATTTATCTTCTCTGCAGCTGCATTGGGCTCTGCTTCTGTTACCATAGTCACCCTGTAGAGGCCTTTTGCTCTCAATAGTATCTCCATCTCTTCTTTCAATTCAAATAAATTGAAGGGAGTTGAGATAGTTTTCTGTGATTGATCCATAGCTTAGAAAATCTGTCCCGGTTGTCAATAGAAGGCTCCCAGTCACTGATGTCGAACCTGCAAAACAATTTTTGAAGGAGAGATAACAATATACAATGGCTCTAATACCATGTGGAAATTGAACCCACTGATAGATTAATTTTACTCACAACAATTAACAATTGATCATGCAAAATCACTCACAAAAGACACTGAAATTGGAGTTGAACACTAAAATGTATTAAATCAGTGTACAATAGCTAACCCTATAATAACATAGGTTGATAAATAAATAACATACATCATGGATTCGAATGCATGAGGAGCAATTCGAATCTAGCATAAAGCAGGCTTACTAAAAATAAGCAAATCCCCCATAGGTGTAAAAAGTTGATCCCAAATCTATCATGGAACTCACGAATTAGTGAAATGGATTAGGCAAGATAAAGAGTGGTGAAATGGAAGCTCATACATTCTTTTTCATGGAGAAAAGAGTGGAGGATGAAGAGGACAAAAAACTAGTTCACCTCACCTAGTCTAGCTTTTCTATTTGCCTTAAAACACTGAAAAAGCAGGGAATAAAGCAGAAAAAGCAGAAGGGTGCCTAGGAGGCCAGGAATAAAGCAGATTCAATTCCTTAGGCTTTCCCATGTGCTACATGAGTCAAATGAGGCAATTTTGACCACTATGGATAGGTAAAAGACAACTTGCACAAGGTGGGACACATGAACTAGGCTAATAAGACAGAAATAATTAAATTAATGTCTAAATGGGTAAACTATGGGTTGATTATTCTAACAACTACTGCCATTTAAACAATATTAACAACGATATAAGAAATTTCATATGCCTTTCAATATAAATTTCCAAGGCTTTAAAAGTGGTATGGTGTAACTACTCTGTCTTAAATAACGCAAATTTGTAGTCTAATATTTATGTTACATGCCTTGTTAGCACATTGGATCTCTCAATTGGTAAGAGCCGATGCTTTCTGTTAGATCTGATGGAATCCTAATTTGCAATGATGGTGGGAAAAAGATTTAGAATACCACGACATAACAATAAATAGATTCTTCTGTAATTGGGGAAGAGATGCCTCTTAGAAATGCAAGATAACATGGGTATTGATGCCAATGTGGGGGTAGTAAGAGGTATAAGCAGTAAGTGGCAGGATATAATGATCCAATCATTTAGAAGACACTGCATGGCATATTTCATCATGGTATTTCCATCTATCAGATTTCAATCATGGTGATAATAGTTGAATTAATTTCCACTAGGAACATAATTGGAAAAGTTAAGCAGAAAAAATTATCAACTGGCTTGCACATTAATGTGGCAGGATATCAATGATCCAATCATTGATAAGGCACTGCACAACATATTTAATCATGTTATATTTTCCATCTATCATATTTCGATAAAGGTGATGGTAGTTGAATCAATTTCCACCAGGAACATAATTGGACAAGTTAAGCAGAACAAATTATCAGCTGACATGCACATTAATGAAGGGGATGGGATGCCAAGATTGTTTGAGATAATCATTATATCACTTGCTCCCATTCAATCTGGAGAAACAATGAAATCCATCTACTCTCAAGGAAAAGGAAAAACAGGGAAACTGGTATGGGATTTCGAAATTATGCCGAAGGGAGACTCAAAGCAAGATGCCATGAGGAGGGAATCAACTCCACTGAGAAGGACCGCAGAAAAGGAGGGAGATATTTTATCCAACCTGAGTCAAAGAATGAAAACCAAGACATATGATCATCTATACTGAAATGTGAGCCGGTAATGTGCAAGCTTTCATGCTATGCCATCCTTCACCACAATGGGAGAAACTGGAGGAGTGTAAACATCAGGTAAAGACTTGAGAAAGGAAGAAAATGTCTAGGAGGAAGGAGGCCATTGGTGGTTTTCCCTAAAAGAGCTGAACCAGATGCAGGAATATTTTTTAGGACCTGAACTAGTAGTCTGCAAATAAAGATATTTTGGTGGGCCTTGGGAGCGACTTACTGGAGAGGATATTCGTGCAATCTCCAAGTTGGGAAAGGAAAAGGCATCATAGGCATTGCACCACTAGATACGTCTAAGGAAACTATGGAAGAAATACTGCAATCATTGGAAAACCACATGGAAATCCAGCCATTATTTATAGAGTATCTTCTTCACAAGCTTGAGGTTAGGAAGATGAAAGGTTTTAGCAGCGAGGAAATTGAATTCTGGCAGGAAATGCAACAGAAGTTCTCTACCTTCTTCAATTTGATATCATGTTCATGGAGGTAAACAATATGGTTTATGTTCCTTTTTCTAAGACATAATTTTGTGATCTCCAAAGCTGCTTTTTGTAAGACACAATACTGGCGTCACTAGATGTGTTGCAGGTAATCAATTTTGCATGATTTTAAGCCATCATATCAGGCCAAGGACTGGTATACAGGCCCCAAGTATGATAACACTGATACATTATATGTCTAATAATAGTAGTGCTATAAGAATGCATACAAGCCACCCTATGTGAGTAATGAGCTAATCCATTTTGTGAAGCCAAATAAGCGAAATAAGGGGATAATTCTTACCAAACTTAGTCCTACTATCTATAAAATAAAAACTAATTTTTACCTAAACAAATGACCCAAAGGATTGAGAGCCTATGCCATGACCCAAATAAGAACCAAGCCAAAAATCAAGAAAACGTATTCTTTGCAAATACAAGTTCCAACATTAAAGACTGAAAAGAAACAGAGCCAGAAAATATACAATGCTGTTAGGAGAAAAATTTTGTGGTCATCGCAGCAATCCATCAAGTCACCCTCCCACATTCTATGCACTCCCCCACCGGATTCCCGGCCTCGCAACCTCTGAAACTCAAACAACAAGTGTTTTCTTTGCATAGCTAGGGTTGTACAGAGGACATCAAAATCAAGAACTAGCATTCCCTCTTTGGGGGAATCCAAGGCACAATCCTGATAACCAACACTAGGTCTTCCATCCTTACAATTTGTAGATCTCCCTTCCTGTAAAACATTAACTATTGCAAATTCACCCTTGATTTCCTCATCCTGCGATCCTTTATAGGCTTTCTGGACCTCCATGACTTTAAAAAATTAACAAATAAAAAAAAACAGTGCATAAAGATTTCACCAGCCTTTACAACTCACACTTGGACAAAGTTATATTCAAAGGATTCTGTGCAAAGCTTTAAATAAATTGATATTTCACTGGCCTTTACAACTCAAGGTCACGAAAACAATCCATTCAAATCTTTTCTAAACAATGCTTTAATTGTAAGGATATTTCACCGCCCTTTACAACTCATAGCTTCCCAAATTTCCATTCAATGGTTTTCTTTCCAAAGCTTATAAATGCTTTCTCATAGTACCTCTATTTGTGTACTTAGACCGGAAAAATACTACAAATATTGCCCCAAAAAGTCCCATCCAAAGATTTTGCAAATAGAGCTTCTATATATTTGTTCTTCTCATCTCTACTCACAAACCTCTTAAGCAAATACTACAAATCTTTGAAGAAAACATTGCATCTTGTTTGCATATCAGCACTTAGCAATGAGCCTTGAAGAAAAGTTTGAACAGTCCTATGAGATGTTTCCAGTGAGAAAATTGTGATTATCCCACTACACCCCAAGTTTATATGGAATCAAGATTTCTCTACATTGATGTGGTTCAGATAATATATATCTTCAGCAGCTTCAAACCACTTCAGAACTTCAGAAACAAAGGACAAATACAATCATCTCTTATGGGTTCATAATGAGACCTCGTGACATTTCAAATGCTATAGAATGGATGGAGTAAGGTGTTCTTCATTGGTTCATGTCCCAATGTCAGCCAGTCAAATTCCATATATCAATAAGTCAAGCAGTCGGTGGACCCAATGATGTTTCCAGGATTGAAGAACACTTTGACAGTAAGAGCTTTTTATTTATTTACAGTCTAGGATATTTTCCCACAGTGGTGGCTTATATCCTCTTTTCTGGGATGTTGTAATATCATTTCAAATCTGTCTGGCACTTAAAACAACATCTTCAACTGAGTTCTTGATGTATTGAAGCAAAAGATGAAAGATTTAGGCAATGGAATTTTATGGATGTTAAAGGAGCAGTGGTATTATGGTAGTAGCATCATGTCTAGATCAGACGGGCTCATTCCTACAGGAACCTGTGGAAAATGTAAGAAATTTATGGAAGGTCATGACACCAAACCAGATGCATATGGCATTGAAACAATACGAGCAAGTGACCTGAAACAGTCAAACAATGAAATTTATGTTGACCTTGTAGAAGAATTATCAGCAGGGATGAATTTCTTGTGAAGTGTGAAATCTATGGCTTGATGCAGCAAACTGGAACATGCAAGACTCTAGCATTTTTTATCAATTTATATATGTTAGAAAGTAATCAATTACAGTTATGTGTTGCAGCTTCCAGCTAATTGAGGTGGTTGTAAAAAGTAAAAAAAGCCTCCTCTGACCCAAGATCAAAGGAGATCTCCCATTATTGTGTTGGTTGTTTGTCCAACCTATGAACTTGCCAGCCAAACTGCTGCAGAGATTAATACATTGTTGAGATACCATTCTAATATTGGCCTCAGGTAGTCATCGGGAGCAACAGATTACATGTGTAGTGAAAAAGGCTTGAAAGTGCTCATTCTGGATGAAGCTGACCACTTGTTGGATCTGGCATTTTTTTAATGCGGATAATTCAAGTTGAAATCAAGATAACAAAGACCAATGAAAAACTTGATGCAGACAAAAAAAAAAAGACACACCCCTGTTGACATAAAGCAAAAGATGAAAGATTTAAGCAATGTAATTTTATGGATTTTAAAGGAGCGGTGGTATTATGGTAGTAGCATCATGTCTAGATCAGACGAGCTCATTCCTACAGGAACCTGTGGAAAATGGAAGAAATTTATGGAAGGTCATGACACCAAACCAGATTCATATGACGTTGAAACAATGCGAGCAAGTGACCTGAAACAGTCAAACAATGAAATGTATGTTGACCTTGTAGAGGAATTTTCGACAGGGATGGATTTCTTATGAAGTGTGAAATCTATGGCTTGATGTAGCAAACTAGAACAGGCAAGAATCTAGCATTTTTTTATCAATTTCTATATGTTATAAAGTAATCAATTACAGTTATGCGTTGCAACTTCCAGCAAATTGAGGTGGTTGTAAAAAGTAAAAAATGCCTCCTCTGACCCAAGATCAAAGGAGATCTCCCATTATTGTGCTGGTTGTTTGTCCAACCTGTGAACTTGCCAACCAAACTGCTACAAAGACTAATAGATTGTTGAGATACCATTCTAATATTGGCTTCAGGAAGTCATCGGGAGCACCAGATTACATGTGTAGCGAAAATGGATTGAAAGTGCTCATTCTGGATGAAGCTGACCACTTGTTGGATCTGGAATTTTTTAAATGCGGATAATTCAAGTTGAAATCAAGCTAACAAAGACCAATGAAAAACTTGATGCAGACAAAAAAAGAAGACACACCCCTGTTGACATAAAGCAAAAAATGAAAGATTTAAGCAATGGAATTTTATGGATGTTAAAGGAGCAGTGGTATTATGCCAGTAGCATCATGTCTAGATCAGACAGGCTCATTCCTACAAGAACCTGTGGAAAATGGAAGAAATTTATGGAAGGTCGTGACACCAAACCAGATGCCTATAGTGTTGAAACAATGCGAGCAAGTGACTTGAAACAGTCAAACAATGAAATTTATGTTGACCTTGTAGAGGAATTATCGGCAGGGATGGATTTCTTGTGAAGTGTGAAATCTATGGCTTGATGCAGCAAACTAGAACAGGAAAGACTCTAGCATTTTTTATCAATTTCTATATGTTATAAAGTAGTCAATTACAGTTATGCGTTGCAGCTTCCAGTAAATTGAGGTGGTTGTAAAAAGTAAAAAATGCTTCCTCTGACCCAAGATCAAAGGAGATCTCCCATTATTGTGCTGGTTGTTTGTCCAACCTGTGAACTTGCTAGCCAAACTGCTGCAGAGAATAATACATTGTTGAGATACCATTCTAATATTGGCTTCAGGTAGTCATCGGGAGCACCAGATTACATGTGTAGCGAAAAAGGCTTGAAAGTGCTCATTATGGATGAAGCTAACCACTTGTTGGATCACACATTTTTTAAATGCGGATAATTCAAGTTTAAGTCAAGCTAACAAAGACCAATGAAAAACATGATGCAGACAAAAAAAAAAAGACACACCCCTATTGACATAAAGCAAAAGATGAAAGATTTAAGCAATGGAATTTTATGGATGTTAAAGGAGCAGTGGTATTATGGCAGTAGCATCATGTCTAGATCAGACGGGCTCATTCCTACAGGAACCTGTGGAAAATGGAAGACAATTATGCAAGGTTATGACACCAAACCATATGCATATGGCGTTGAAACAAAGTGAGCAAGTGACCTGAAACATTCAAACAATGAAATTTATGTTGACCTTGTAGAGGAACTATCGGCAGGGATGGATTTCTTGTGAAGTGTGAAATCTATGGCTTGATGCAGCAAACTGGAATAGGTAAGACTCTAGCGTTTTTTATCAATTTCTATATGTTAGAAGGTAATCAATTACAGTTATGCGTTGCAGCTTCTAGCAAATTGAGGTGGTTGTAAAAAGTAAAAAAGGCCTCCTCTGACCCAAGATCAAAGAAGATCTCCCATTATTGTGCTGGTTGTTTATCCAACCTGTGAACTTGCCAGCCAAACTACTGCAGAGACTAATACATTGTTGAGATACCATTCTAATATTTGCTTCAGGTAGTCATCGCGAGCACTAGATTACATGTGTAGCGAAAATGGCTTGAAAGTGCTCATTCTGGATGAAGCTGACCACTTGTTGGATCTGGAACTTTTTAAATGCGGATAATTCAAGTTGAAATCAAGCTAACAAAGAGCAATGAAAAACTTGATGCAGACAAAAAAATGAAGACACACCCCTGTTGACATAAAGAAAAAGATGAAAGATTTGAGCAATGGAATTTTATGGATGTTAAAGGAGCAGTGGTATTATGGAAGTAGCATCATGTCTAGATCAGGCTCATTCCTACATGAACCTGTGCAAAATGGAAGAAATTTATGGAAGGTCGTGACACCAAACCAGGTGCATATGGCGTCGAAACAATGAGAGCAAGTGACCTGAAATAGTCAAACAATGAAATTTATGTTGACCTTGTAGAGGAATTATTGACAGGGATGGATTTCTTGTGAAGTGTGAAATCTATGGCTTGATGCAGCAAACTGGAACAGGCAAGACTCTAGCATTGTTTATAAAATTCTATATGTTATAAAGTAATCAATTACAATTATGCGTTGCAGCCTCTAGAAAATTTAGGTGGTTGTAAAAAGCAAAAAATGCCTCCTCTAACCCAATATCAAAGGAGATCTCCCATTATTGTGCTGGTTGTTTGTCCAACCTGTGAGCTTGCCAGCCAAACTGCTATAGAGACTAATACATTGTTGAGATACCATTCTAATATTGGTTTCAGGTAGTCATCGAGAGCACCAGATTACATGTGTAGCCAAAATGGCTTGAAAGTGCTCATTCTAGATGAAGCTGGCCACTTGTTGGATCTGGCATTTTTTAAATGCGGATAATTCAAGTTGAAATCAAGCTAACAAAGACCAATGAAAAACTTGATGCAGACAAAAAAAAGAAGACACACCCCTGTTGTCATAAAGCAAAAAATGAAAGATTTAAGCAATGGAATTTTATGGATGTTAAAGGAGCAATGGTATTATGGCAGTAGCATCATGTCTAGATAAGACGGGCTCATTCCTACAGGAACCAATGGAAAATGGAAGAAATTTATGGAAGGTTGTGACACCAAACCAGATGCATATAGTGTTGAAACAATGCGAGCAAGTGACCTAAAACAGTTAAACAATGAAATTTATGTTGACCTTGTAAAGGACTTATCGGCAGGGATGGATTTCTTATGAAGTGTGAAATCTATGGCTTTATGCAGCAAACTGGAACAGGCAAGACTCTATCATTTTTTATCCATTTCTATATGTTATAAAGTAGTCAATTATAGTTATGCGTTGCAGCTTCCAACAAATTGAGGTGTTTGTAAAAAGTAAAAAATGCCTCCTCTGACCCAAGATCAAAGGAGATCTCCCATTATTGTGTTGGTTGTTTGTCCAACCTATGAACTTGCTAGCCAAACTACTGCAGAGAATAATACATTGTTGAGATACCATTCTAATATTGGCTTCAGGTAGTCATCGGGAGCACCAGATTACATGTGTAGCGAAAATGGCTTGAAAATACTCGTTCTAGATGAAGCTGACCAGTTGTTGGATCTTGCATTTTTTAAATGTGGATAATTCAAGTTGAAATCAAGCTAACAAAGACCAATGAAAAACTTGATGCAGACAAAAAAAAGAAGACACACCCCTGTTGACATAAAGCAAAAGATGAAAGATTTAAGCAATGGAATTTTATGGATGTTAAAGGAGCAGTGGTATTATGGCAGTAGCATCATGTCTAGATCAGATGGGCTCATTCCTATAGGAACTTGTGGAAAATGGACGAAATTTATGGAAGGTTGTGACACCAAACTAGATGCATATGGTGTTGAAACAATGCGAGCAAGTGACCTGAAACAGTCAAACAATGAAATTTATGTTGACCTTGTAGAGGATCTATCGGTAGGGATGGATTTCTTGTGAAGTGTGAAATCTATGGCTTGATGTAGCAAACTGGAACAGGAAAGACTCTAGCATTTTTTTATCAATTTCTATATGTTAGAAAGTAGTCAATTACAGTTATGCGTTGCAGCTTCCAACAAATTGAGGTGGTTGTAAAAAGTAAAAAATGCCTCCTCTGACCCAAGATCAAAGGAGATCTCCCATTATTGTGCTCGTTGTTTGTCCAACCTGTGAACTTGCCAGCCAAACTGCTGCAGAGACTAATACGTTGTTGAGATACCATTCTAATATTGGCTTTAGGTAGTCATCGGGAGCACCAGATTACATGTGTAGCGAAAATGGCTTGACAGTGCTCATTCTGGATGAAGCTGGCCACTTGTTGGATCTGGCATTTTTTAAATCCAGATAATTCAAGTTGAAATCAAGCTAACAAAGACCAATGAAAAACTTGATGCAGACAAAAAAAAGAAGACACACCCCTGTTGACATAAAGCAAAAGATGAAAGAT